>CM031085.1:11621571-11781918 GCA_018257905.1 Gillenia trifoliata | reverse complement strand
AGGTTTGGCGACCCTTGGCGCTCGGAAGATGTACGTTTGGACTTCCCGGCTTCGGTATTTGTGAGTGGGCTCTTTCCCTACTATTAAATGTGTTTTATTTTGGGAAATTATATTTTGGTTTATGCCTACTTTATTATTGTGGTTTTAAATGGATATTTATATCGTACTATCAGTAGACCTTGTGCGTAGTGGTATTTACTCGGTTTACTAGTTTCGACTCGGTATGTCGATAGGCCATGGAAATTAGTGGGCTTGGGCCCACATTTCCATTTGGGAATTATACCATTAACTTGGTGATTTCCGTATTATTTTGTACGCGTATTGCTAGTATCGAACCGGCTCTATTTTAGGGAATTTAGGGAATTAAGTATTTTAATTCCCTACTTGTACCTATTTGTGATTATGGGTTTTATATCTATCTGACGGCCTTAAGCCGTATTTGGGTGAACCCTGGGATATGGTAATTTTCTATCGTATTTTGGGTTCACCTAGTTTGCCATTAAGTTGGTATTTCTATACCTTGGTACCCATGTGGCGTATCCTTGGTATTTCACGTATTTTAGTTATGCTTGATATTTCGGGTACGGCCCCGAGAATATCATATATATATTGATTAGTTTGAGGGCATCCCTTATAGGGAAATTACCCCACCTTATTTTATGTAGAGTTTTCCGTAGTATGTTTTCATATGCTCAACTAGGTTGCTTACAAGGTGTTTAGTGTACCGTCCGGGGCCAGGACCAGCTTCACGTGATTGTTCACACGCACCTATACGCTCGCTATGGACCCATAGCAGGTGCCAGCCTGTTCTAGGTCGCCTGGGCGACTCGAACTCGTTGTGATGCGCATATGCGCCAGCTTCACGTGATTGTGTACACGAGCGTACTGTTACTTATACACCCAGCCTGTTCATGACAGAATATATCTGTATGAACTTGTGTGTTTGCTATACCTAAACGAGCGTCTATCTTGTAGTCTTGGATTGTGGGGCCAGGACCACTTTCACGTGATTGTTCACACGCACCGATACGCTCACTATGAATCCATAGTAGGTGCCAGCCTGTTCTAGGTCGTATGGGCGACTCGAACTCGTTGTGATGCGCATATGCGCCAGCTTCACGTGATTGTGTATATGAGCGTTTATCTTATAGTTTTATATTGTGATGTTATCACCGAATTTCATTGATGCCACGGGGGCATTTATTTGGTTTACGGGTTTTCCGTAGATCCTTATTTTGCGAACCTTTGGGTAAAGTATTTTTATGCCGAACGGTGACTTTCTGCCCGTTTCGGACGGTAAGTATATTTCTGTACTTACCCCGTTTTTCTACCTACTATTATAGTACGTTTTCTGAAACGATTTTTCCAACCAACTACTTGATTTTGACGGCGAGGGGTTACTACTTTCAGAAAACAAAGGTTTTTACAAAAATGACTATTATTGGCCCACTCACCCTTTTGTTTTGCGCCCCTCCAGGTTTAGTGGCTGGAGCTGTCTACGTTTGAGGCGGTGGTATGACGAAGGTTTAAATTTCTTGGTATTGTAATTATACTCTGTACTCCGTACCTTGTACGACTTGCATTGTATTAAATTCTTCTGCCCGTACATTTGTGTACACTCTGGTATTCTATTATTCAATTAAATTCTTATTTCTTCAATTTGGCTTTCGTCACCCTACGTGGTGTCGGCCAGCACACTCGACTTTTGGGTGTCCACGTGTACATCCGGGTCGGGTTGTGTCATTTGTCTATTCATGTTACTTCATTATTAGGATGAATTATTTGATACATGAATAATAGGGAGTAGTTATAATTATAACTTGTTTTTGTATTTTTTGAAGAGCCTAATAAAAAATCTTATAATCAGGAGTATTAGACTGATTATAAATAAATAAAAAATAAAAAAAATTGTTGTGGTCTTTGAACATTAATGAGTTAATGGCATATTTGTAAATAATGAAAGTTGTAATGGCATTTTTCGTAATTAAAAAGTCATAGATTTGGGCTGACAAAGTTTGGATTCTGTCAAGGGTAGATTGGGAAAAAAAATTGTAGCTTGCATGTTGGGCTTTGCTTCCAGCATATGGCTTTTTTTGTTTTTTGTCCTGTTGTGGTAAAGTTTGTCATTTTTATTAAAATTTTTGTCTTTTTCATTAAAGAAAGTTATTAGAGTGTTTTTGGTTAAGAAAAAGCTTAAAATTGTCATGTATCTTTTGCATAGGATCCAATTTAAAGCATTTAGGAACTATGGTTTGGGATGCATTGTTGGTGTTCGTCAAATTCTGGTAATGACTATTATAGCCCCTAGAAATTTTTGTACAAGTTCCAATCATTTTAGTTTCCACACTTTGCAAACTCTACACCTGGGATATGATGCATGTAGGTGAATTTTTATGGTTAATTTTAAACTTTTGTTAAAATTTGGGCCCAGTTGAATGCAATATTTGGATATATATAAGGGAGAGAAGAGATTTCATACTTAAAATAGATACGATTATGCATTGATGAGTTTAAATTTGATCAAAGGAACAGGTAAAAAAAAAACTGGGTGTTTAGACATCTGCTAATTAGACCTCTGCTATTATTGCTATTATTTCCAATCAAATGTCTGTAAATCTGAAAGCAAAGATACAGTGAATAAAGACCGCAAGAAGCATAGTATTGGGCAGTTTCTGCTTAACTTCAAGTTGGTTCCTTGGAATAACAATTCAATTCATTTCATTACTCTATAATTATATATTACATTTCTGAATTGGAAGAGCGTTAGATGTCAAACCAGTAGCTCCATTGACTGAGACGTGGGTGGGTTCAGCAACTACATGGACCCCTTCTTTATTGTTGCTGCCGGAAGTTTTGTGAGCTGAGATGGAAATTTTTCTCAAAAGAGGGCAGAATTTTTCTCCAAGGGTAGTTATTGAGCCTGCAGCAAATTTTGATAACCATTTCCCGGTTTAGAAAATGATTTTTCTGCTCTAGGTATAGATTTTCATGTTGTAGCTGGAGTTAAACTTCCCGTTTAGTGAGGTATTTAATTTTCTTTATTTCCGGAGCAGATCATTTGGTCATACGTATTGTACTTTCATTGTAGTGTATTACGTTTATAAATATGCATGTGAATTTTTTTGGTTGTCCCAGGAAAAAAAATTGCAGAAAGGAAAGGTTCTCCTCATCTAAAACGAAAGGAAACCTTGTGATTGAACTTGGAGCACGGTTTGGAATAGTTGGGTTTGGTGAGACGTGGTTACGACAGATCAAGTGGAGGTTTTGTCCTTGCTAATGAGAAAATCTGGAATTTTAGACCAAAAGCCCTATGTTCTGCACTCGAAAATGCACCAAACTCTATATGTACTTTAATAATTATATGTCAAACTCCTCTACACCAAACTCTATGTGTACTTTAATAATTATAATTAGCTTAGCATGTAATTATACTTTGATAATGAAATCATAAGTTCAACACTGCTTTAAACTTGGAAAACATTCTAAACCCCGCTTTTGGACACCTATTTTGTTGCTTATTGTAAATAGGGTTGTAAATAGATTTCTGCAGGTAGTAAATAATATTGTCTATCGTATATATATTTAGAACTCTCAACATGTTTTATACGGTTTTAAAACCCGCAGCAGGGCACCCTTTCTAGTATAACTTAAAAGTTATTTTGTATTGGTTTTAAACTAAAAGCTCTCGAAAATATACTGCATCATTTTTTAATTTCCCTTAAATACTTTTATATTCTTTCATCCAAACGAAGGCAAGACTCATGCTAAAACAGATTAATAATACAATAATAGTAGAGATGTTTACATCAACACATAGCCAGAAATACATGGTAATTTAGAACAGAAATATTGTTCGAGGTTTTATGCCTTGGCCATACTTATGAGATTGTAAAAACTTCAACAATATACATGCAATCTACAACAATTTGCAAAAACTGGTTATGTTTGAGAATTATAAAGAATCTATACATTCATGCCAAAATTAAAATAAATAAATATATTAATTGTAAAGATGACTATAAGTGGTAAATGTATGAAACGAAACATTTGGTTTTTTTGCTTTTAGAGCCAACTAGAATGAAAGGGAGACAGGAAGGTTCTCAGCTGGAATTTCGTCTTTGCCTTTTTTTCTTTTTGGTTCACATATAGAAATGGAAGACTATATTGATATGAATCATTCTTTTATCCTCCTTTGAATCATTCTTCTTCTTTTCTTAGAAAACCTCTAAAAACCTGAAAAGAATCAGTTTCAAGTTCTATTTGATTTTCTTTATATTGGTTAAAAAATTAATTAATTGTATGTTGTCCCTAACAAAGATCATTTCTCTGAAAGACGATTTGGTAAACAGCAACGTGCAATTTGAAGGACATGATCAGTTGTCGATTCTTATATCAGTACGTATGGCTCATTCAAATATCTCAGGCATGCATGCTCTTAGTCATTTTTTATTCTAGTATGATTGAATATTTGAGGACCTATTTGGACCAGAAGAAGTCGCAACTCTATAATATGACATTCTGACTAAAACAGTAAAAATTTGTGCTCTGGAAGATCAAATAAACAAAAAAAATGGTGACTTCCCAGATTTATCGCTTACCGTGATTGACCTCGTCAATAAAGCACTGCGTGGTGCCCTTCAAATTCGACTGGTTAACTATTATTTCACAAGAATGAAAATTAGAAAGATATCTATATTTCTGGACCTGTTGTGAATGCTGTTTAGTATAGAACTAAAGTTAAATTACTTTTTGATCCTTCCAAAATGGGAATGATTTTGTTAATTTAGTCCCTCAAAAATTTATATTCGCAATTTTATCCATGTACTGTACTAATTGCTCCAATTCAAGTACAATATGACTTAAGTTTATCAATTGTTTGATGAAATTAGCACATGATGACAAATGTATGATTGAACTAAGGGACAATTTGAAGACATTTCATTTTTAGTATTTGTTTTCACTTAATGTTAGAAAGTGCAAATAAATACAAAGGAGAAAAGAGAAATGGCAAAAGATGGAAGAAATCTATATAGAAGAGTAGAGAAGTGAAACCCAAAAACTACTTTTAATAGATTTTATTTTGAATACAATGACATATTTACATTAAGGACTGGAATAAAAAAAAGTATCAAACTCGCCATTTATTATGAGATTCGAACTCAAGACCTCTCATTTACAAGTGAAGAATAATAGCATTAAACTGTATTATTAAGTGGTAGTAATTTAATTAAAATATCATCTTGTGAAAGGAAAAATATCATCTCTTAAAATAATTAATAAACTGCATAACTAAACTCGAGAAAATTGAAACTGCAGGACTAGAGTGAAACCTCACCTAAAATAGAAGGACTAAAACCATAAAAATAAAATCCCACAATTAAGAGCCGACACGGATGTAGGCCATGACTGACCAATTCTTATCCCCTAAGCTTCAAAATTTTAAACACGACCACCCCACTCTCTCCCCACTCCACAATATAAACCCCATCATTAAACAAAACTCTTTAACCAAACTCAGCACACTTTTACATTTTTCTACAATATTTTTCTAAAGCCCCCAAAACAATGGCAGATCAAGAGAGCCAAATCTGGCCACTAGCACCATCCAGACTACACCGCAGAAGCGATGAAGAAAACCCTACTTTCAAAGCCATACGCAGAGAAAGAAGCAACAAATGTTTCGTCTACGTCTTTGCAGGCATCGTTCTCCAAAGCATAATCATCCTTGTCTTTGCTTTGGTTGTTCTTCGTGTCAAATCCCCCGGTTTCAATATCAGCTCCGTCCAGATAAAAAATCTCAAGTCCACCGCTTCGCCGGCGCCTTCGTTCAACGCAACGTTATCTGCTCAGATGGCCATAAAGAACAAAAACTTTGGGGAGTACAAGTTCGAAGGCAGCAGCGCGAGCTTGTGGTATGGAGAGTTCAAAGTCGGCGAAGCTAAATTTGCGAAGGGTAGCGTGAAAGCTAGAGGGACTCGGGAGGTGAACGTTAGTATTGAAGTGAGGTCCAATAGGCTGCCTAAGGATGTTCAAAATGGTGGTTTAGGAAGTGAGATTAATTCTGGATTTTTGAACATTAGCAGCTATGCAAAGATTAGTGGGAGAGTGCATCTGATGAAGATTATGAAGAAGAGGAAGACTATTGATATGAATTGCACCATGGTTCTTGTTTTGAAGAATAAGACAGTTAAGGATTTAGTATGCAGATGATGATTAGTTTGGTGGTGTTTTTTGTTAATAGTATTGCTATAGTTTGTATTTTGGGATTTAGTTTCCAGGAATTGAGCCGATCATTTGTTTGTAGAGATTTGGTTTCTAGGAATTCAGTCATTTATTATAGTTTGCTTACTTATTCCAATTTTGTATGATGGTAAATATATATATTTCCTAGAAATTTGTATCATTTTTTGTTCGTATATTTTAATTGGTAGTGTTTTTAACACTCATCTTTTAGTCTATTGCTAGTGTTTTTAACACTCATCTTTTAGTCTTATCCCCTCCGTCTTTGTACATATATAAGGTTAAAAAATGAGTGACAAAATTCCTATTGATTTCAATTTCAGATTTGAGATTTGTTTATGACCAAGTTTTTCTATTTGTTCTGTCCACTTTATCATCACAGCTGTGTTTCACCAAAAAAATAGGTGATATAAATGCTAGCATGTTGGACCAAAAAAAAAATGCTAGCATGTATTGCCATTTGGAAGCCTTTTAGCAAGATTAATACTTTAATCCATAACTTTGGGGTGCATTTTTGCAAACCACCCTAAAGTGGTGGCGATGCTCAGGGTGAATCTTATTGAGGGCCAGAGGGGGCACTTGCGCCCCTCTCAAGTTTTGGCTTAGAAAAAAGGTGGTCTGAGCAGGAACTAGGGCTCCGCTTAAATTGCAACCACTTTCTGTCGCTCGATACGACGTCGAATCCGACTACGGCAAATAATAATCAACTCATCACCACCACCAACTCTATCACTCGTTACTCATCCAAAACCACCAGGAGGCAGATATATCACAAATATTTAGTTGTAGAGTTGATTCTAGCAGCTCACGAAGAAGAATTCCCTTCTCTTATATGTCTAATAAATTTGACTTCTCAGCCCTATACATATATAATTTATCTACTTGTTCACTATAACAATATTGACTCTAAGGATACAATTAAAATGACACAAAAGGTGGGGATGTACGCTAAGCACACAGTGGGTATGGATTGGCCAAGTGCTCGACAAAATGTCTCAATTAAAATTCAAAAAAAAAAATTTGACGCTACACACGCTCTTTTTGGAATTCTATGAGAATCTACATCTGTCATTGCTTAATTGTTCCCCCATAAACGATATTTACACAAATTTCAAAATTTAAATTAATATAACAATAATTAATATAGTGATGAATATCACCACCACTTTAGGGTGGTGGGGTTTTGCTTCTGTGCTCCGGGGTAAAAGTTACCCCGGTTTTGAAAAAAGTTTGTTTATTTTAAAAAAAAAAAAAAGGTAACCTACAATTGTAGGTTACCAGTCGAAACTACAATTATGCAATTGGCAAATAGTAGGCTAGTATCTGCATAACATTATGCAATTGGCAAACAGTAGGTTAGTATCTGCATAACATCATGCAATTAGACAACATTTTAAATGGCATAATAACCATATTTTTGGTGTTGTAAAACTATCGTTCAAGTGGTAATTTACCATTTAAACGAGTCAATCGATCGTTTAAGTTGTAAAAACATCGTTTAAGTGGTAATTTCTTCGTTTAAGTGGTAACTTACCACTTGAACGACAATTTTACCATTTGAACGATCGTTTAAATTGTAAGTGTACAAAATTTGTCCATTACTACTTAAACGTTCATTTTCTCGTTTAAGTGGTAAAATACCTCGTTTAAGTTGTAAAAGTAGCGTTTAAGTGGTAATTTACCATTTAAACGAGTCCTTCCATCGTTTAAGTTGTAAAAACATCGTTTAAGTGGTAATTTCTTCGTTTAAGTGGTAACTTAATGCAGAAATTCTCGTGGATAAGTTTATGCAATTGGCAAACAGTAGGCTAGTATCTGCATAACATTATGCAATTGGCAAACAGAAGGCTAGTATTTGCATAACAGCATGCAATTAGACAACATTTTAAATGGCATACTATCCATATTTTTGGTGTTGCAAAACTATCGTTCAAGTGGTAATTTACCATTTAAACGAGTCAATCGATCGTTTAAGTTGTAACTTAACACTTGAACGACAAATTTACCATTTGAACAGCGTTTTTACTATTTGAACATGTTGATGGGTTCCATTATATACAATTACAACAAAATTTTCATGTCTTCATGTCTTTCACCAACTATTATTTTTACAAAAATTATAGTTATTCATTACGTAACCATTGTGAAAGCGTATATGATGAGTTGAAAAAATGAAGTCACATTAATACCTCTTATTGGGAGCAATAAAACTTTTAGTGACAAAATTCATACCCAGAAACAGTTGCTAAAAATATGAACAACCTTTAGCGACTGAAATTTCTTTGAAGATCGTCACAAAAAATGGATTTTATGACCAAAATTCTGGAAATACTATGCAGCAGTTTTCATTAAGTGCATGCAAATGGCAAACAGTGAGATACTGTCTGCACTTCTCTATGCAATTGCACGTGGTAATTTTGCAGGCCGAATATATGCAAAAGAACTTTTAGTGACATAATTGAATACCCAGAAACAGCTGCTAAAAATATGAACAACCTTTAGCGACTGAACTTTCTTTGAAGATCGTCACAAAAAATGGATTTTATGACAAAAAATCTGGAAAAATTATGCAGGAATTTTCATGATTTTTTTTCTTCACTTTTTCAGTTTTTAAACCTCTCAAATGTCAATATAGGTCGATTACCTCCCCCAAACCTATTCCAAAACATCATATTCAACATTATAAACATGTTTTCAACATTGAATTGGCTTCAAAAACATCCAAAATTAAATTAGCCAACTATTTTGATTTGACCAAAATATGAACTGAAAATGATTTTTTTCTATTCCTTTCGCCTTTCATATCATGTGCAGCATCAATAGTCATTACATCCATTCCAATCTAATTCAATACACCTAACACATGCAATAAGTAATACACCTAGTTGAAGAACCAATTCAACATGCAAATGCAATAACCAATTACAATGTATAACAACTAACAAAATAGGCATAATCGCCTTCGAGTTCCAACAACTTTTTCTCCCTCGCTCCCTGTTTCGCACATAGCCACTCTCTTCTTGACACTATGCCAGTTTTGTCACTGAATCTCATTTCCTTGTCACTGAACCCCATTTCCTTGGCATACTTCATCTTTTTCTCGGTGTTGATTTCTGCCACCAGTCTGTGGGCAAAGATTTATTGAGAAAGGTACAAGCAATAGAAAAACAAATGCTGCTTAACAAATTAAAGTTGGAAGCAATTATCTATCTAATGAAATAAAACATGGTTCATGGATTAACAACCTCTCACACTTTCCAGCCGTTCCTACAATCTTTTCCTTATCATAAGGAGTGCGGCATGCAGAACACCGCCCCTCTATCTCATCCTTCTCAGCCATGTCCATTATGTGGTGCCAACACCAAACACATATCTGTGAACAAGTAGAAAGTTTCTGAATTAGGCAATCACGAGAATACAATCCGTGCAAAACTTACACCTCTCAAAGTACGCAAACAAAAGATTCACAATTAACAAATTCAAACACGCATTTAGAATTAAGATTCCATAGATGAAAAGCGCGGGGGAGGAAGGGATCATCCAAAATACCAAGGGCATGCATTTGGAATAGGTTCAAGACTTCAGAATAAATAAATAAATAAAAACACACAATGACCCAGATACAGTCATACAAGTAAGGGGAAAGTAACCCTCAAAAAACCAAATCTGTCCAACTTTGAAAGGAAATTAGGAGAGGTGGCAAAAAGAAAACTCTGTTGCATCCTTAGCAGCATTGACAACTAGGACCTGCACCAGATAAAATGAGCAACGTCAAACAATTCGAATAGTATGGAGGACCAAGAGAGAGACAAGAAGCACCCCGAGATTTAAAAGAACCTTCGGTATTATTAACAAAGATTCAGCAAACTCTGCGATTGCCAACTGCTCACGAGATCCTAATGTTCTAACAAAGTACTCCAAATATACAGACAATGCAGACTCAACTGCACCTCCACCTGCTACCACCTGTTTGGCCGATACAACAATGAATTACGTATGTAAATAATATGAATATCAAAACAAAACCATGACAGACAAATTTGGCACACTTCTCTCCATATAGAAAAAATGGTTAGCACACTAGATCTCACAGCCCATACATACGATTAAAAAGGATATATATAATCAAATACTTGCATAAGAATTCCATTAGAATATGGATCAAAGAAACAGTCACATTACCACGTCAGATAGACACATACCCCATGAGAAGCTCAGTAAGTAAAATTGTCAGGAGGGCCAGCACTTTATAAACAAGTAAACAGCTCAAATGATATTAATCATCCACTATTTAATCCAAAACACAGCCAATGTGTATTTCTACTAAGATAACTTAGGAATCCATATGACTAAATACATGGAGATCTGTTTTTTAACAATCAAATGGGGTCAGCGTGAACAACTCCAATATTTTATCGCGACGCTTAAACAACTGACCTAAATGTAAAAGGGAGGAAAGGCACATGTGTGCCTGCTTATACCCCTTCTGCTTACTGATAAAGAACCACAAAAACTTGATCGCAATTAAATTCCATAAATTTTCTGCAAAAATACTAAATAAAAAACTAATAATTTATCACTCACACTTGAAAAAGAAACTAACCAAACAATACACACCATAAAAAACATTGAACACTGAAGAAAGCCTACCATTTCGATTCTAGAGTCCTCTTGACAATAGACAAAGCATCATGCAGAGCTCTCTCCATCTCATCAAGCATATAATCATTTGCACCTCTGAGAATCAAGGAAACCTGATAAATGATGTTGACAAAACTCAGACCATACCATTTGAATTGTCAATGAGTAAACCAGATGAAAACCAGATAGTAACGTTTGGATAAGAGAAGCTCTGGTTCCATAATATGCATAACTTCATTACAATACTCACCGCACTGTTAGCTTTGGTCCCTTTTATCATAATTACATCGTCATCAACTATGCGCTCCTCCATAACCTCTTCAGCAGATCCAAGAAGTGACGAATCAAAAGTTCCTCCCCGTCCATATCAGCGAAAGTTGAAACCTGCAGGTCCCCAATACGCAATATAAAAACAATAATAAGATTTACAATTTTTACCCAAAAGATCGAAATATAATCAACCATACAAAGGATCTACTTGATTGAAGAATAAAGCAATTTTGTTTTCAAACAATACTAGTTTTAAGGCGGGCAATATGTTTCCGTGCAAGTGGTAGAGGAGAGGTATCACAACTTGACGTATTGTTTGCAATTAAGTCTACAGACTGATGATCATCAGATGACACATTAGAAAATCTGTGTAGAATATCTGACCGACTGAGATCATTCAAAAGAAACCTGGAAGCAGTAAACTATAATGAAACCCAGATGATCCGTCATAGAAAAAAACATTGCAAAAACAAAAAGATTATTCCTTCTACCACAATCAATGGCTAAACTACAAAAGGAGATTTGGTTTCTCTTAAAGTAATCCTAACTCTGTGATAAGAGAAGAGCGAGAGGAAATAACCATTTTTGCACCAGTAGCTTTAGCAATACAGCGCATATCTTCTTTCTGAACACGTCTTACAGCAATAGCCCCAGCCTCCACAAAATACTAGAATAACAATCAGAAATAGAGAAACAAAAATATGGATAACTCAGAATTATAATACTTGGTGGATTCGAAAAACAGCCCAAAATAAAATTTAAACAGATAGTTCGTAAGTGTTAAGAGCGTTCGATACAAGATTTGCAGAACCCAGAACACAAGCTTGAACCTTGGAATTCATGCAATCAGAATCAAGAATTGGAGAAATCATCACAGAATCTGATTGGATTTCATGCAATCAGAATCAAGAACTTACAGAACCATCGTCGTGATGTTTGGCGGAGTCGCAACCGTCTTGAATTTCTTCAATATGGGTCGTAAACAGGGACGAGTCTTGGGCTTGTATCTTTGACGAAATTGAGAGAAGAACTGATCTAGTTTCTCTCGGGCTTGAATCTTTTCCTCGTGGAAGGATTCAAGCTAGAGAACGATTTCACTCGATTGCAAATCAGAGATACGAGACTCCCGGTGTAGTTTCTCGAATCGAGCATCAGAAGAACCTTGACTTCTATGGCATCAAATCGCTGGAGAAGCACATTGAGAAGGTTCTGAGATTCCATGGCTTTCTTCGTCGACACACGAATCATACGGCAACACAGAAGGGATTTAGGGATCAAGACTGGCTTTGAAGAAATTACTTTCTTCTGCTTGCTCTGGGATTTTTTTTTATTTGGCTCCCACTTGAAATACCGGTTAACAAGTTAAAGTTCAAATCATTCCTCCAACGTTGGATCAATTGGGTTCTCATCCAACCGTTCATTTTTTCCGAAGTAAAATTTACTCCGGAGCATGCTAGAATTTTCGTAGGGTGGTGAGCAAAAATATTTTCATAACTTTGCCTAGTAAATACTTTGAGTACATGCCAGAAAACGAAAAGGAGAAAGACGTCCTTTTCTTTTGGCCTGGAATGATTCAGAAAGCATACGTCTTGGTTTAAAAGAAGACGCCAAGTGAGTCGATTCCTCAACTGTCAGACTGTCAGTAGCCCAATGGCATGCTTCTGCGTAGAGAAATGGGAAATCTTGTACTTAATTATATTTTTATTGGCACTAAAAGCATCACCCAAAAAGTCCACATCCCTGTCGTCCATAATTAATTAAAGGTAAATTTAGGAGGTGGTTAAGTAAATATTGGATTGAAATTGGAGGTGCCTGTTGAGGTCACAGACTCTGTGGCTCCTGGCTGTTAAACTTAACTCTTTTTTTTTTAGAATAAATTATATTTTGGACTCTCAAATTTGAGTTCAATTGCATACTCATATACTATCTTTAAAAGATTACAATCTCATACACAAACTTGCGATTTAGTTACAATATCATACATTCGTTAAAAAATCTGTTAAGTCAACCGTTAAATGATGACGTGAAAAATATGAACCTCACATTTTTGATGACGTGGAAACCAAATATTTCCATGTGGTTACGAAACAAATTAAAAGTAACTATTAAAAAATATTTAAAGAAACAGTAACCCATTTCAAGTTAAATACTATAATTTATTTTAAAACATTTATCTAAAAAAACATGGGATCCTTCTTCTCCACCCTAACAACGTTGCGATATCCATCCCTGGCCGCCATCCGATCTGTATCCACCACCACCACCTACGCGGTTGTAACCCCCACCTCCACCAACACTTTTGCGAGACTGAGCCTCATTCACGGTGATATTGACCAATACGACGATGCAGGTTCCAAAGCCACCGAGGACAAGATCGACGAGCTCGACCATGTTGTAGAAGAGACGGCCAAAGACAAGGAGGTGGAGATTTCGCAATCTAAGGTTTATGGGTATGTGTTTACACTGAAAAATATTCATTGAGCCAAAACTTGGTTTTGGTAATGGGTTGGGCCTAAAAAGGGAAGGCCCAACCCAAACTATTGAACAAAAGGAAGATAGTCTGTGTTATCCTCCACTGACTGCAATAAATGCAAAGCACTCGACATTTTGGAGGGAATCAGACTATGAATAAAGAACTTTTCTCAGTGGGGGTAGGCAGATCAGAGATATTATTTATGCCTTACCGATTAAGCATTACCTCACTGAAATCTCCAAAGACGGTTATAGAGAGAGTTGACAGCTATGACATAGGCTCCTGCTGGCCTATATAAATCCCATTATCTTTTTGAGCGTTACTTGTTCTTGATGATCATGTTCGATGCAAACTCTATGTTGAGGATGCAAACTTCTACTCTTTTTAAAATTTTAATATTATTATTATTATTATTAAGGGGAGAGGAGAATTCGAAACTATTATTATTATTATTATTATTATTATTAAGGGGAGGAGAGAATTTAAAACTATTACAATAATTTAAGAGGAGGAGTTTTTGAATCGTAACGCATGAGTGGAAACCCAACACCTTTCCACTAAGATATTAGACCACATACAATCCGATAAGAAAAATAAATGTCAAACACTACTCTTGTTAGAGAGTTCTATGCCAATTTTTCTTCTTTCATTTCAATCTGATAACAAAAGTAAATGTCAAGTATATGTTAAGAGGCAAGTGGGTCTCTTTAGCCCATGAGGTTATTCGAGCTAATTTTGGATCTTCCTATCTGTTCAAAACATGGCGTTGCTAGCTTTTCTTCATTTTTGAAAAGTTTGGATAATCATGATTTATCATCTAAGCTTTACGTGAATCGAGCATGATGTTCGCGGGGTGAAGGCACTAGATTATAAGCATCTAACTGACCTCCATCAGATCCTTGCCATGCTAGTCTGATCATGGATTTCTCCTCACTACTAAAAAAACAACAGTTTCAATAATGATGCTGCCAGTATAATTTGGGAATATGGTTGATCACGCTTGAAAATCCCTTTCCATCACATGATTTTTAACCGTATTCATTATTCAGCTATTAAGGGTGCTAAGGACGAACATAACAGTCTCTGTCTTTCCTTGTCTTATCACCAAAGATAGCGACGTCAAGCCGGAGTTCGTAAAATTGATGGTTTTGATAGATTGAAGCCTCTCAGATACCTAGCTCCCAGCTTCAGGACACAAGTGCTCATGTCAATGCCCCCCACTCAATAGGAGGGGTGCAATGTGCCATCAATGTCAACAGAGGCTTGGTTGTTCTGTGTAAAAGGTGTAAGAAAAACGGATTTTGTATCCTTGCATACAAAAGGCTTCAGAGAATGACATTTCTGAGGCTTGCCCATTTTGCTGTGGAATTTGTAATTGCAAACTATGTTTGAGATCAAAAGAACCTATTAAAGTTTGAAGAATTGGGAAATGAATCTTTTCAATGATCAAGTTAAGAACTCTAAGTATTTGCTTCATGCCTTTCTTCCACACTTGAAAATGATTGATATTTTTTAACTACACCTCTATTAAGTAATAACCTCCCTAAAATCTTCTAAAGCAAATGCTTGAGAAACTTGACTTGAGAAAGAAGCGCCTTCATTATAATGTAAAGGCGCCTTTAGCCTATCTATAGTAAGGGCCTTTTCTGCTCGTTAGCGCCCCCCGCAATAATAAAATTGAAGTCTACTCTTTAAAGTAAGCAAGTAAACTTTAATTTGAAAACTACTAATAGAAAGGGGAAAGATGCGCCGATATGAAGAAAGCTCTCGAGCTTCCCTTATATTATAGAAAGGTTTGTTTTGTCCTAACTTTATGACTTTATATAGGTTTTTCTGTATATATGAATCCATTTTGAGATTTTCTTTATTTCTTAATGTTTTAGTCTTTATTTCTACCATCTTGCTACATGACAGATTTGCTCTTGTTTTTTTTACACTGATTTGGATGGAAAATTGAGAATTTAACGGCAAGGTGTGAATATGCCAGTTTTATGTAGTTTGGGGAGTATATTGGCTGGAAAAATTAATTTAGGGGGCAAATTACAGCTACGTAATAATTTAGGGAGGTAAACGGCAGTTTACCTGTGCTATTTTATTGTTATTGATCTTTCACTAAAATAGTATATAACTTGGCTTGCAAAACCAATCGTAAAGACTGGACTCAGATGGGAAGGCTATATATTAAACTGGCTGTATTTTTTTCTTTGTCACTTCATATCTAATACGATTAACATAATCATTTGGGTCACCAGTCAAATTTGGTACCATTTATTCATTAAAAAGTTCTTTCTAACGTACGACTAATTAGGGAAGTGAAACATAGCTTAAAATACAAATATAGGAGAACAAAGAAAGTGAATTTTGCTAACCTAATTAAGTTCCAAAGCTTGCTGTGTGGGGGATTTTGTATTTGGTAGGAATTGGTGATCTCTAATTTTGATGATCCATGTAGAAGGTGATTAATTGATTCAAACTTTGTGGAGGGTCTGAACTATAGGTTGGTGCCTCCTAATGCACTCAGAATTTTGGCTTTACCTTATCTACTTGACGAACCTCTCCTTAGTCAAAATGAAACATCATGATGGTATTAAGTCTTGCTAACAAGGCACCTGTAGTCCCAACTTTATCAAGAGTGTACGTTTCAGAGTCCAGTCCTGTCTGCAATCACCTGCTCTTCTACCAACTCATTAGTTAAGTGTGTCCCTACGCACTTTATTGCAAGAATAACAAAACGTATTACAACTACAAGCAACAAACTACTCACAACAACAAACACACACACTAACCAACATCGATCATTGTCAATCACCCTGCACTCAGATATGGCACAAACCTTGGCAATGGTGACTTACCTTCTCTTTTGTTCCTTTCACTCTCTCCTTATGGCCTTGTTAGTTACTTTTTCACTCCTCACATGACTAAGTGAGGAGGTTGAGGAGTGAGAAACGAACAATATGGCTATATTCATATATTCACATTGCATGCAAGTTTCTTTTGGATACTGACACTCTACAAGTTCAGAAAATTTCCTAAATATTTATAACTTTTAGAAATTTCGATGTGTGAGAGCTCATGCGTACCTACCCTACCCATTTATCGAAGACGTTAATTTGCATTAACCAAAATGGAAAATTTCTACAGTGCAAATTGTATTCATTGGAACACATTTACAACCGTTAGATTGAGAAGTTCACCTTTAATAATAGATTGCAATTTATCATAAATTGTTGAATTTGTTCCTCAGCTGAATACGGATTCGCACTAAAAACATAAATTTATAGGATTGAAATTTGTACTTTAATCAAGAAATCGGATCAAATTTCAATGGTAATGTAATTAAGTAAATAATACGTACCGTTGAATAGTTTAAGATTCATTTAGAGCCCACCACAAATTACTGACCATTCAATGGTCGTATTCATTGAATGATACGTACCACCCAAGATTTTTCCCAAGAAACCCAAATGAATTATATTTCTTCCTTGGATGGATTCAAAAGCATCACTTTTTGACAAACACATAACTTGGATCAAGACTAAACCATTGAATGAAAATGAAAGTATGCTATGGCATGGATGCAAATTAGCATAGCTACAAAAATTTACCAACACTCATACAACTTAATGTCAACTCGGAGACGAAAGTACACTTCACCTCAAATGCATCAGTACATCAAAGTAGCAATCCTCTAGCCATGAAGAAATTACCCGTCCCGCCAATGACCGATATGTCCCGAGTCTGTTCATCAATGGGTCAGCCCCAGCAAAGTTGATGCTCCCTTGTGTTGAGTGGAGCGAAACACAAAAGAAAAGCCAAGCCATGCAGTGAAGATTTCTTTCTTGTCGTAAACGTAGAAGCCTTGGGCACGACCAACTGGGCTGAGTGCAAATGTTGTCCACAGTTATTGGGTCATCAAACACAACCAGGTCACCAAAATGGTTTTGTCCTGCCAAAATGGTCTTGTTGCCCCAAGCCGGTGAACCTACGATGGTTGCAGTGGCATTTTTCGAATTTTTTCCGTTGTAGATAATGTCGTGGAAGTAAGAAAACTAGGTGTCTGCAAGGGTGGTGAGGAGGGAGGACGAGGTTTAAACTTTCTTTGGTTTTAGGGTAGGGGTCAAGGTTCCATAGAGAAGGAAGAAGAGGAAGAGAGCTGAAACTAGGCTCGTTTCTTGATTCCATTGTTGAGAGCAATGAGAAGCATGCCAGTGGATTTTGTGATTTGAGGAATGAATTGAGTTGGCATTCTCCAATCATATTATATAGGAGTTGAAATGTTGAATTAATTAATGATTTAAACAAAGTATTAGAAAAAGTCATTTCAGTTCTACGATTGTTATCATCATTGGTGCACAGCTTGGGTTTTGGGACCGTGGATTCAGTTGCAAAAGGTTATTCAATCCGTGCATTAACGGACGGCACAATGTGCTCTCCTCTCCAACACCAAAAAGCTTTTACGTTACTCTTTTTTTTTTTTTTTTTTTTTTTAAAGTATAGGCATCTTTTAATTTGAATGATGTCTTACAACCATGTCCATGCATAAGAACTTATCTAGACATGTAATATATTATAATACACAACGTAAACACCAACTTTGTTACCATAATTAATAAAGTCATTATGTGTTATTTACTAACCTTACCATTGTTATGGACTCCGTAAACTTTGACAATTTTAGTGTCACCATAACTTTCTTGTAATTCACGTTAAATATTAACATCATGCCATAAAACCATAAACGCGGTGTGTGTGCATTAAAACTCAAAATAAACAATGAGGATAAATAATTTTATGACATCTATTAATAATTTATTAAACTAAAAAGTAGACAATACCCTTCTTTTTTGAATGGGTACCATAAAAATTTCTTTAATTACTAGTTTTATTTTTTAAGTGAGGATAAGAAAAGGACAAGCATCGAACTAATCTTAACATGAATTAAGAGATTGAGTTTTTGACGCATTAAAAGGACACAAGGATTGTAAGATTTGCTGTCCCTCTCCATTTACCAGTACCAGATATGGAGGTTGAAACCAACTCCATGCCAACCAACTAATCACTACAAATAGATTAATCCCACATGTGATAATGAGATTTTCTAGGTTTGAATAAATCCTAGTCTTTCTGAGAGGTTATCCTCTTCTTAATTTGTTGTTTCGCTCTAGATATGTCTAACCCAACATATCGATCATCTCATCTTCTTCCAAACAATAATTAAGTCCACATGCATATGGTACTAGCCACCAGATCCACCAACCCAATTAACTCCTCGGCCGTAAACAGTAGTGGATCATGATATCTGGGCAACCACTCATGGGTCCCCACAAGTATGGGGACCAAAACCAAAGCCTCCCAATGGGTCTGAAACCCAGTCCTCAAGTACTACCGGTTGCCCGGAATTGTCAGCAAAAATCTTAAGGGCATGTTTAAGTCGAGGTGTACTTTAGGGACAACTCCAGCTAAAATTTAAGGCCAACTGGTGTACTTTAGGATTAAAAGATTAAAATGCAAAAATCTATGGTATTCTAAAGTATAAGATACTGCCATGAGCATTTTATCAGTCAGGAATTGATTTTGTATTTTGACCAGCATCTAATCGATTAAAAAGATCCTGAGTATCAAATATACCGGAGCACCGTAGAAAATCCTATTAGAATGATCATGATGTTGGAGAATGGATTCCAATTAAAAGATCGGGGGAGCAGCTGGATACACTCGGAGCACAATAGAAAAATCCCATTGGAATGATCATGATGTTGAGAATAGAGTCCAATATTGAAGATATAAATGTAAAAATAATATACAAGAGGTTCACTTCTAATATCATTGATGCATTTTGTGATAGAAAACACACACCAACATTGAATGGCGTTCTAGTGGACAATATCAAGGAGCGCGATGGTGAGCCATACCGAGCCTAAAAAGTTTATTGATGAATCGCATTATAAATGAATTAGAGTGAGGATGAACTGAAAGAGACATTCTCATTAAGATGTTTATTAAGGGACAAATCGGTATAAAAAAATATAAATGAAAAAGGATTTTTTATGAAAAGAAGTTGAATCCAAAACGTGTTTACTAACTATCATGAATCAAATAAAAGTTAATTTAAGTTTGGAAAAATTAATTTACTTATTGAAATACTCTGTACAAAAATAAACTTTACTTTTCATCAATTAAAAATGCAAGGATACTACGGTACAAAAAAAGTTGATTCACATTCCCACTTTTCCAATCCCAATATATTTATCATGGAATCAAATTAAGCTACAAAGGGGAAACTTGGCGGGACACTCCCATTCCTCTTATGCCCACCGTTACAGGTTAGCAAATGTAGTGTAACATGGTGGGCTATAAGGGCCTAATTTAATCCCATTTTACCTCTAAAATCTATCTCTTAATGAGTGCTACACCTACATGGAATTCCCATAAAAGATTCCATGGCTAATTCTAAAGCACTGTTTGGCCCGGACTAGTAGGAACGGGCCAACACTGTGTGTGTGCCCCTACCACATGGAAAAGCTGTTTGAGATAGTTGAATATAATGATATGGTACTGTGGATTGCATGTTTTATCTTGCATCCGCATCTTTTTGTCCACAAGATGAAGCAGCAGTTTAAATCTTACGGCCTAGATCAAAAAGAGAGGCTGACATCATGGCGCTACCGTCAACGAGCCGTTAGATTTTTTATTTTTTAAATGCAAAATAGTTTTTTTAAAAAATTAAAATCTTATAAGAATTTTGCTAAATGGTTCTCAATCTTACACGTATTATAATCCGAAATATTTGTTTCAAAAATAGACACTTTCTATATACATTTTCTTAGAAAAAAAAATTCAAAATCATATTTCAATATGTATAAATAGTAGTTTAATTAATTAAACAATACATAGTAGTTGAAAGTGTGAGTGTTGTACCATACTATTTCTCAATATACTAAACGTAATAAAATAGGGAAAGGGGCTAAAATGTAGCCCTTGTACCATTAAAGATGAAAAATCATAACCATATATACACTATTCATTAAAAATTATATTTTTAATATGCTAAAATTGACAGCTAAATATAGTCAAACTATTGAGATAGCCTTAGAGACCTTCTAGCATAAAATGCAAATTAAGGAATTATAACTACTCATTTGAAAAGTGATAATCAGTTACCTTTGCCTTTGCATATAGGGAAGCACACGCATATAATATTATAATGCATTAATTAAATACAATGCATGACAAGAGCCTGTATGGTTATTAATTTTGGTTTGTTTTTGTTTCTGGAGATGAAACGATAACATTATATTGATGCACGTTGCTTGAACTAGCTGTAGTGAGTCACCTCCAAAATAATCCGTTCATAACCTTACTCCAAAGCTAATCTCAGTCCTTCTCTGGCTGCCAGGCATTCAACCATGGCTGGCAACCTCTATATGAGTAAGTCGACGAGCGAAGCCATCGAGAAAATCTCCAGCTTGGTTACGAAAGACACTGCCAAGGCCTCCATGTGGGTAGACGCGTTATATGCACGGTGCACCACGACATTGACTGGAGGAGTCGACACGAAGCAGAAACATGCATGGGATTTCAACACTGAGGGTGGCTGGCTACTTCATGTGCTAAAAAATTATTTTTTATCAGAAAATTGAATAAATCAAATGTAAAACAACGGATATGATGATTAAAACCGAATGTGTAGGGGAGGAAAATGATGTGTGGTTATCAATTTCTAAGCTACCACTTCCATTAATTTTGTATACATGTATTAACTTTTTCTTTCTTGTACCGAGCGCAATGAAATCACAGATTCATTTGCCCATAAATTAAAGGATTTGAACACGCAGTTGTTACAAATGGTATTTGAAAGCTTTGGGGCATAATAGCACTACGATATACCGAAGATATTACTAGTTTAAACAATGATCGTATTAGATTCAAGAATATGATATACCGTAGGAAATTGAATCGATTGAATTTTTTAAATGGCTAGAATTACCAAAATACCCATGCAATGTTAGCAGCTACGCTTCTCGTAACTAGCTTGACGAAATTGAGTGATGTGACACTAAGATGAATATAATGATAAAATAAGACAAAATAGAGTATAGGAAGATAAAGTGAAATTTTATGTAGAATACAAGTGTCATAGTTAAAAAAAGGCCATAAGTAAACTCAATTAATTAGTAGGCCTACAAGTCAAACTTGTCCAAGAAATCCAAATAGTCGGGTGATGTATCCAAACACTCGGCTGGTGCCCCTCCCAAGTCCACTCAAGAAGTCATCTTCATAACCTGCTTTTCAACAAAGTGATTGTTTTAACTTCTTATTGCGTATAAACAGTGTGATATTTAGAAAAATCTGATTGTATGCTAGAATATACCGCGATTGTATGCTGCTGCTAGAATCTCTTAGTGAAAAATCTGATTGTCAGGTATTTTAAGTACATCCCTTATCCCACAATGTCAAATTTGTGAGTCTTTTTACTATATGATTTGCTATTTTCACGTTTAACCATACACCGAATTAGGGGCTCGATCACGACAGTGCTAATTAAATCGCCATGTTCTTGAACTTGTGTGTATTTCTACATGTTCATAATAAACAAAGTGTATCTCCCATATGAATGCTTGGAGTTGGCTAGTCTTATAATATTTTTGTAACTTCACTTCTCTTGTATTATAAAATAAAGTAAAATTCATGCACTGGATCAAAATGCATTTCTTTTATCAAACAGAAGTATATGTGAAGAAAATGATTGAAATTACAAAGGTGACTGTTTAAGCATATCACTTATTGATGGACTACAAGCGCATTCTTAGCAAACTCCAATTACACTCCACATGAAACAGAAACATATTTGAAGACCATTCTCAGTAATTCCTACATACCAAACTCATCATACTAAATATATATATTAGCAACCTCAAATTTACTAACACTCATAGAACTTGATATCCACTCTTGAGCCTGAAGTAGACTTCACCTTCATATGAATCCGTGTCTATGGTTGCAACTCCCGGTGCATGAAAAAGTCCTCGTGCCACCCACGACGGATATGTCCCTATATTTAATCATAATGGGGTCGGCTCCGATGAAATTTATTGTGCCTCCAGTCTGTGCTGTTTAGAGAAAATGAGAAGCCAAGCCAAGAAGTGAATGTGTTCTTGTATCATATATGTACATCCCTGTGCCCCGCCAACAGGCTTGGAGTGCAGATTGTTGTCGAGGGTAATACTACCGAAAACCGCTATGTCTCGAAAAATGAAAATTCGTGCCAAGATGGTTAGGTTGTATCCTTGAGGGCTGCTACAATTGCAGATGTGTATTTGGCAGCATTTTTCCCATTGTATATAATGTCATGGAAGAATAGGCACTAAGTGCTTGCATGGTTTGTATTATCTTTGTTTTTTGGGAAGGTTGAAGACATAGCAAGGAACATGAAGAAGAATATTAGAACTGAGGAACTTCTTGCTGCCATTGAGATATGAAAAGAAGAGGCAGAAGCAAATAGAGAAAAAAAGAGGAGGGGAATATCTCCAAGTTCAGTAAAACGAGCTTTTGCTTCTTGCTCTACTTGCGACTTTGTTGTCTGTCCTCAATTCCCTTTATATGACTTGGAAGCTTAAGGAATCCAAGCCCTTATTAGACTTTTCCACTCAATGTCGGTTTGCTTGCCACCTACTACTATCAACTTATAAAAGAATATTGAACATCACCAAGAAAATAACCATATTGATTATTATAAGAAATTACAGAATTAGTTTGACTCCCAAGTGAAGTTGCATCATCCATGAAAACGGTTTTTCTACATCCCTATATTTTCTGGTTCTAATGCAATAATGAATAAGGACTTTGTCATTGAAATTGATTTCTGAAGATTGAATTTTAGACAAGTAATTACGTACTCAAGAATATAAAGATTTTGTTAATCATGAAAAAGAAAGAATGCATGGTAGCACCAAGAAATTGGAGGGAGTACAGTTATTCGAATATTTATGTTACATCTGTCCAAGAGGCAGTAAACTTCATGTTTTGGGGGCCAAACATAGTATACAAAGCTTATAATATTTCTTATAATAAGAGTACTAGGTGTAGAAGAGGAGTGATTATCTTTTTTCTTTTCTTCGAATAATTACCACATATCATGCTTGACATATGTAATTTTGGTCCGTACTTAATGTTAGTGGGGGCTATAAGCTTATCTTAAAGCTACCCTGCATTCACATTTGTACTACTACATTATATATGACCACAAGGATGAAAAAGAAGTGGAGTGAGGCCAGGGCCATTTGTACCTATGCTTTGCACCGCCACTAATCGTGCTATCATAACTGAACAATTTTTACGATATAATTTACATATTATGTGGTTAGATTGTTAATATTAATCTCCACATAACCAAATAAGAAGCCCTTTTGAAAATCAGATTCTGGCGTTTCATTATTACTAATATATAACTTAATTAGCATTTAGTTATATCTATTAGATAGCATAAGACGCCATCAGTTTATGAAGTGAGGCTTTCTATGTGAAGGTTTCGTCTTGTGTGATTGACATTTCTGAGATAAACCAAGCATTAGTTGTTCAAAGAAACTTCAGAAGTTGTAAGTTTAGCAGACAAATGCATGAACAATTCCTTATTACCCTTCCAAGGAAACCTACAAAGAACAAAAGAGAAATTGGATTTATTTCATTGATGCGTTATGCTTTGGTATTATTACTTCTTCTGGTTGGTAGCTACTCATTAATCCTAATTATATCATACTGGTTTGTTTTATCGATGTGCCTTTCTATCATTCAAATATTTTTCTAAGAAAAAGTTAGCCACTATTAATTAACTTTGCTCAAGTTGTACAATGAAGAGCACGACAAGAACGAGATTAATTAAATTTTCAGGCCAGGCTGCTAAATATATAATAACAAAAAGAAAAAGCTTTAATAAGAGTTGGCCTCAAACTCCAGTGGGATAAAGGTTAAAAAAAGGAAAAAGATATACGAGGATAAGACATCACAAGTCATAAACAAGCAAATTAAGTAGAAGAGTAATGTTTTCAAATAAGCACACTAATAAAATGTAAATAAATTTATAGTGTGCATCGTCAGAACAAATTCATACTTAAAAAAACACGTTCCAAATGGATTTTCTATTAACCTCTACCTTGATAGAGAATGGTGAATGTGTTAAACTAATACCTACAACTGCGTTCGCACCAAGTACGGATTCGATAAAAAAATTTCCAAATTTTAATGTGATATTCTTAGCCTTCGGTGGAAACAGTATCCAATTTTGGATTATACGTGCACAAGACTAGTTGCAGCAGGAGAATAGTATTACACTGATTGGGGTCCATATATATTCTCAAACTTCTGCACCTTTTTGCATTCTATTCTGGTGGGAGATTGGTGGAGGTAGGTGTTGATTTTAGCTTTTAGTGCTGGTCCAAAGGGAATGTGGCATATAATATGTCTTCATAAATGGTAGGTAAGTCATGATAAGTCCAAGCTCGAGTATTCAAGTGTGCCTCATAAAATTCAAAGAAAAGACTAAGTATCTTTTTGTTGGAAATCTGGATTTCTTTCATTAATCAAGAAAAAACTAAGCATTAATAAGGAAAAAGAAAACATTCAAAAGAAATTTTGTACCTTTCTTCGCAAGATAACTTGTTTAATAGGCTGTTAGTACAACTAGCCCATGATTTTTATTTATTTTTATATGAAAGAAAAAAAAACACATTTTAGATTAGAGATAATTGAAGCAATGATCTCTGAATTTTAGCTCAATTGAAGCTTTGGTCCCTGAACTTGTTATAATATGGAGCAATGGTCCTTTTGACTAACTCCGTTAGAACTTCCATCATTATTTTACCCCTTTAAATCCTTTATAACAAATTTAGGGACCAATACTCACAAATTTTTGGTTCAGGGACCTGCTCCAATTTTCTCTTTGAATTATTGGTGTTAAAACTCGGACAGAGCATGAACTGAGTTCAACACATATTTGCCCCTAGTGTTGCTTTCTATCTCGGTGCCACGGGCTAACTCAACAGAAAGAGAGAATAGACATGCCACTGTTGGAGGCTGCCAATAGTCAGTGTTTGCGTTTGAGTGTGTGTGAAAGTTTCGTGTAAATCTGACTTCTTAACTAAATGATTGTGCACCGAGTGGGACGTTGGTTCGGTTAAGTTTTTTTATGTGCCTTGAATAAACGAGGACTTAAAATTCAGTGTAACTTTGTGTGTTTTGCCTAAAATGTAAATGAAAGAGAAATAGAAACTAATGTGAGAAACAAAATGTAACCATTTCATGGAGTCGAGATTACAAACGTTTACAAAAGTAAAATCTAGGTCGATGGGCCGAGCTACATGACTTGAAATGTAAATTGACTAGAAATATAAAGAAAGCAATAAAAATTTAGCAAGATTCAGGCCATGAAGGGAAAGATAATGCTAGAGGAGTCCACCGAGATCACTGGTATTGGACTGGACTTAGTACAAAACATGTGCCTCAAAGAAGAAATTAGGGTGGTTGAAATTGCACGTCAACCGAATCATACCACAGGGTAGCAGAGCTGTAAAAGTTTTAGATCTCAGGGATAGTAGGCAGTGTTTGCTTTGAAGGAAGGCTTTGAGATTGTAGCTGAAGAGCTAGAGGTTTTTGCTGAAGAGAAATTGGGTTTATGCTGAAAAGAAGTTGGGTTGATTGAATAATCACTCTAGGTTTTGTATAATCGTAGAGATTGAATTTGACGAAGGTCCTGAGCTTGAAGGATGGTTCTATTTATAGGCAGTGGAAAAGGAACAATCTTGATCTTATCGCTAAGCTGGAGCATGGGTATATCGGTCATTTGGAACTAACAGTGACTGTAATTTCTGGTTGGTGGCATTCAGCTGTGTCATGTGATACTTCACACGATTATTGCAGCGACATCAGCATGTCGAATGACGTGTTCATCAACATTTACAGAGGCAAAATATTTTCGGGTCTAGTCGCTCGTGTGATAGACTAGTTTTGGGGATAAACTTGTCCGAGTCTTTGGACAGGTTTGAGTGATTTGAGGAGGTCGTCCGAGCTCTAAGCTAAGGTCCTAAGTTGGGCTTCGAAGTTGGTAGGTCAGAGTTGTGCGACTTTGTGTAAATAAAAATAGATTGATCCCATAACAAGCCTTATTTTTATTTATGGCCCAAACATATATTATACAAAATATTCTTTCATAGATTTTCGCTTTTAAAATGTGGCATAAGTGATATGTGGGTTGAGATGGGCCACATATCACTTATGTGGCTGGAACTCTTGTTTTTACTTTTTCTTGATGGGATCATTTCTCTTTCTTTTCCATTATTTTGTTTCACTTTGCACAGAAGCTGTTACTTTCAAGCTCTCCTTTCTTTCGTCTTGTTGACCTTGAATAATCTTTAGTCATCTCCTCATAGTTACCAAGTTCTCTGGCTGGTTTGGAAAGTGAACAAGTTTGGGTTGTTTGAAATTGATTGGTTATTTGGTGAAACTAGCTGCTGCTTGCTAAGATTTGAGGCAAGGAAAATAAAATATTGTTACAGTTTTCAATCTAATTTAGTTATGCATTTGGTATGACCCTTATATGATTTTAAATCTATTTCATGATTATATATATTTTAAAGTTATTGAGTATATTACTTTCTGTTTTGGTTAAAAGGGAGTCAGATAGGTATAAAACCCATAATCGCAAATAGGTACAAGTAGGGAATTAAAATACTTAATTCCCTAAATTCCCTAAAATAGGGCCGGTTCGATACTAGCAATAAGCGTACAAAATAATACGGAAATCACCAAGTTAATGGTATAATTCCCAAATGGAAATGTGGGCCCAAGCCCACTAATTTCCATGGCCTATCGACATACCGAGTCGAAACTAGTAAACCTAGTAATAAAGTAATATAACAAGGTCTACCAATAGTACGATATAAATATCCATTTAAAACCACGATATAATGTAGGCATAGTCAAATATAATTTCCCAAACATAAAATACATTTAAATAATATAGGGAAAGGGCCCACTCACAAATACCGAAGCCGGGAAGTCCAAACGTACATCCTCCGAGCGCCAAGGGTCGCCAAACCTATTTTGGAACACCCAAGATTAATAAAGTAATTGAAAATACGAAGAAAACGGCGTTCGGAAACGCGAAAACGGAGTTTCGGGGACGGAAATCCCAAAACTGCCGCCGTGGGCCGCCGTGCGCCGTCGCACGTGCCGCCACACGCTAGTTTTCAATGAGGTATATATATAGCTTATACTTATACATGGGTTTCTAGCTCCTTTTGAGACAAGGTGGTTGAGAAAGAGGGGACTGGCTACAGTGCTCGCAAGCATTGAATGCTCACACCCATCTCACCCTCCTTCTCCCCCTCTCTCCTCCCTCCTCCCTCCTCCCTCCTTTTAATGGTGAGATCGGTGTAAGCATTCAATGCTTGCGAGCACTATAGCCTACTCCGAGAAGGAGAGGGTTTTACAGAAGCTAGTGTTACAAGTTAAAGAGTTTGGAAAATTCATTCCCACGGATTTCAGTAAGAAGGGACTGTGTCTTCCTAGGGTGGAAGACCTCAAACCTCATCAGAATGGCTTACTCAGCGACCTTAATATGAGGCAATGGCCGTAACCGGTGATTAAAGCTGATGAATACGGTGTTGGGAACTAACTGGGAAGGGAAAGTGTCGAAACTATTGTGTTTTGAGAAGTGAAAACTCCTTGAACCTATGTTATCACTATATGTTGTATTTCTATGTATCTTTTGAATGTAAATTATATTATTTTTCTCATTCTAGATGCATGCCTTGTTAGAATCTTGATTGAAATGAATCATTTTGTTGTACCAACTGAGCTTGTGAAGCTCACCCTATTTTATCATTTCAGGACATGAGCAAAGGGATAAAGGTAGTGATATCCCTGAGTTGTCATAAAGAGCTTAACAAAGTGCATCTACGTTGATTTTGTAGACTGCTTGATGTTTTACTTGTAACGATGTAATGTTAGAGCCTAGCTTATTTTTGAGACACTTTGTAAATATTACTTGTAAAGCTTACTCCAAGCTGTGGTGTAAAGTTAGGTGGTTTGGTACCTCTTGTGGTGGATAATTTTGGGAACAAGTTTCATTGTAATTATGTAATTCATATGTTTTCAGTTGTTATGTAGAGTGTGTTGAGTTCGTTTTCTATCCAACTAAATCCATCATTCTAGTCATACAACATAGTTTTGGTGTGTGACATTAGGACTCATATATCGACCATGTGTAATTTTTTTTCCTAGCTATAATTACATTAGTGCCGAAACGCCAAAGAAAAAAAACCCAGACTAACTACAAATGATCTACGGCCTAACATATAGCTTTTACATAATTTCCAATAATAAAAACATAGCTTATTCTCTTACGTTAATGTCACTTAGTTATACACATACACTATGAGCATATCCCGAACTTAATTAAGAAACAAAAACATAAAAGCTTGTCGATCAATAAAATGGCGGAATTAACTTGGCTCCGCAATGGTTGAGTCGGAGTTTCTCCTTCATTCATTTCGTGTCCGATTCACGAAACTTCAGGTTTATGATCGGAACCGTTAATATTGTAAATCACTCTATAAAGATCATATTTGCAAAAAATCAATAAAATATGAAATCATTTAGTTATCAAACCATACAAAAATAGATGGATAGATTCGGTAAAAACATTTTGAACCGTCTATCTATTTGCTACAATTAATTGACTAAAAAACCTTAGTTTTAATAGATTTTTTTTTTGTAAAGATGATATTTACAAAGTAATTTATAATATGAACGGTTCCGATTATAAACACAAAGTTTTGTGAACCAAACACGAAGTAAATTGAGAGGGAACTCCTCCTCGATCTTAAGGAGCCAAGCTTCAATCAACTGAATTGGAAATTAAAAGTTGGCAGAGAATATATAAATTCATAAGCCTGAATTTTTCTATTTGATAACCATTTCATTTTTATTTTTAATTTTTTATACTAGAAATAGAGAGAAAATATGAAGAAAAATAAGGGATGAAAAAGAGTGGTGCGATTAAAAGATGGAGGGCCTACGAAACAAAAACTTGAGTAAAGAATATATTTCAAATTGTTTTCAACTTTTAAGTTTTAATTCTATTTTGTGTATGATTCCAATTTTCATATGCATTTTTCCCTTTTCATCCATCCTTCTTTCCATTTATTCCCCTCTATTATCTCATATATAAGGTATCTTCACTCATGAATCTTTTAAACATGAAAAATGCTAGGACAACAAATTAATAAGTTTATCTCATTGAGTGTTGGTTGCATACATTAATTGTCACAAGTGATGGTAGACCTATCACCTATGTGGTCTCGCTAACATTAGTCTTTAAACACTCTTTTACATAAGATATGATGTAACCCTAGATAATTTCAGAGTTTTAGATTATAATATGTAAAAATAGGATGCAATAATTTATTAAGTTGATTTATCAGGTTGTGTTACAACTAGTGGTGTCTATGTCGCAACGTGAGCGTGCATTTAGACCTTTACACTATGTTTGGACGAGAGAAATAAACTTGGAATTTGAATAAAAGTCATAAGTTATAAATTGACATGCACCAATTACCTAATTTGTATTCATAAACATAGAAATATAGAATTTTTGTGTGGAAAAAAAACTTGAAATTTGGGACCTCCAATTAAATTGACATGCACCGATTCCCTTATTTGTATTCATAAACATAGAAATTTAGAATTTTTGCGTGGAAAAAAAACTTGATATTCGGGACCTCCAATTCCCAAGTTTAAATTCCATGTAAATATGTGTCATTTCTATGAGTGAGAGTTCAAAAATAAAAAATACAAAAAAACTCAATCATGAGTGGCCACCACCACCACATGTCACCACCACCTACCACCACTATCACCATTATCACCACCGCCACCACCACATGCTGTTGTGGCCCCTACCACCGCCACCGCCACCCCCACCACCTACCATCATCACCGTCGTCGTCGTCACCACTACTAGCATATTTCATAACTACTATCTTTTATTTATATAGTAATGACTCTATACATACATTAAATTTCGTATTCAAATTTCATTCTTTTTTTTTTCCGATTTTTCGAGCCCACCTCTATCTATTGCTTGTATGGATGAAATTGTTTCTTCTTTTTATAACTTTTACGAAAATAAAATATTTTTTTTATTGAAAACGAAAGGTTAATGTTAGGCCAGCCGCTAAACCATCATGTGCTTTGGTTATCAAGACTGGCCTTTTGATTATCTAATCTCTTAAGTGGAATATACACCTGCAAACGCAATCTTCTGATCTGGACTAGCTATATGTGTTATATATTATTATCATTATTATTTTAATATAATGAATATGATGCTTTCTAAATTATTGTGTGGTAGCCGATGGGGGGAAGGAGAGCACATCGCCGCAAAGACGAACGCTTACATCAATCTCACCATTAAAATGAGGGAGGAGAGAGGAGTAGAGGGGGAAAGGGAGGGTGAGATTGGTGTGAGCATTCAATGCTTGCGAGCACCGTAGCTACTCCATAAACAATAATTCAAGAGAACATTGGAACACTCACCTTAGGTGGCCCATAGCCTCATAATAACAATAAAGAACAAAAGCCATCAAATTAGACCGCAAGAAATAGAAGTATTTTCAAGAACAAAATTCCTCATTTAGATGATAAGTTGATTATGGAAGAAACTACAAGTGCTGTAAAGTTGCCTTAACAAGAGGTGTTGGTAGAATTGAAGATTTGGACGGGTCACTATGTCATGAGTGACCCGTCGAATTGGACAGAGTTGGGACTCTTTTTTGTGAAAGTTGCCTCAACAAGAGGTGTTGATAGAATGGAAGATTTGGACTGGTATTGGGAGAAGCAGAGAAGCACTATCTGAAGTATCTGGCAGCGACGAACGTTCGATGGTGACAGCCGTTCGCTTGGTATTGCCAAAAAGTTTAAGGATTCGTGGCTCGTGTTTTCTATTTTGTTTTGATGTTCTATTTAGGCGAGTTGTGTCCTATTTGGGTTTGGATTTGACTTCTTGGTTAGATTCCTTTCTTGGTGGAGAAATTTTGTTAATTACCTATTTGATTAGGATTTGGATTTACTTCCAATTAGAATTAGGATACTCATTGTAACCTAAGTCCTATACTCTATATATAGAACCTTAGGGTTAGTTTATTTTGTGTGCCGTCACCATTGGTTTAGAGAGTTTTCTCTAATTGGGTTTTGGGTGGAGGTCACCGTTTGGAGTCAAGTTTGTGATAAATTCATGGCTCATTCATTTGGCAATTTGATGAGAGTCAATTTGTAAGTTTGAGAGTTAACAATTTGTGAAAGACTTCTCCGTTTGTTTCGGGTTCTTTACCATTGATTTGGATTGTGAGAGTTAAACACTCTGTTGTAATCTTCGTTTGTTTTAGTGAAGTTCCTTGCTGTGTTTCGCCCGTGGACATAGGCTTTACGCTAAACCACGTTAATCTCTCATGTTTCTTATTTTGAGATTGTTTGTTTCTTCGCTTTCGCCTACAATGTTTATATTTGATACTTTGTTAGAATTCACTTTTGCTTCCGCATAAAAGTACAACAGTATAAATAGAACTTTAGAGTTGTTATTAATCATAATAAGGATTGCAAGGGAGACACAAAGACTGAGTGAGTGGATATGGATAGCGATTGAGATCTAGGGTTCACGATTAGAGCTATTGAGAGGTTTGTTGTTAAGGGATTTTCCAAGGGAGTGGTTGTATTATTTAGCGGAAAAAGAAAAGAAAAAGAAAATCAGAAACCAATTATGGCTTGAAAAGGAGGTTGTGGGAGACAAATAGGATGGTAATCAATTTAATGGGCTTAGTTGCAACTATAATCAATTGGATGGGGCTAGATTGGGCTTATAAATCTAATAAAATGGAAAATACCTAAATTCATAAGTGTCAAAAGTTGATTGGGCAGAAGCTGCCATGTGCTATAGCCCAGTGGATCCCCTAGAGATTTTTCAAGATTTTTCAATGTACCAAAAACATAGAACTGCCAAATAAAATGCATCACAAGCCGAAATATCACAAGTCCCACCTCGTCCCGGACCATCGCAAGGAAAACTATAACCAAAATCTTTTTTGACGGTACATCATGTGTCATAATATAAGTAGAAGGACATTGAAAAATATACTTTAAGGTAGGACATATCAACTCTGTCGCTCACTTATATTATAACATGTGGGATATCACCATGTGTTCCGAATACACATAAAAATTTCTCCTAACTGAGAATATATGATCATTGTCATGTGGTATTTAGATTGTGATTGTATTACGTTTTTGTTTGGATAATATGCCTTCTTTTCCCAAAAACACAAAAGAACTGCTAAGAACTTCATGTATACAACATCAATATAAATGTAATTTAAGCCAGACACACTTTTACTTTTTATATAATAACTAGTCTCTTACCACACGCTCATGAGTGTGACAATTTACTCTTTTTATTTTTGTTTAAAATATTTTTTATTTAACAAAATTAAAGAAAAAAAACTACCCACTACGTGGGGTAGTTTTATTCTGTTAGTTTGATTTTTTTTTAAAATTAAATTGTTTTATTTTAAATCCTAATATGGAGGGATATTTTTGAAATTATGAATGATTCACTTTTTTTGTCTTCTGGCCGTGTGGCAATTAGCTTTTTTTATTTATTTTATTATTTGATAATATATTTTTATTTTATTATTTTACTTATTTTAGTTTGTTGTGGCCTATTTTATTGAAGGGTTTAAGAACAGGGAGAACGATGGCCGGCGACACAGAGAGAATAGAGAGAAATATGGATGAGGGAAATTATGGTGTGTTATTTCCCTCATACTGATGCCTTTATTTATAGTGAATACGATCATAACAGAATAAGGATTTTAGGATGATGAGAATATCTCAATCCATATCTACCTAGGATTTACACAATCACATTTATCACATGTCAATATTATCTACAACACTCCCCTTTGAGTGTGCAAATACTCAAGTACATATCGTATCAGATCTTCAATATGATATAGAGATAGTTGATGAAGTCGTCTCGTAGGCACGATAGAGAACACGCTAGTCTCAAGTAAGGAACTTGCATAAAAAAAAAGTAAAAATTCTCACAAAACCAAGCTATGGTAAAACCCAAGGCGGGACAAAACCCATAGTCTAAGGAGAAAAGTCAGTTAATTAAATGTCAATACTAAACATCTACCGAATGTCAGTAGGATACACACAGGGGTATGACTAGCCTATAATGGGTACCTCGTTAAAACCTAGTCAGGCAACAAAAACCCAATGGGAAAAAATAATCCTGATCGTAGGGAAAAATAATACATTAAGGTCAAGTGAGTATACTTTTGGATACTCCTATTGAGTTTGACAAAATTCTGAATGAGAAACTAACAATATTGCAAATCAGACAATTTACACATACCAATTCCTTGAACAAGCTTCTGAAAAGTAGACTTTGGCAGTAACTTGGTGAAGAGGTCAGCAAGGTTGTCTTGGGAACGAATTTGCTTGACTTCAATCTTCTGATACTCTTGCTGCTGATGTGAGAAGAAGAATTTCGGCGCAATATGCTTGGTGTTGTCTTCTTTGATATATCATTTCTTGATCTGGTCAATACATGCGACAATATCTTCAAAGAAAGTCCGCAGTTGCTTCGAATATGCTCAATAACAGCTCTCAGCCAAAAACACTCATGAGTAGCTTCGTGGAGGGCGAGAATCTCAACATGGTTCGAAGAGGTGGCAACTAAGGTCTGTTTGGTTGACCTCCAAGATATTGTGGTGTCTCCAACGGTAAAGACATAACCCGTTTGAGAACATGCCTTGTGCGGGTCAGATAAGTAACCTGCGTCAGCATAACAAAGAAGGCAAGCATCATTCCGAATACCAAAGGGGTGTGATCTATTATGAGATGCATAGGGATAGAATAAACCCAAATTCGAAGTACCCTTAAGGTAACGAAGGATGTCTTGAACACCATTCTAGTGTATGCATGTGGGCGCATTGCTATATCTTGCAAGAAGATTAACAAAGAAGGAGATGTTTGGTCTAGTGCACTGAGCTAAGTACAATAAAGCACCAATTGCACTCAAATATGGAACTTCAGGCTCAAAAACCTCTTCCTCATCGTCTTTAGGACAGAAAGGGTCTCGTTTTGCATCTAGCGTTTGGACGACCATAGGAGTACTCGAAGGTTTCGCATTATCCTCATTAAAATGACGTAACACCTTCTGGGTATAATTCGATTGGTGGACCAGAATACCATCCGAACAATGCTCAAGCTCCATGCCAAGGCAATATCAAGTTTTCCCAAGATCTTTCATCTCAAATTCCGACTTCAGGTGCGAGGGAGTTGTCTCAAGCTCTTCGGGAGTCCCAATGAGATTTATGTCATCGACATAGACTGCAACTATCGCAAATCTGGAATGTGACTTCTTAATAAACATGCATAGGCATAATTCATTATTCACATATCCCTGACTAATCAAATACTCACTCAGACGGTTATACCACATCCGTCCGGATTGCTTTAATCCGTACAGTGAACGCCTCAATCTAATTGAGAGAGTGTTCTGTGGTGTAGAACTATTTGATCCAATCAATGTAAGTCCTTCGTGAACTTTCATGTATATTTCTGTATCAAGATCCCCATAAAGATACGCGGTTACCATGTCCATAAGCTGCACATTCAATTTTTTGGAAACTACCAAACTGATAAAATAGCGGAACGTTATAACGTCCATTATGGGGGAATAAGTCTCTTCGTAATCAATCCCAGGGCGTTGAGAGAAACCTTCCGCCAAAAGGCGTGCTTTGTATCGCACTATTTCATTCTTCTCCTTACGTTTCCTTACGAAAACCCACTTGTAACCAATGGGCTTCACATGTGGAGGTGTAGGGACTACATGCCCAACACTACAAGAAAACATGGATTAGGTGACGAAATTTTTTGTGGCACTTAAAAATTCATCACATTTGGGTAAAATAAGTGAGGCATTTTTAGAAATCGTCACATAAGAATTTTCGCGGGGCACCAAAATATTTTGCGTCACATAGCATTTTAGATTCGCCACAAACTATTGGGCGGGAAATTTTACCGCCAAATGAAATATTAATATGTGACAAAACTTTAAGATTCATCACATAACAAAAGAGAAGGCCACGTGCTAGGCAATTCATCATATATAATATTAAAATAAAAATTACTGAAGTAATAACATCAAAACCCCCAAATTGTAAAACTTGTTTTGTTCTGTTCTCACCCCATCTCGTCTTCAGCTCTCCTACGTTCTACTCTCTCACCTCGACTCCAATGACCAGCCACTTGGTGGTTGGCGCTGACGGCGACCACCACGTCTCCTTCGTCTCCCTCCCTCGACCACTCTCTCACGCTTTGCTGCTCGTTCTCTAACTCTCTCCTCTCTCTGACACAACACAACAAATTCGGTTTTTATATCGAGTTCTTCAGTCGACAACAAGGTACTTATTTGTTTCCCTATATTTCTTTAATTGTGTTTGGATTTTCTTCTTCAATAAGTTTTTTGGTTGCCAAGCTTAGACACCCAGTTATCAATTTCCTTTCTCTTTCGAAAATCAATGAATAATGGTGATTGTAGTTGATTGGCATTTGTGAACACTATCATTTGGTGGGTTGTAATTTTCTTATTTTTGATTTAGTTAGAACACAATTATTCCAGTTGTTTAAGCTCTTAATTAGTTGCATAGTTAATTGTATAAGGTATGATAAAAGCTACAGCATCTCGGTTATAGTACAAATCCACTTCTAATAACAACTTTCATGTCTTTTTACACCATAACAAATAAGAACATAGGGGGGAGGGGAAGAATAAGAAGAACTGAACAGGAGGAAAAAAAAAATGAGGAATAGTTTTTGGTAGTTGAAGAAGATTATACTAGTTACAATGACAAGTATAGTGTAAATGACAAGTTATCAAAATTTTCCATGAGTTCAAAACAATTCCGCAAAATACAACTCTTCTTCTCATTTTTTGCAAATAATGCAACTTGATCTATAATGCTTGAGCATGATCATGCTGTTAAGTTTTTTTTTTCTCCTGTTTTTCTTCGTGGTGTAGTAGGACAATATAAGTTTTTATTAGATGTAAATTTATGCTGTAGCCTAGAATAGAGGAAGAGAATAGAAGATTTAAATTATTTTTTAATGGATGGGATATAGATAATAAGAAAGACACATCTTGGGTTGAAGTGGGGTTCCATACTTCTGTTAAAGTAGGCCAATGATTAACATTGGAAACTAAGCCAAAATCTTTTGTTGGGAGGATAGGAAACTGAAATTAGTAAATTGATTGAATTATGCTCTCATCTAATTATGCTCTGATGCAGATTTACCTTTGTATACTCATATATGAAATTCATATACTTTCATGATTTTCAGGATTGAAGGTGCTCAAGCTTGAAATTAATTAAGTACAAGACCAAAGTTTCAAGTTAGTATGCTGTCTTTAATACTTGTAATTTACAATGACAAAGTATTCATGCTACCTCTAGCCAAAATTATTATTGTATGTGAATAGTAATAATAAGTATGAAGTATTGTAGTAGACTAAAATCTCATGATTCTCGGGAGGCGGATTGGTCTCTTGAGACACACAAGTAATCTGAATAGCTTTCGTATGTTGGAAAAGGATGAGTTAAGCGATGGTAAGGTCGAACTAGACTCACTAGTTAGTGTCGTGGAGTTTTCCTTTTAGGGTTGTAGTGAATCTTTGAACTGACATATGCCTTACACTTCGGTAAGAAGCGGATGATTGTGGCTAGCGCTTGAGAATCTGGTACAACAAGTACGGCCACCACCCGAACCGGGCGTTTAGTCATTTTGGGGGTGATGGCTGCGCGTGCGTTTGGTACATCTATCTTTGCGAACCTGCGTTTGCGGTGCAGTATATGTGATCTCGTCACTTTTGCTAGATCAATAAAAGCATCACGACATGCTTTGAGCAACGCTGTAGATCTAAAAATACGTTGCACCTTAGTTTCGGGGCCGAGCGGTGTGGGGATCTAAATGGGACATATTGGGATTGAAGCCCACGACAATTCGCGGTGTTCTTTAGGAACAACTGTTCTTATCTCCCCAACATTGAGACGTCTCATTAAAGTGACAATTCGCAAAGCGTGATGAAGATAACACATCAAAGGTTCTAAATGTGAATGATCGAGGAGACTTTATAAGCAGAGCATAGATTCCCGATCTTCAGTGAGGGATCCATTTTTAGTGAGAAGAGCAGCACGGTGGCACATAGACACGCACAACCAAAAGTGCGCCAAATCTGAGATGTTAAGCTCGTATCCGATCCTGGCCTTAGCGCGAGAATAAGGTTAGGTCATGCGAATCTCGAGTGAACTGGCATTGCTGCGTGAGAAGTATTGCATGGCCCAATAGGATATCGGAGAAGTTTGGTTCGCATTGCAAAAGTTCGACGATCATTCAAAGGCGCTTAATGAGCGGCTTCTGCTATAGGCCATTTGGGTGTGAACATGGGTACAAGATGTTGACATCGATACTCAATAGACATCGCGATAGTCATCGAAAGTTTTCGATGTAAAGTTATCGACATTATTCGGCCGATGCAACGTGTGGAAGCATCGACCAATACCATAAAATATCTAAATGGTCCACAAGATGGTTGAATAGGTCCACAAATGTTCCTTGAATCCTACGAAGAAATTTGGGAGGATCCATTTAGATCTTGTGCATAGATGGGTGAGTCATTAGCCACGAGGGCACCACGAGGTGAGGAATGCGGGGTTGAATAAACCCTTTGTCAACTAACTCACTTGGAGTTGAGTTTTTAACTCCCTCAGTCAGCTGGAGCCAATACGATGCGGGCTCGGAAAATGGGATGCGATTACGGTATCAGGATCAATCGTGAACTCAATCTCTGCAGCCCGGGAGCTAAACAGAATGAAGTCCTCGAGGAAAACATCGGGATATTCATTGACCATGCAAACATCATAGCTCAGATTGGAGAATCTTGTTTCATCACCACATGAGCCAAGTATCACTGAAAACTCCCTTTGCACAACAACTGTTCGCCCTTAGTGATGAAATCAAACATTACACAAAACTCTTCTCTCGCCTTGGAAGGTAACTACAGTACACCGGTGTTCGCCTCATGAGTTTGTCGCCAGGCAAAAAGCGGGCAATCTACAGATTCCCATTGCCGCGATTGCTTGTTTTGTGGTGAGATATGACTATCTCACACACTCAAGAGGTGTCGGTTGGTTACTTTCTCGGCGAACATAGGAGATATAGCTGAGTGGAGTAAGCACCACTGATCAATTAGAACTACAGCATGAAAGCTGAAAACATTTAACGTACCCCAAAGCCGGCTCTAAACCACAAGCAATCTACCGAGGAAAGTACAGCCTCTTTACATGCATTGCATTGGCGATGACTTGGCCCAGCGGGTATACTCAGGATAAATGCGGCTAACGCTAGAGTTGGCATAGCTGCGAGCGAAGAAACAACTGAGATACTCCACAGTACAGAATGGCGATACACCAAGTGTTTGTCATGAAATTCTGGTCTGTGCTGCGATACCAAGTGACACACCCACGGCACCTCGAAGCCCCGCGTGGATGTGCGGAGTTGGGCGTGCTAGCCGACACTCGTAAGTGGCCAAAACCATTATATGCATGACAACACTTAGTTTATGCAATTTAAACGGAAATCAAATGATTTCGAGGAAAATAATACAAATATGCACAAGGTTTAGAGTGTACTAAATTGAAACAACGAAATAAAATATAAGTCAAGTTCCACAGAATTTCTATCCATACTTGAGGATGGATTATTATTAAAGAAAGCGAATGAGAATAAATCCCTACATGGTTGGGAAGAAATTCGGAAGGCTGTCACTTGTAATACCTCGGCTTCACGGATACTCTATCACTAGGTCTGAAGGGTGCAAAAGCTCCAAATGTGTGAGTGGAGCCAGAAAAATAAAAAAGTTTCTAAATACTTTTCTCTTTTCAACGTAGTAAGCCACTGTTTGGAAATCGAGTATACTTGAAAAATTATACTAAAGTAGCTATAAGTCAAACATAATTTATATGTATAGCTGGAAACATATTTCCAACATAAATACGTTAATAATTGTTCATATTTCCATAAATCATTTAAGCCATATATATCAATAATATAATAAAAGAAAACCAACCACGGGGGTATATGTGCAATCACCCATATGCGTGTTGAGGAACATCATCTCAATCCCTCTACAAGCACTTTCGTTATCAATCAATTTTGTACTCCTAGTACCACACATGTAAGTACTTGTGCAATAGCGTCACCGAGTCCTTACGTAGTGGGGCCTTTTCCCCAAAAATAAACATAAACGTAAGACAAGCTTGCACTAAGGTATTTACCCGGACAATACTCACGGAGTCTGGTGCATATGACCAAACATGTGAGACTTGTCATACGGCCGTGAGGCAGTACTGGCGTAGTGAAGGCATACCAAATTGTGTTTGAAAACATACATATATACATCATGTGTAAAAAGTGAGAATATATTATACTTCACCAATTTTCCCCCAAAATATTTCAACCTTGCATAAAGTTATATTCATTTGGAACCATATATAAAATACCAAGCCCATATTTATGCATAAGCGAAATCATAAGAAAATATAAACTATTCATAATATATATTCAAATAATATTCATGCCTCAAAATCACTTAAAAATCATAATTATATCAAACTGATTATTTATTAGCACAAAAATCATTTAATGAAAACAAAGTCCACTCAGTATTCGGGAGTGTAATCCCTACTCGGTGTCGCCGTCCTCTGGCGCCTAGTAAGTAGGATTACCTATTTAATATTAGGAGACAATGTTAAAAGAAACATCCCCTAAATAAATAATTTATAACCCTTTAATAAAACAGCCCCAAAATAATATTATTTTGGTAAGCAGACTCGAAAAATGATTTATGGGGCAGAAAATCTTACGGCCCCGCCGTCCATCGCCGCCCGCTCCGCGCAGCGCGAAATCGACATTATTTTGGCAGCGCGTACCTTGGCCTGTGCATATGCGCCCGCAGCCCCAACATCTTTTCTGCGCGTCATCCGCACGCAAAATGCGGCGTCGTACTTCGGCACTCGCCCGATATGGTAGCGTTAAAATCAGCGGCAAGTCAAACGCGGAATATACCTTTTACCTGTGGAATATTCGGCGTCATCGAGGAGGCTATTCCTTTAACGTGATGGAATATTCTGTTACCTTCAACTTTTGATGCAGCGAACCGCGCCCGGCGCCCGCCCGTCCTCCACTTTTTTCAGTTAGCCAGTTTACGGAGAAAAATTCACCGATTTATTCCAAAACTTTAAAAATTCATAGCACAATTCATTCCTTGGTCAAATTTAGCATTACTTGCATATATCAAAATGAAGGTATTTGAGTAGAATATTTTCATACCAAATTGGGGCGGAAAAATGGCCGAGGAGATAGCCTGAAATTGGCCAGAAAGCTTTAGACAAACCACAGTCTGTTCTCATGGCCTTTAAAATTCATTCCTTATATCGTTGAGAACCTACTCAGCGTATAAAACCAATGGAAATGGTTTGAGGAGCTTACCCTAAGCGAGATTGTCTAACCAGATAAAAGCGGTTCTTAGTTTCCATTCCAATATCGGCTTGGCCAATTGGGTTCAAAATTTGAAGATTCTACAATCAGGTCTCGTCGAGAATGACGGACGATCGTAATGGCTATAGTCTGCGTGTGGTGGTTTTGTGAGTTTAGGTTTGAGGATGGGAGACGGGAGGCAATTAGGTAAGGGAGAGAGAGTGGAATAGGCTGCGGGAAGCTGACTAGGTCAACTTAAAAACCCTAATTAACATACGGTGTGAAGTGCTAAATGCCTCTACACTTTCAGAAGTTTTTGTAAAGCACGTTAAGTTTTAACTCCAAATTGAGTTACGCTTGCGTCACGTGTTCGTATGCGTGAGTACTATGAATATGTACAGAAAATAATTTTCACAAGTATAGCCACTTGAAAAAAGTCAACGAAAGTCAGAATTTTTACCACTAGAGTGTTTTGAAGCCCAGTGTCCCACATAAAATTTTGGTAGGGTTGTAACATCCGTGCAAGCCCACTATTAGGCTGGCCGCATGGTGGACCTCAACGAGAACAAATGGTTGTAATATACAAGCCATTTGGAAGACGTTCCATCTTCTCATGAATACGGCTTTACAAGTATTCATAGAAAGTGATGCAAAGGGAATTGACTCCATTTTCTTAGAAGTTTCAGGCGTGGTAATTATTATCTCGAATATCTTTAAGCTCAACAACATTCTTCCCGAGAGAAGAAGGGTGAGTAAAGTGCCTCTTTAATGGTTAATTTAGTACCATTAGACTGACATTAGGTAGGTATTGTAAGTCGCCGATTAGGTTGGATGAGCACGAGAAGTTGTCCCAGAGGTGATATTTTAGGTATGAAGTTAGTAAAATAGATGCAAATTCACACAAAATGGTATTCGTGGTTACTGTACTCCTTGGAACAAGCCTGACTTCCCTACAAGACATACCTAGAAATAAATTAATTGGATTGGTCACATGTATAAAAATTAAGATCATTCATTCAATTAATCATTCGAGAAATAATATCCATAAAATAATATCCAAAAACTTAAAAAAATGTAAAAAAATCATCCAAACAAAAGAGAGAAAATTTGTTCAAAACTTAAACCAAAAGATAGGGGAGTTCGGCCCTTAGTGGTTTTTCGACCACTAGCGGTGATTTTAGGCCAACATATAGGCCCGTATGCAAAATCTAATTTTCCATTGGAATGGACGCTTCTTGGCTCAATCTCCAGTCATAGTATCTTCGAGTTCTTCACTTGAGCAAGATTAGTCTCTACGGCTTCCTACAAAGCAGATGATACTCGGCCAACAAACGTTAGTTGAAGGCTTGGCAATCTTGAGGACCAATGGTTAAAGTCCACATTATTGGCACCTGATTCGCCTCTTTGGTTGTTTTGCTCTTAGTCTTGAAGTTTGAGGTTTGAGAATTTAAATTAGTGTGCTTGAGCGTTATTTCCTCCCTTGGATGGGCTACACTACTGTCAACCTTGGGTTTGTGGCTTAGAGGTTAGAACCCTTGCCTTTCCCACACCTACGGTCTCGGTTTTGGCCTCGATTCACGCTAGAGTGTGCTTGAGCCTGACGGTTGAGCGATGGAGTGAAAAACGATGATTTTCATTGCTTCAACTAGTTTTTGCTTTTCAACTTAAATGTAGTAAAGGCGAGAGAGATCAGATTCGTAATTTACAGGTGATTTTATGTGCCTGTGTTGTCATTGCAAGGGATAATAGTAGTGGCATGGAAAGTTGAATAGGTATTCTCAGCGAGATCTTGTTCGATGAAATGTTGCTTTGCAAAACTTGAGAAGTGATAGGATTGACAAACTTGAGTTGTACTTATTCATAGTCTTGGAAGTGTAAATCTGCCCGGTCGTGTCTTGTTTAGAACCTTAAAAAAAATATCTCTTTGATGGTCAAAGCGTCTTCCCGAGCAAGCCAAAAACTTTTGGATCTCTTTGCTTTTCGGTGCGCGGTCGTAGTGCATATGTCTTGAATGAAGATCATGGCGGTTGCTTTGTCACTTCAATGGTAGCCCTAAGACTCTTTGTAGTGAGGTGTGGCTTCACATCTTGTACCCACTGAGGGTAGTTCCTTCCAGGATACTTCAAGCGATAAAGTAGAGCTTGTTCGTATTCGACATGTCATTTATGTGAAGGAGCAGATTGTGGTAGTCTTATGAAAAATGGTTCATAAACATGGAGTAGAGTGATTGAGTTCTAATAGACATGTTTTGGTTTACATTTTGAAAAAACTACGAGGTTTTTCATGGGTATTTAGTTTTAAAAGGACTTCGGGTTTCATGGCCTTTGTTGAAACTTGGCGGGTTGAATTTATGAACTTCAAGTTCATGGATACCTGCAGCAAATGCAATATACAAAACAAGCGAAGGCAAAAAAAAACTAACATATAGCATAAGCGAGGTAGATGAGCGTGGGTGCAGCGACTACGGTGTGAATCATTTAAATAATTTGGGTGGATCGATTGAAGTGGATAACCAATAAATAGGTGGGCTTTAGGCCAACTGGCGCTAAGGATGGGCTGCGGTACATGGGCTTAACCGTTCACACCATCATCAATTCGCTTAGGCCATCTCCAATGGTGGCCAAGGCCAACAAATTTAGGCCATTGGCCTTAGACTTTGGTCTCCGACAATGTAAAGCAACAATTGGGCCAAGGTAACCCAAAAAAAAAAGCAACAAATTGGCCAAAGAAGAGTTGGCCCAGCCAAGGCTGCGTGGGTCCCACACCACGTTGGTAGGCAGTAGTGTGTAGGAAGCCATGCGAGGGAGAATAGCGTGAGACACGCGCCCCGCGCTGGCCTTGGTGAGATTTGAATTAGCGTCACTCCTAGAGCAAGGTTATTGGTCCTTGAATATTTACCGTTGGGAGATCAACGGTCCAGAGTGTCATTGTTGGCTTATCCAGGTTGAGTTTCAAACACTTTTTTTTTTGCTTTGCTTGTAATCCAACGGCTATGATCAAATGATATCAAATCTAATGGTAAAAATCATCCAGCAGCCCCAATTAAAATCAACGGGTAAAATAATTAATAAAAAATATTTAACTAAAAATTTCACCATAAACTCTATAAATACCCATTTATTTGGTTATACATCCACACACGAAATCAATTTCCTTCCCTTTCCTTATCCAAATTTTCATTTTTAACACATACGCTACAAATCATTTTCACCCACTTCTAAATTAGCAATCTTCTTCTACCCCACTTCCCAGTATAAATTCTTCTTCTACCCACTTCCAAAAATTTCAAAGATGCCAAAAATTAAGTATAAAATTACTAATTGATCTAAAGATGAAGATATAGCTTTGTGCAAGGCATGGATCAATATAGCTTTGAAGAGCCAATAGTTTGTGGAGTAAAGCAAATTGCATTTTTAGTTGTGCTCTCTTTGTGTCATTTTAGGTACTTTGTTGGAATTTAAATATTTTTTAGGTCAAAATGTTCATAAAATTAAGCTAGAAGTTAATCTAAACAAATTTTTTTTTTAAAGGATTAGCGGGAAAAAAAATGTTAGGCTAAAACAATGTTGCTGTTTTTAAATTCCGTTTAGGCCACCATTGGAGAGAAAAGGCAGGTTTACGGCGAAAGGCGAAATGCGTGTCCAGCCACATACCACCTTTAAGTTTGTCTTAATATACCAACATATATATTAAATTTAATGTGAACACAATATTTATAAAGTTATAATTAATTTAAAAAGAAAAAAATTGGTTTCATGCATCATGGTGAAGGTTCATGCAATCAAGGTGAAAATATCGGCATTGAGACCGTGTTTTTTAGAAGTACTTGGATTGCGATGATAATCAGTGGAATTTGTTTTACAAAAGGCTTGCTTTCAGATTCGTAGCCTTGTCCCGGAGCGTAAGCGGAAATAAATGTTGTGACCTATTTATTGAAGGGTTTAAGAGAGCAGAGATAAGGATGGCGGCGACATAGAGAATAGAGAGAAATAGGGATGGGGAAATTATGATTTATTGTTATTTTCTCATAGTGATGCCTTTATTTATGGTAAAACCAAGTACAATCATAATAGAATAATGATTTTTAGGATGATGAGAATATCCCAATCCATATCTACCTAGGATTTTACACAATCACATTTATGACATGTCAATATTATCTACAACATAGTTATTATTGTTTTTTTTGTGAATCTTTTTTTTTTTTTTTTAAATCCTAATGGGAAAAGGGCAACTTGGATATTATAAAACCCTTTTTGCCTCTCCTATATAAATATAATATACATATATAGCACGGAATAAGAATCACTAAAATTTTACTCATAAAATGACAATGCAATTAGTAAAAAAGTTTTGCTATCCACGCAGCCCTTCTTATACCCTCAGATAATATTATTTCCGTTCAATTACCTCTGCGAACAGAAGTTCTTAAACATAAGATTATTGTCATGACTAGTCACCCAGCACACTAGACAGACTTCCTTAATCCTCTCTCTATATATTTGTGTAATTAAGATTGCAGTAGAAGTACCTCGCCACATAGTGCAGCAAATAGCTAGAAATTATCGTGACCGTACTATGATACTCCGGGGACATGTGACTAGCAACATAACGTTACAGAAAATTTCTTACACACAACGGGCCAGGTGTATACAGCAGTTTTCCAATCAATCATCCCTCAAGTAAAGATTGCGCTGACCAGTTATTAGAAATTGTATTGGCACATTGTCATGCACAACATTTCTCAAATCCTAAGCATGATGTACTTATTCATACAACTTGATATCCATCTTGAGGCGAAAATAATATGCACTGGAAAGTATCAGTCTGAAGAGTGGCAATCCCTCTAGCCATGAAGAAGTCTCAGTCCCTCCGACCACCGAAAAGATCCCCTAGTTTCTCCGCATCAAATCCGCACCCTTAATATTCAATGTACCCTGTGCTCACTTGAGTTGAACACCAATGTGAATGCAAACCAAGCTGAGTAAGTGTCTTTCCTGTCGTAGAAATGAAGCCTTGAGCATTTGCGATGGGCGGAAGTGATACTTGTCGTCACTTTATTCAATAGGGTCATTAAAGACAATAAGCATACCGAATTGAGAGCTTGGCGCAAGGTTGGTTGCATTTGCTGCTGCAGCAGATGTTGCGTGCGTCTTATCCTTCACCGTGCCATCAAATAGTTTGTCGTGGTAAGCCCATCTGCATTCTCATGCATGGTTTCCTCCACTTTGAACTTTGGGGTTCTGGTTGATAAAACAGATGGGAAAATGAGGAACAAAAATAAGGGAAACACATTTTTCTGCAAAAGTTGTCATGGTATTACTTTCCCTACGTTTGATCGGATTGTTGTGTCTTACTATAATTGTTTCAATTTATATTGAAGTTTGGAGGTTGATTGGTCTGTCCTTTTTTAGTGGAGGATTTTAATGGAAAGAGAATATGCCGAACAGTTTTGTTAAAATTTTAGCACATACTCTTTATGCTTTGCTCTATTTTTACAATAGAAAACAGAAAGTGCCAAATATGTTTAAAGATTTTGGGCCGTCCAGAAATCAGAATGGTTTGAAGAAAAATTGTAAGTGATTTTAGGGTTTGTTATATATCCTCATCTCAAACATATTTTGATTCACATAATGAATTAGATTTGAGATGCTGCAGCAGCCAATGCCGATCGAAAGGTACGGAAACTGAAGTGGCCCATATCAACTTTGGCTGTTTGCCAGTGATCCCAAACACTGAAAGATCTCCTAGTCTTCTCTGTCATCAAATCGGCACCCATAATATTGAGTGTACCCTTGTGTACTTTAAGCCCCGATACCAATGATAAGATCAAAATTCTGATTCAACCTTAACCAGAAATGCAGAACAAGAATGGGGATGGATGAAGGAAGAAGAAGGAGCTGAGCTCCGATATTTTCTTCTGTTTATTATTTTCAAATTTCATGACCGTTACAAATGAGAGCCTCATTTTCCTTTAAACCAGTCTCACACTCCAACTGGCTTGCCAATGGCAATTTCTAACAATTTTTTAACCAAATATACTAATTAAAGGAATACAGACTTAACACTTAAATTATCCCACTAAAGATTGTAATTAGGATAATCACAAATCTAAGTTCCTAACATAGTCGTCCTTCAAGTCGTGAAAATAGAAGCCTTGAGATTTTTGCAACATCGGGAGATCACAGAAAGTTGAAGTTTTCAGGCTTGGTTCTGTTTGCAGCTACTTATAGCAGATGTTGCATTGGCCACATCCGTACTATTGAATAGGTTGTCATGGTAATAAAGCACTACCTCTTTCATGGTTTCTCTGCTTTGAATTTTGGGGTTCTGGTTGATAAAACGGTGGAAAGCGATGAGGACCAAATAATGCAACAACTTTTTGCTGCAAAAGGTGTCGCTGGTAATGCTCGCGCACGTTTGATTTCATTGGCTGTGGTTTGGAGAAATTTAACATGCACCGGAACACTAGCCACATGATGCACCATTTCACGTGACCACCTAAACGATTTCAATTTGTATAGGAGTTTGGATGTTGTTGGTCTGTCTTTTTAGTGGTTGGATTATTGAAGACTATGCCTAAAAAATTTGAAGGCGCAAACTACACAATAGAAAAATAAGAGCAAATGCCATCATTTAGAGCTATGCTTGGGCAAGGAATATCTTCAAAAGGATGGATACAAAATGCTAGATAGGAAAAATTAGAAATGCCATTATATGAGATTACAAAGACATGTAAGAAAATTTGTAAATAATACAGCCATTTGCGGAGCTACACGGCTAAGGTGGGATGCTTAGCCTGAGGAGATTTAGTTTTGAAGTCCTCCTAATAGTCTATGTATATTAACCTCCTCTAAAGGCCAATCTCGATAGGCTGGGTTAAAATGTGAAAATTTAGAAGCTTAAGCCCCCTACCCCCAAACCTCTTCCAACGGTGGGCTAAAAATTTAGGTTTGGGATAAATTCTAAAATTAGGTGAATTTAGGCCAAAATTCGCACAGGTTGGTAATGTACACAGTAGTGCGCTACACGTGCTCAAAAATTAGAGCTCGCGGCGCTACTTGTAAGTCACATCGGCATGGGTCCCTCACGTCTGCTGGCCTTGTCGACCTGCTTAAGCCAATCCCAAGAGGCTATTTCACACGGACGGCCTTGAGGATCTAAAATTCGTTGGTTGATCCAACGGTCAGTGCAATTTTCCCCCAAAATAAAATAAAATTTATAAATACATTAAATCCAGCAGTTCATCCCGAATATATTAATCAAATCTTATTGGTAAAAAAATAGATCTAACGGCCCAAAATTAAATCAGCAGCTAAAACAATTTTAAAGGTATTTTATCGGAATTAAATTATTTTAGGTTAAAATGTTCACAAAAATAAATTAGGATAATCTACATAAACTTTATTTTAATGATTACGAAAAAAATTAGGCTAGAGTATTGGTTTTCCACTCTGGCCATCCAGGGATTTGAAACTTTCCCTCTCACCAAATTATCGTAATAGTTTCGAAGCTATACCTCCCCGTTAATAATAGTAAATTAAAAAGTAAATAATTTTTAAGAAAACCTACTCTAACCTATTATACTTATATATAGCCCACCAATTCAATAAAAACTACTATTTAATATGTATTTGAGTGCAAAGATTCTTTAAGAAAAAATGAGAATTGTATTAGTTGTTAGGTTTTTATATCTTTTTTTTGTTTATTTGGATTAATATTTCAGATTTTAGAGTTTTATTTTCATGTTGATTATTATATAATTTTATGTAAGAAGGCACAAAAAAGATTATGTTACTTGCACTTTATAGTAATTATTTTAGTTAGCCCACTCATGAAAAAATTCTAGATTCGCCTTTGGATAAAGTAAAATTTTCAAATTTTCCTAACATGTCTTTGTAATGCTCATATGATATGGTACATTTCTAATCCCTCCTCCTAAACTTTTGTGATCCATTCCTTATCTTGACCTCAAAGCTGGGTGAGTAATTTCTAATCCCCAAGGGATTAATATATACCAAGTTGAAGAAAATGAGATGGACCACAAAATATTAGATATGAGAGACTATAAATGCCTTTTATGAGCATTACAGGCACATAAGATTTGTAATTGACTCATTCAGTAGAGATTTTGAAATCGCATCTGCATGCCATTAGCAGCTCATGAAGGGCATTTCTAATCCCCTCTATCTAACATTTTATAATATATTCCTTAGTAACATGGCCTCAATCCCTTGATACTTAGAAATCTCTCACCCAAACATAGCCATCCATGAATTAGAATGGCTTAAATCCAAACTACATGTATAAGTAGTTTGTAGGGTTCTGTATTTAATTATCCTAGCTAGCTGCCTACATATACACATAAAGTTGTGTCCTCTCTGTTTCGCCTTCATACATATTTTGATTCCAAGATGCTTCTGTAGCCAATGCTAGCTATTAAGTTATTAAGTTATCTTAGTATTTATTGACAAAAAGAATTCAAATCAAAGTAAATCTTTGTGTTTAATGCAAATGCTACTGCTTTTTTTTTGTTGAATTTTCTGTAGACAAGTGATACAACAAAGATCTTAAGATATGAGCTGCTATATTAACATCAAATACAACAATTTTCATGAGTCATTTGTTTGCTAAAAAGTAACTGCAAACGAAGAAAATTTACAACATAATTAAAAGTTATAGAATCACTAACAATGATCATAGCACACTGGCAAACCATCACTTAATCCTGCTTTTTTATTGGTGAAATTACAACAGATCTGCAAGCCACACTCATAAAGAAAGCAAATTAAGAATAATTACAATCAGACATTATCTCTTTTTTTTAACTCTTTGCAAGCATACAACAACTCTCTCGATTGTCTCATTGTGATCATGAGGACGTTATATTTTGAGATGGCATTATATGCAAGAATTTCTCAAATTTTAAGCAATTAGTAACATTCATACAATTTGATGTCCGTTTTGAGGCGAAATAATATAAACCCTGCTGAGTATCAGCCTGAAATGTGTGGCAATCCCTTTAGCCATGAAGAAGTCTCCAGTCCTTCCAACGACGGAAAGATCCCTAGTTTTTTCCTTCATCAAATACGCGCCCATAATATTCAAGGTACCCAATTTGTACGGAAAGATCCTAGTTTTTTCCTAGTCTTTCCAACGACGAAAGATCCCTACTCCCTACTATTCGCTCGAGTTGAACACCAACGTGTACCGACCAGCACTAGTCGTCTAAGTCGTAGAAGGCAGAAGCCTTGAGCTTTGCAGCAGGTGACAACAGAAGCCTGTCGTCATTTGTCACATTATCGTTAAAGGCAGCCAGCATGCAAAGTTTGTGGTGCCATGGTTGATTTACTGTTGCGACGGCAGCAGCTGTTGCATATTAGCCCAATTCGTGCCATCAAAAAGGATGTCGTGGTAATATTATCCCTCTTTTATGGTTTTATATGCTTGGAATTTTTTGGGGTTTGGAGGGCTAAAGTAGATGAGAATATAATGAGGACAAGCAAAAGGACAACTTTTTTCTGCAAAAGTTGTCATTGTTGCTAATTGCCAATTGAATGAAGAAATCGTTGGAGCACAATTTGACAACATGAAGGTTAACTCTTGTTTGTACTTATATATCCTAGGCGTCAATATACATATATGTATATAGACTAAGTCTCCAACTATAGATTAATTAGTTCTTATTATCTCGGTTAATGATATTTGAATTTTATTTATTGAGTATCTAGTCGGCAACCTTTTTAACGATTATCACTCACATTTCGTATGATTTACTTGTATTAGAGAGATGGTCGAGTAAATGGAGCAAACAATGACACTCAATTATCGCTATATATGTTTTGACAAAAAAAAATTATCATTATATATGCTATATGTAATTCAAGCTCAAGTGATGACATCTTTATGGTCATAAGCCTTTTTAGCTCAAGTGATATATGGTTGATGTGGAGAAAATTTGCATGTGAGTCATTATAGTGTGATAATCTACGTACTATAATGTGAGCGACCATTCAAAGTCAGACTCATAATCCAAACTAGAGGCAATTTGATTCCACCACCTAACATCTCTAATTGTTTATTAAACATTTATCGCTTTCGAAGAGTTTTGATTCGACTTCATTTTACTGCCATGTGGCTTTTTCATTCTCAATTGCCCAAACGTTCGTTTATCTCACATTTTACGTGGTTAAATCTTATCTATTGTAAGGCTAATATTATGTAATCAGCACAATTTAAATTTTAAAACAGAGAGATATATACACAAGAAAAAAAGTAAGAAAAATGTACACGAACCCAGCTAAAAAAACACAATCAGCAACTAATGTACTGATGCAATTTCTTGCTTTTAATGAATATAACAAACTAAAATTAAGGAAAAGAGTGGCAAATAATCTTTAGCAAAATTATATCCATACGTATCCTTTGAAATCAAAATGGCCTCATCTAAAAAACCTAATGTATGCATGAAGTATATTGGTACATTTAAAATCAAATGTACCTGAGAACACAAGCACCAATATGTAGTTGTTTTAAAAAAACATCTTAAAACTTATTGGCCGTTTAAAATCAAATATCACATACGTCACATAGCGATATCAATACCTTAGTTTTCTAAAATTAAACGTGCATAAAGCTCATTGGTATATTAAAACAAATGCATGTATCCATATAAAAACAAGTGTACCCTTATAGTTATAAGTATACAAACAAGGTCGTATATCAAGCAAACTCATATAACCAACATACAATTACGTACCCCATAGTTTGTATAAAAAGAAAAATACTTGTACTATACAGATAGCCTTTTTTCCTTTAAAAGAGAGAGAGAGAGAACGAGCAACCCAACAGCTACATTGATCATAACCAACAAAGTGCAGATAAAATAGATGTTAGCACTCCAGCACCATGCATACAATATACTTTTTTATATTGAAAGACCAAAAAAACTGAGCAAATTAAACCTTATTTGAAGATGGAGCCACATAAGGATTAACTGAGTGTGTATGGTAGAAATAGGAGGAAGAAAGAAATTGAATGAAGAAAGAGGCCTTCACCTGCAGTATCTACAATCAATTAGGATAGTATACCAATTATCTCTCTACGATGATTATTTATTAGGAAAATTCAAATATATTTCAACGAAGATGACGCTCTTCTTTAATTAACTGTGTAGTAAGTAGACAAGGGATTAGAAATATTGGAGCACTCAGCATTAGCTGCCGTACAATTACTATCTAGACTGCAAGAAATACAAGACTTGTCAAAAACAAATTCCTCACTCAGATGATGTAAAGAATACTTCTGCAAAGATGCTTTGTGACGGTCTCCAGGAGGTCCTGAGTTCAGCTCCCTATCCTCCAGTTTTATCATTTGTCGCGTTCACTAGCAGGGTTCGAAGAGGCTGTAAGCTAACTTGATATACATTGTTGGCGTTGGGCCGCACTGCCGGTGAGGTGAGGAGGGAAGGGGGTATATTGAGCAGTTGGGAGTTTGAACTACAAAACAAATAAAATGGAGATAAAAATGTCTTCTTCAAAAAGACTGGAAATATAATTACCCTGAAGAGAATGAATCTGTAACGATGACTGTGTGACAAATTGCCGGCATTTGCAGCACAGTACCATGACGAAGTGATGGGAGAGCCTAAACTTTGAATGCTTACAACATTAACTTCTACAGAAGGCAATGCGTCATTTAAAAGCATTTGATCTACCTATGACAGCGATTATGAGTCTCGTTCAGGTGACTCTTCTTCCATCTCGAAGGCCAAATTCAACGATACTGGCTGTTGTACTGTTGCACCACCAAGACGGATGCTGATGTAAGAAATCTGGTGAAATTAACAAGCTCCCAACAGGACCAAGTTCAGGCACTCACTCCTCCTATTTTAAAAATGAGCTATTTCACCGCGGGCGTTACTTTCAGAAACAGATGGCAGCGGCCTACCTCGCGAATAACAGCAATTGTTTGTCCGCACCATTTCGACTGCCTTCTCTTGAATGTGATTGAGTCGTCATGGGCGGTTTTCTGCTTGAACTCAGTGAGGAATTCTCATCTACTGATCCCAGTTTGGTGCTAGCACTGTCGCCAACATTAATTCTGGAAATCTCCCCCCACAACCTCAGGTTCCACTAGGAAGCGAATGACCATTAAACTGATGCCAGGTGCTCTGCCATACGAGCACCATAGGCAGAGGCTTCACGGTCATCATGACCCCCAAAGAAGAACTGTGATGAAATAAGAGAAACATTGCTTGCAGCAATGTGGGTAGCCACCAAGACCACGATCAACCAGAATTCCAACGTGAGCAAGGTGCATGCTGAAGAACCCTCTGGTTAACCAAGCGAAAGTCATTTCGGGTAGTCTCTAGTGTACCATCTGGCCTCTGGTGCTTATGGAATGGAAGAACTACAATTGCAGCTCTTTTGCTCTCAGCGGTGGCACAAAATATATTCATGCATATCAGATGTTGAAGAAATTTCAGTCATTGGCCTGATGGACACCCGGCTTAGTTGTTGGTATGCACTCAAATGCGCAACCACGTTGTCAGGGAATTTGATTGCTGGCCCTTGTTCCAGAAGGGTAACCCATTTCTTCTGCATGTGTGCCATTAATATAGCTGATGACCTCTCAGAGGAATATCCTTGAGAGGTGCATTATGAACACAAAGGCCTTCGCTCTTGTTTGTACCTCGTGAGGCCTCAAGCAGATTTATTATTGATGGAATGTTTCTTGCACATATGAAACAGGCCATGATCCTTAGTTAGTGTTCGTATTTTTCCTTTCAATTGTCTTATGCTTGTAATCAGCCATTCTTCCCTTTTTGCTGGCTGCCACCGCGGCCTTCCCCAAGAGGTGTGGTGATGGGTAAGTAAACTAGCGCCATCAGAACCATAATGGCAAACGTCTGGTCATTCAAGACCTGCAAAACATAAACAAATGACAGGCGTTAAAAACCTGTCATTTGATATAAAAGAGACAATGAATTATATAAGCGATAGAAGAATTAGTTCTTTACCTTTCTATCTTTACCAATGTTGAGGACAATGAGTTCCACCAAGCCTTTACTGTTCATCAGGAACCCCAGAGCTAGAGCCTCATGAGGACAGGCAATTTGCAGGAAGAGACACCACAATCGTCCCAAAATCTTCCCGAAACAGGCAGTAAATATGACCAAAACCAAAGACCCCATGACTGAAGCCCCTGAATTGTGGCTACATTAGTCTTCAGTCCACTGGACACAAAGTACAACGGTAGAAAAGAGACCAGATGCGAGATCTTCTACTTTTCCACAAGAGCACCTGCAAATGGCCCCTCCTTTGGTACAAGAACTCCGACCACAAAAGCACCAAACATGGCATGAATTCCAATTGTATCAGTAATAAAACCAGCAGCCAGAACAGCAGTTAATTATGTCGCATATGTAGATCTCGTCAGCAGGTTCACGCCAGACATCGTTGAGACATCCATTTGAAGATTGGAGGAACAACAAGAATTGCGCAAATAACGAACACACACCCAGACAAGAAGACCCATAGTGAAACAAGGGGAGGTTGGTTACTGCCAGATAGGGCAACAGCAAGAGCCGATAGAATCAGGCGGCATGTTGCTGCTGCGGCCGACATAGCCATTCTTCAATGTCGGTGGTCAGAGTTTCAGCTCAGCCAAGAATCTGACTAAAACAGGGAAAGCAGTTATCGAAAGATACACCCATGAACACAAGAAATGCAGTAGCATCTACCTTTGGCTATGGTTTCTCGGAGGACAAATGATGAACCAATTCCTAATGCAGAAATGGAGGTTATTCCTGCTACGGCAATGGCAAGGGCTTGTTTTTCCAGTCTGGCCGAATAGATTTAGGATCTATCTCTAGGCCTGCCAGGAATAGAAAAGAATAGGAGACCGAGGTTTGCTAAGATTGTCCAACACAGTGATACTCTTCAGTGGAAATATTGCCTGGAGATAACTTTTTGTTTTCCGTCAGAGCTGATGGCCCAAGTAGGATTCCTCCCTGCAAAACCAGAGAGTAATTCACACTCAGATGTATCACAATCAGTTAAATGCAAAAACATCTATCAACCCTCACAAAATGCTCCTCCCTGTCTATAAAAAATTTCAAACATGCAGAAGGAGCTTGAAAAAACACACATTGAAAGGAAGCTACGAAAATATATCTGGATTCCAATATGCCTAAACGTCATGTACGCATTTTTCATACAGCACAAGAAGAACTGCGTTGATCCTAAAGATATCTACATCCTTGAAATAATCTAAATTACAACAAAATAGTCTAAATCTTTTTCAAAAACTTTCACCAGAGCAACTCCCGAACTTTCACGGCTTAAGAAATCCAAAAGCCATCAAACTTCAAGCGCCAAATAAATTTAACATCGAAGGGCCTGGCTCCTCCTTGAATCGGTCTCAGGAAGTAAGACTGAGTGTATATATAGCAATATGATCATGAACAAAACTAATTGCCCTTCGATTAATTTTCTATGACAAAAAAATGAACTTACCTTAATCTCCGCAATGACTCGTGGCTGTCTTAACGGCTTCAGAAGATAGGCGAAGGGCCAGGTGACTATAACTACAATACATATCTGCAAAATAGCAAGAGGCAATGCAAAATGAAGAGGATCGTCCCCTGGAACACACCGTTTGATGTATGGCCTTCGTGCGAGGCGGACATGTATGTCTGCGGTAGCATTGGAAGCCATCTCTCCCAAATCAAAGTCCACGAACAAAAAACCCGAAGAATTCAGAGTTCAGTATCTGCCAACAGAAACCCGCATCAAATTCGAATTTCAAGAAGCACCAAATGACATAGAAAGGGGACCACACCTCCACTACACAAATCCTTTGAATATACATACATACAAAGACAAATATCTGCAGAAAAAGAGCATACAACATATCATGCAACAAAAAATAAGTGAATCATCTCCTACAAAACTCCACTTTGCGTAGCGTGAGGAACAAAAGCACAGTATAACCAACCTCGAAGGAGTCGCTTTAGATCCAATGGCTGAGATAAAGGTCTAAATTGTCTCTTTCTATAAAATCACCCATCCCAAATCCAAACAGTACTGTTGGTTAATCAGAGTCACAAATCAGTCAAACACAAAACTAAAGTGGCAGAAAAAATAGTCAATCAGCTGGGAAATTTGATCGAAAATCCACTGTTTGCGCAGAGGTTGGGATTAAATGAGTCCCAATCCTGATCAAAAGCCAATAAATTCAAGTAAGAATTTGAAAAACCACAGAACAAAACAACACTAACACCGACGAATTATCAAACAAACAGCTTTCTAATCAATGACTTGTTAACCCATGTAAGTTTCTGGAAAAAGAATTCAACTTTACAACTTAATCTGCATTTTTTCCACAAAAACCCGTAAAAATGTGCAAAACAAAAACTTGTTTTTATTTGATTCAAGAAAAAAACAGGAAGATGATAATTACCTGTTAATTGGATGTAGGATCAAATATGAATCCCCACCTGGGCTTGGCGGAAACAGAGCTTTTCCAGAGATGGCTCCTGAATTGCAGCCAGGGAGTGTAGTCAGCCTGAACTTGGAATTGTGCCGCAACATGAACGAAATCAACTCAGAGAGACAGAAACAACGACAGGTGGGCAACGAGATTTAGCTGACTTTCTCCACCCTTTGCAATAAAAATTAAAAAATTCAGAAGTTGGTTACGTCATTCAGTTAGATAGTGTTTCAGTGTTTTTTTGTCTCGGATTTCGAATTCACCACTAGTCACTACGGCTTTACTCATTTTTGCTCTATAATGCTGATCTCAAAGGTTTTTGACTCGCGTGTAGTGAGTTTATTCTTTAAATTATTATAATAAATTCGTTTTAAGGCACTGCTCAAACCTTCAAATGCTTAAAGTGAAATTTAGATTTACCAATTATCAATTTTGTAATTAGTTGTTTTTTATCTGAATGATATACTATATTTAAAAATTAGGTGATAAATATTAATAAAATTAGTGAATTATCACATATTGGAGATGTGCCCGTTTTCAAATAAGGCGTTTTAAATTCAAACTCTTAAATGCTTAAGCTTTAATGTAGAATATCGTTTGTCTAAATAAAATAAAAATACAAATGGTGACTCATATATCTAATTTACACTAGAAACCTAACTCTATAGTTAAAATATAAATAACAAATCAACATAAAATTAGTAAAGGAGAACAAATGTGTGGATATAATAGCACTCAATAAAAAAATAGAAGTTGGATGGTTCCTGTAATTTGTGGGTTTTGCTGTAACGAGAGCCATCAAGCAGAGTTGAGTTATCAAGTGGGAACAGAAAATATAGGAAGCAATCAAGGCAAAGACTTTTTGTTAGCTTCCCTATTCTTTAATATTCAGAAAGAGAAGCATGACTTTATAGCACTACCCACGCTTGGAATATTGGTGATTGTTAATGTCATGACATGGGGTTGGTACTTTCGGCGCTTCCTATTTTCAGAGTTTCATGACATTATAGGTTTGTTACTCTGGTGCCTTCTACTAGTTTGGTTGCAGTTGATTTGGTATACCTCTGAGAAGCTTAACCAAAATTTGATTTGATATCAATAAGGAACAAACACTATGTAAGCAGGAGTTAGCCGTCAGTGCTTAATTGTTTTATATTCCATGTCTGGGTATTAAATCACGAAGTTTTTAACTACGTAGCGATAACTTGTTATTGGATTAAGGGCTGACTGCGTGGCGATGACTACCGTTTAAGTATAATTCTTATCATGATATCATGATGATGTTAGTCTAATAAAATAATGTCAAATTTAATCTCGGCACACACTTTGGCATTTATATTATTAGACTAGAAGCGTCATTGTAAGTTTTTACCGATTTATCTTACATGTAAGTTGTTCATCTTTAAAAACTCATTTGCCTGCAAGGTTAATTTACCGCCTTCATACATATGAGCGCTGGAGTCAAATCTTTTTAAATGCCCCAAATGCACGTGGATAACTACACACATGTCCCATGTTTTTAGCGGTTTGAAATAATTTAAAGAAGTGTCTCACATATATTAACAGTCGGAAATTTGTCTAAAATGACAATTTTAAAACAAATTTTTTTTTTTTTTTGTTTACTCCGGAATATAGGGAATGTTAGAGCATTTTAAGTATTAAATTTTTATTTTTATATTTCTAAGCAAAGATCTTATTTTTATATTTCTAAACAAAAAGATCTAAGCGTGGTTTTTTTGTTTAGAGTTCACGAATTTGAGCCCTGTTTACATTCAAAGTGAACCTTACTACCTCACTAACATGTCGATTGTCAAAGAAAGAAACTATTAAACCTTTTGTCATTTCCTTAGTTATTCCCTTTTGATCGATTATCACAGCAGTCGGTTTTTTATTTAACTTTTTTATTATATTTTCTATGTGTTTTCTTAATCACTGGAGTGTAGAAAGGTGAACTCTTATCTACGCTATTGCGATCGAGTGCTTGTTTTATGTTTTGTTCCCAAATGTTTTTTCGAAAGTCCACAGCCATGTAAAAGACAATATTTGTCATTAAGTATCTGTCTACTGATATAGAAAATGATTACAAACCAAAATGATTAATTATAAACGTAAATAAATAAAAAGCAAATGTGGAAGAAGAAAATGCCCAGGAAGGTTGATGTTATTATTTGTGGTATATGTTATGTAGGATAATATGTGTGTCACCCTCTGCATAGCTAACAGCATGTATATTATATAAACATGGCTGTGCATGTATTTACTAATTATATAAATACCAATTATAGAGAATCTGAACAACGACCACCCAAAAAAAATTCTAAATTTTAAAATTTTCAAATCATTTGGCTTAATGAAATATTTGTCAAACACAATGTCTTATTATAGGCATTGAAAAAATTCCTAACATAAGAAGGGAATTTGAAGAAACTTAACCAATCTCAAGAAACCTCTTAAAATTCCAATCTGGTATATTTAATGGAATGACCGCTGCATTAGTAAGTTGGCAATTATCAATTTTGGAGCCAAATGACCGAAATTAATGCTATTTTGAAGAGAATTTTTTAGTGATGACCATCAATGCTTATCGCGATATTACCCCAACTCCACAATACTTATTAGCCGCTTTGAATTGCATTTTAGTTAGACTTTTTTGTAGCGATCCACGGTTGATTTTAATTGGTAAAATCTCAACCATTTAGTATTGGATTATGAATTGTGTATAGAATATGAATATTATGATTAAATAGCATGTTCTCATGATCTAAGATTGATTCCTTAATGAAGGGTTCTCATTCAAAGTGGTCGGTCTTATGAATATAGTAATCAGCGCTGGATAGCATTTGGAATTAGGAAATTCCTAAAAAAAAAAAACAGACTTTTCTTTTCAGCTGATTGCACCAAAAGGAAAGACAACTGGGTCATGTGGCAGAATTAATATACATTGAGATTGCTTACGGGTAAAAGTAAAGTATAGGCCAATCATTTAGTATTCTCAACGCCTTCATTTCTAAACCCAAAGAGTTGACATAGAGTTTTGGTGGGGTCATGCAGAGGAGATTTTTCATGCATTTTAGAACAAAACTCCAGTACATTAATGTGTTACAATATAAATATAAGTGAAGGGAAGACATTTTTAGGTGTTTTATAAGAGCTACATATATGTTAGCGTGATCTGCAGAGCTTATTTTTTGGAATACACTTGAAAAATATCTTAAACCATAGTACCAAAGGGGCATAGGAGCTTGAATATAAAAATTTTAAAAAAGACCATACCATATCTTAGAGCATCTCCAAGAGAGTACTAAAAATTAAATTTGAGGTCTTATGAGATCTTTTGTGCTCAAATAAAGAGTTGTCACATGAGTCTTTTTGAATTTAGAAAATGTCAATTATTCTTTAGATTTAGAGACTCTATTTCACTCTTCAAACATTCAACCTTTTATTATTATAATAATGTGTCTTTGTCAACTTTTTCCAAAAGAAATATTAAAAAATATCACATGATGGAAGTAATAAAAAAATACTAAAATTTGTGGAGTATGTTGTTGGAGCAAAATTGTAGATCACAAGTTTTAGTTTTATTTGTATCGTGGAGTCGATAAGAAACTGTATTTCGAAGAGTTACGTTTAAGAGAAATAGTTAGAAATACTTTTTAATCGGTAGCATAAACCCGTCTATAAATTATGCACATAACGAGATTACAACTCAATTCAGAAGACAGTCTGGCCTTCAACTAATGTTATTTTTACATGAAATAATGATGCAATACTATCCACTTCTTCATTCATAGTTTAGAAGATTTAATGCAAATGGAAAATCTCTTTCTGAATCAAAATCGTAGCATTTAACACTTAGCAATTCAAGCCTATTTCTATGCACAATCCAGGTCTAACTTTACTCTTCCATTTTTGGTAAATACTTTTGCTCATTTTCTGTGAGTCATTCATCTGGATTTGCAGATAATTCACACTTTGACATCTTAGTGTTTTTTTATATTTTATTAGTTAGTTTTGCTTATATATATGCGTATTGTGATTTCGCGAGGGCGAGCATATGTGTTTGGCCATTAGGCTGATCTATACAGGTAACGATCATCCATATATAAGCGCTGCGACAATTTGATAATTAAAACTTATGACCTTTCATAAAAAAACCGGAATTAAATGGAGGTAAAGATAGACATTTATCAAAGAGCTATACTTTTCATCATCATCTGTACAGTGATTCGCGGCTAGGGAGAGCTGATCAACCGGTTTCACGAACCTTCATCCTCGGCAAACACAACTACCTTCAAACAAACCCAGCCAGACCTGGAACTACTGCCAGCCCATGATACTGCTGCACAACCAAGACCGACGCTGTGGTTGTGAAATCCGGGAAGAAGGTCGGCTACCTACAGGCCCAGCTCCGGACAGTCTCCCATGAGATTCAAGGCAGCAGCTACTTGACCCTCAGGCCTTCGACCAACCAGAAGCTCTGAAGATTCGCATCAGTTAAACTCACGACGGATCAAATCAGTAGTTTCTGCAGCATTTCTCCTTCTCTCTCTCCTCATATCTGATTGAGCTGTCATTTGAAATCTTCTGCTTCAACTCAGCACGAACTTCTCATTCATGAAACCCTGCTGAAGTAGTGTTGGGTATCATTTGTCTCCACTTGGACTATTTCCGCTCAAGTTCGGACTTGCCAGAAGTGGACGACGGTTAAATTGTTACCCAGGTGCTCAGCCATTCGCATCCCGCAGCAAGGGCCTCACGATCATCCGCCACCCCGAAGGTAGGACAGCTATGATTGAAGAAGCATTTCTGGCGGATACATGGGTGCTTCCACCAAGGCCACGGTCCACCATGATCCCAACTGAGCATGGCGTGCTCAAGAACCCTACATTCACCCTCTGTGTTAAGTTGATTGTCTCCAGCCCACCCCATCAACCTCTGGTGCTTGTGGAATGGGACAATAATAATTGCTGCCCCTTTTCATTTCCAGCCATTACTAGATGTCTCATGTATGCTAGAAACGGAGGAGATTGCTGTCATTGGACGGGTCCTTACTCGACTCAGCTGCTCAAACGTTTCAAAAGCCACAACTACTTGATTATTAGCATCTGAATCCTTCACCTTGTTCCAAAGGGGTAGCCCATTTCTTCTCGCCTTGCCAGACAGCCATCACAATCTGGGCAACCCCGTCTCGGGTAAAAGCTCCATAAGATGCATTGCATAGACACAAAAAGCCGCTCCTTCCTTTCAATTTTGAAGCCTCCCAGTGAGATTAATCATTGTGGGAAGTTCCTTATACCTTGAAACAGGTCAAAATCCGGAGCTCGGTGTTTTGGATCTTTCACTAATAGTTCTGTACTTGTAATCCATTTACTCTTTCTTTTGTGGCTTGTATACCGCCATTGCTACCCAGGTGTCATCCAGGAAGGTTGTGAAAGGTGCCATGAGAACCGCCCATTAGCAAATGTTTGATCATTCAGGAAACCTGCAATAGCAGAGAGAAGTTAGTACCGTAAGTTACACGCATGTAAAATATTACAGAAAAAGCCTTGGGAGTCCCTCAATAATCGAAAAATAGCCCGGCGACACCTTTCTCTGTCCTCTACCAATGTTAAGGACAATGAGCTCCATAACCAACTAGTATTCATGAGGCCCTGGGGCCGAGCCTCTTGAAAGGGCACTCGGCAGAGAGGGGAAACAGCTACTGTGCCAATGACTTTTAAAAACAGGCTGGTAATGACCAAGACTAAGGAGACCCCATGACTGAAGCTCCATGAATTGTAGCTATATCGATCTTCCAATCCGCGAGACAAAGTACAATGGAAAGATAGACCAGATACGAGATCCTCCAACTTTTTCAACAAGAACGCATGAAATGGCCTTCCTTTGGGACAATAATTCCAGGCACCAAATGCTCCAAATAGGGCATGAATTCCAATAGCATCAGTGACAACCAGCTGCCAAAACTGCAACTAAAGTAGCACATACATACAATTCTTCTACTGGTTTCTCCTGCGGTACACAGCGCTGTACCCATCCATTTAGAATTGGTCGAACAAAAAAACACAACTGAGAACCAAAAGCACACACACAAGAAAACCCATAAGCGGGAACCAGGGGAGGTAGCCCAGTGCCAGAAATGGCAAGAGCAAGAAAGATCCATGCAGCCACATCATTGTGCTGCTGCTGACATGGCCATTCTGCCAATGTCAGTGGTTAAGCTTGAGCTCAGCCAAAATAAATTCTTAGCGGGGGAAGGCAGTTATAGAAAAGAGCCACTCCCATGAAAACCTTCAGAAATGACACAGTCCATCTACACCTTTAGAAATAGTTCCTTTGAGAGCGCAAATGATGTACCAATTCCACCAAAACAAAGGTAGGGTGAGTCCTGGAGTGCAATGCAGCGCTTCTTTCCAGTGCGGCGGATGGACTTGGGATCAACTCCAAGCCCACTAGGAACAGAAAGAAAGAAGAGAACCAAGATGGCTAAAGTATCCAACACTGGCAAAGGACTTCCTGTTTGATCTTCTTCGAGAGATAGTCTTTGTTTGCGACTAAGAGCTGAAGGGCCAAAAGTAATATTCACTTTTAGCAAACAGCAATACTAAGTTAAACTCTGCTATGCACGAGGATGTTCAGATACTTGTCTACTTACAATAAACGTAAATAGAACAAAATATTTATGTTATTTTTGTTTCTTCTCTATGGAGAAGAGAATTATTATTGTTTGAATGGCACATATGGTTTTGCCAAGGCCACCTGAAAACATCTGCCTTTCAGCCAAGGAAAGTTGCCAATGAAAGCACCAATATCTATTAACTCCCGCAACATATATTGTTCCAGGAAATGCACAGCTCCTCTTAGTCACTTGTAGCCAGGTGGATGCATGATAGTTATCTCTCTCTCTCTCTCTCTGTGATAACATCATTTTGCATTTTCAAAAAAAAAGGGTTTGCCGATAAATATTCAGCAGAGGAGTAAGAGAAAGTGGAATTTCCAGTTTCCACCCACATAAATTTGATTACATCATAATAATCCGAATGAAATTGTGACCATTGAAGTATAGTATATACAGCAAACAAAAAAGTATATATACTTACACAATGTATAAATGTGAGGCTACATGTGAGTAATTCGAAGAAGAAAAGCAGAATCCGTGTAAGCGCAACCACAGAGCATATCTGTAAAATTGGCAAGAGGAAACCTAATCCAGAGGATTATCACCCTGAAAGACCCCATTAGATATTCTTTCATCGGTGCTGGACATGCACACAGCTGTGGTATTGCTTAGCCAATTTTGCTCCAGCAAAATACCAGGAATATAAGTCTGAGTTGAATTCCTGCATAATGTGATACGTATATCATAATATCAGCAAAGTTCTCTCTCAATAAAATAATTATCGCCTGCGTAGTTAAAACTATAGCTTCCGGACTCGACACCACCCAAAACAAGAACAAAGGAAAAACATGAACTTAACAGTTAAGAATAAAGAGAGCGCCTTAGTATTTTGTTAGTTTCTAACTTTAGAGTGACTACTCTAAATCGTAACAGTTGATAGTAATTAATTTTTTACGATTGAAACTACGCCAGCAAAATTTGCAATTATTTAGCACTAACAGCATAGTAACTTAAGAGTACGAACCGTAGATACATTCAAAATCATCGCACAACCAAAAAGTGAAGCGATCTATCCTGTCAATCAAAAATTCTTGAGTCTTTCTGGAGTCTGCGATGATGGGATGTTTTAATCAGTATACCAAAAGTTCTACAGGACACTCAAGAATGTGGTCCTGAAAATACCTCCAGAAAAAGAACTTGTGTAGCATATTCCAGATAAGGTCAAGGCTCATACTCTGTATTACATAATTGTATATCATTCCATAAAAATGAAAATGTTTTCGATTTAGTCGAGAATGTATTATCTGTCAACTATCAATAAATCAGATATAATTGTAGTAAATACATTATAGTATTGGCAGCTAATTGCAGAATCCTGAAGCTATACAATGAATAAAATAATTATTTTAGCAGCAAGTTGTAATCTTTAGAATATCTGTGATTCAACGTGACTTTGTAATCAATCACCAGAGCTATACTAAAAACAAACCCGAAAAACCATAATCAATGACGAACTGGCAAGTTACTGCTCAGTGAAGTAAACTATATGTTTAATAGTTACGTTGGCCTGTTAAAATTAAGAAAATATGAGCTGTGAAAAGTCTCTGGCCCTACTAAAAACTACCTACCTCATGACAGCGATTAATTTGATTACATACATGAATATGTACTAAATTCCAGTGATGTTAAAGCAGAAGCTTCTTTAATATTTAGTGAGACAACAAAAATTACTAAACTATTTTTATTTTAAAACTACTAAAATGATCCAAAGGTTAGCTCAGTGAACAACTCCCTTTGCTTCTGTCCCAAAATTAAAATATACTTTGAAACTAACATGGAAATTTAGGCCTAGGGAAACGCGCCTGACTGACCTAAATATGGGAAAAACTCAAACTGATCACAAAACGATAGATATATGAGAGATATTTTATCCCCAGACCGACTAACGAATAATGATATATTAACGTATTATGTTCTGCAGATTGCGTTTTACGACTTTCCTCTTTCTAATAATTAATTGCTCCCTGAGGAATTTATTAATTCATAGCTTTATTAAAAAAATATTATATTACCAAGCAACTAATCTTACTGTTAATCAATTAAAGTTGATTTGGTTGTGCAATCTAAATTAAAAACAGTCTCATAATATAACATATTAAACTGTTTAACGAGATCAAAAGAAAACTACTTACAGATACGATGAAAAATGGACTAATGGAGATCCTAACTAGAGGGAGGAGATAAAAGTGAAAAGGTTTCAATTGTGGGACCAAAATAGCAACTCCCATCAAATTTAAGAGAAAACAAAGAAAAAACAAGAACACAATAAAATAAAAATTAAATTATGAACCATGCTACGTAACAGCTGACTCATGAGGATTCTAAGAAACCACCGCAAGCTGGTGAACCTATATGTTATAGGTTGGGTTGCAAAAGACAATAATGCTTTGTGCCGCCCAATCAAATTTACACCTCACAAAATTTCAATAAAATTCCAAAAAGTTACCTTTTTTGTAGAGTTTACCTCCAAGGCTAAAACTTTCCAAAATTTTCTACTATTTTTTCAGAAAATTAAATTTTATCTACAAGATAATGTTTGTTTCTCTTGGAATCAGCCAACAATTATTACTATTTCAATCATTTGTGGACACAAAAGAAAAAAATACATAAATTTTCAGAATACCCACAAGAATAAAAAAATAAACAAAAATTAAATTAAAAAATGAGCTTGGAAATTAATTGTAATATCAGGTCTATGTTTAACAATTATACTTGCGATAAAGAACTAAGCCAAATAAAAATTTAGCATATAGGCTTTGGAAATGTGTGTACTTACACGTCACAGTGTAAACTTGCCCCTTTCTTTTCTCTTCCTTTCCCCTGAGATTTTCTGGGAAACCAAACAGAATTTTGAATAAAAACAGTAGAGAAAAGAGAGAAAGGGAAAATCAGAGCCACCACAGGTTTTCCAATAAATTCTGAAAAAAGACTGTTTCTTTAGAAGTCTATGACCCACATTTTTATCTTCATTTGTACTTAGAGCAAAGCTGGAGTTTTTCTGGGTAATTAGCTAAGGACTTGCAAGATAAGGGGTAGAGAAAGAAATGGGGGTGTTTGGTTGCTGAGAAAATTTGCAGAAGTTAGGACCGGGAGAGGAGGAAGCAAGAGTTGGAAGTGTGATGCCACCAATTGGTTTGGGACCAGGACCTCCCCCAAATATATAGAACCGCGGGAGAATTCTGAAAATTCAATTTTGCCCATTGGTTACTAATCTTTAAGGACATTATCGTAAAGACTCATGAGAAAAGAAACTGGATAATATAGTGTGTGTGTGTGTATTGTTTTTCTGAAGGGTAGGCAGCAGCGTAATTGCCACGCGTCATCCTCAAAATTTAATGAAAATTGAAATTTAGGTGTATTTTTTACTCAGTAACCTCAAACAAGGAGTGGTATCAAATTCTAAAATGGATACATAGGTAGTACTAAGTAGCAGCATAATCACTTATTGATTATAGGTAGAGTGAGGTGTGATTTATATTAAGAGCATCTTCGATGAGCTTCATTAAATGAGTTATAACTAAAATTTAGAGAGAATTTCAAAAATCAACTTGATCTCTGTCAGCATATAGATAGGGATTACATCTATGAACTCTTAAATCTAGAAAGGAAAAACGAACTCTTAGTGACTCTCTTGTAATTAATGATTATTTCAATATTACTTTAAACCAAATAATATAATTAAGGAAATTTAGTTTAAATACCTACTTGTAATTGAGTTTTAAATAAATCATATTTTAAGAAAAATACTGGCTAACCTAAATAAATGTATAGCAGCGATTTTGTGGAATTAAGTACGATTGGGTTTTGTAGATGAATTACTTTTAATCAGTAGGCCTAATGGAGTACAATATTTTCCATTTTAATAAACAGGTGTTCCCTTGAGAAGCTTTTTGATTCGAACAGAGCACCAACTTCTCATAAGCAGAAGCGGCTGTCCAGCGAGAAAAGCAGCTCGGCGATTCGCCGATTGTGCGATTAGAGACCTCGATTCAACTTCTCCGGTATGTTCTTCATCAATATCACTCGGGAAATTAGGTTTTTCTTGTTCTTGTTTTGAGTTTTTTACATTGATTTCTTCGTTTGTTCATCAATCTTTGTTTTTGTTAATTGCTTTGTGTTTCTTCTAATCGATTCAGTTTTGTTTGAATTGTTGTATTGTGTCGTTGATCTGTTCCAAATTTCTTGTGTGTTTCTTCCTAATCGGTCGGTTTGTTTGAATTAACGTATTATTAAGTTACTTTTTAGGATGGGTGATGATGTGATTGAAGCTGATGTTCACGGATCAGGCGTACTTGTAGTTCGTTTTTAGTCGGACTCATCATTCTCTGACTGGTGAAGCAAATTTGTCGTTTTGGAGTTGAAGTGAGGAAGTTTCGGTTTAAAGTACTGTTAGAAATTCACGATGGCTACATTTTTAGAATGTGATGATGATGATTTTCAACTTATGTTGACCGGTATTTCAATACTTTGATTGTTAGATTTGTTGATATATTGGTGAGGATTTAGGTGAGGATAATGTGCATAGTAGTTTTGAGCAATAATGTTGTAGTGTTTGATAGTGGTGCTTCATCATGCAGTACAACTTCGACACTATTCTTGATTAATCGAGTTTATGGTAAGTATAAAATTAAGCAAGGATTTATTTGTCAGATGAGTGGAAGGATTACATTCTGTAGTGTTGGGCAAGGGTTTGAGAGTGTAGTTGAATTTGTGTGGAAATTGAGAAAAAATGCATTGGAGCTTGGTTTAAAATCAAGTATGTTGCTAATGGGGTCAGCGTGTGATTAGTGTTAAGAAACAATCATTGGTTGTTTGTAGGCGTGTATATCTTTACCACGTTAAGTTAGAATGATCATTTCTTCATTAGAACATTGAACAATGTTAAGTACTTGCTGTGATTTGATTCGTAGGGAAAAAATAGTATGATGAAGCGTGGCGTTGTTTTGCTCTCTTTTTTGTTGATAGGATTAAGGTTCCAAGTCCTACCCTTAAGCCGAAAGAATATTATCAAAGAAATGAAGGAATATTATGGGCTTGATGCTTGTAAATCATTACCATGCTTGGTTTCGGAAAGGAATTGGCGATAAGTGAGGCTCCATGGGGAAGATGCAAGATTCGTATAACCATGAGTTATATTACATTATTATCAAGAAATTTATTTTGAATAACAATCAGGATCTCATTGTGTCTTCCAGTGATCCTTCAACACATCGGTTTAGGGAGTTTTTTATTTCCTTTGCGAAGCTTGTATTCTTTCAGGTTTTCCACACAGTGTTTGTTTTGTATTTGGATAGACTTTCTTGAAAAGTAAATATAAAGAGTTCTTCTTTGCAAGTGGAAGGAATAAATCAAGGTAAGCCTCTGTCATTAAGTGCTACTATTATGATATTGCATGGTTTACATTGAGATTTTTAGTCCGCATCTGTTTGCACATTGTTAACTTCAAATCTTTATGTTTTAGTGTTTTCATTCTAAATAACCAACATATCAATTAGTTACTATCGATCGGTGACATTTCTTATTTTAGATTTCTATGAATTTTGTGTTTCTTATTACATTTTATTTTATTTTTTTTTTCAGGTTTTTTCCTTTCTTTGTAGCAATTGTTGATCACGGAAGAGAATAGGAAAATTGGAATTGGTTGCCAATGAGTTAGCAAAGATTTTGGTTCCACAAAATAGGGTGATTACATTTTTTACGTCGTCATGATGGTTTGTTAGATGCTATTTCTAATGTATTTCGGTGGCCACATTAAATGTTATTATTATCATTTTGGTAGCTAATATCAAGACGAAATATCCAGCATCACATAGTAAAACTTTGCGGGAAACTGCTCTGGATTTGTTCTCGAAGTGTGCATATGCTCCTACTGTAGCATCATTTGAGATGTATATGGCAGAGATATTAGATAAGGGGGGGCCTGATATGGAAAGGTTTATAAGAGATATTCCCAAAGAGCATTATTCAAATGCATTTTTTCAAGGGGATAGATATGGGGATATGGCAAATAGTATTGCTGAGTCGTTTAATAGTTGGATTAATGATTATCGTGGGCTGCCTGTTTATCAAATGATAGATGGTATTCGGAAAAAGTTGATGGTTATGATGGCAGAAAGGAAGCTTATTGCTCAACGTTGGACTGGTGTCATATGTCCAAATATAGAGAAGGAATTACAGAAGGACTATAACAGTGGTAGGCACTGGACAGTTTCTCGTTCGGGTCCCAAGATTTTTGAGGTTCAGGCGCATCATTCTTACAGGGTTGACTTGGAGAATAAAACTTGCTCTTGCTACATTTGGCAGCTAAATAAACTACCATGTGCTCACGCACTTGTTGCGATCCAAAGTGGTAATGAGTATGTTTATAACTACATTGATCCCTATTTTACTGCTGCATACTTCAAGAAGGCTTATGAGCTTCCGATTCATCCAATACCAACTATTGATAAGGAAGATATTTTTGGTGATAGTGGTGATCTTCTTCCACCAGCTACTAAAAAACAATCAGGAAGACCTAGGAGTAGTAGGATCAAGTCTGCTAGTGAAGGCAAAAGGAAAATGACGTGCGGTCGTTGTGGTTTTTACGGAAGACACAACAAGAAAAAATGCATGGTTGAGATTTGAAGACTTGGCGACTGTGCAGCCTCTACTTACAATGAAGATTTAAGTCTATCAATTGTACAAAGTGCACTATACGTGGAAATGTGGATGGTCATATTAAGAAGACTTGTAATGTGTGAATTTAGTCTTATTTTCATTTACTTTTCAGCTGTTCACATGGTTTTTATGTGAGCTTCACTGAAGCTTAAGGCTTTCTAATTTGACATTGAATATTGAATAAATGAATGTACATTTTGGATTGTGGTTCATATGTGTTTGGCTTTTGTTGTTGTGTTTTATATGTGACTTTTAAGTTTTTTGTTGCAAAAGACATTATATTTAGTTTGTTTACATCTTAAAGTTTTAGAAACTTATTTGATGAACTCAGATTTGAATATTATTTAGAGCTTCTGCATTTTTTCCAGTTCACGATCATGTCACTGTTCAACAATGACATGAACTTTTTTCAGTGGATTCAAGTTTTTGTTGCAAAAGACATTATATTTAGTTGTTTACATCTTAAAGTTTTAAACTTATTTGATGAACTCAGATTTGAATATTGGCTGACCTGCATTTTCGAGTTCACGATCATGTCAACTTTGTTCAACAATGACATGAACTTTTTTAGTGGATTCCAAGTTTTCTGTTGCAAAAAGACATTATATTTAGTTTGTTTACATCTTAAAGTTTTAGAAACTTATTTGATGAACTCAGATTTGAATATTATTTCGGTACGCATTTTTTTCAGTTCACGATCATGTCCTTTGTTCAACAATGACATGAACTTTTTAGGTAGATTCAAACTTTCTGTTGCAAAAGACATTATATTTAGTTTGTTTACATCTAAAGTTTTAGAAACTTATTTGATGAACTCAGATTTGAATATTATTTTGAGCTTCTGCATTTTTTTCCAGTTCACGATCATGTCACTGTTCAACAATGACATGAACTTTTTTTTAGTGGATTCAAGTTTTGTCAACACAAATTTAACCAACCACTCATTATTTCATGCAAAAGTTATTATAGAACAAAGAGGGTTGAGGGTCATGGAAATATATTGTAGTCAAGAATAGATCATTATTTGACAGCAGTGACTAAAAAAAAAAAAAAAAAAATTCTTGTATAAGTGACTGTCATATGAGTTATGGATTGTTCCCAATCGAACAATGAAATTCGTCTGGATATTAACAAGTCAACATCCCAAAAAAGTTAAATGGAAATCAACTAAAAATAAGTTTTGCAGTTGTATAATTGGGAAGTACCCTTACTTAATAATATGACAGAACCATTACACAAACATTCCAAAGTTGATGACACAGTTCAAATTCAAATTTCAGCTTCTAAGTCAACGATGCTTCTTGCTTTCTGTTCCAGCTTAGTTTGTGGCGAATAAACCGTGCAATCACTTCTGCCCGATATTTTTGCATCTTCTGTTTGCTCACTCTTTTTGGCAGCACTTGCTCTTTTGATATATTGTCCATGTAATACATCACAAAGATGCCACAATCCAATCTATATATCATAATGAAAATGTAAGTCATAATGTTCATGTTATTCAGTCCGAAAAATAGAAATTATAAGTTATATTGTTCATGTTATTCAGTCCAAAAATATAAATTAAATTATTACTAAGATTTGATAATAAAACTTACGAGTTGTCAATTTGTTGAGGGCACTCCATTTCGACTTTGAGATCAAAGTCATTGAAGTTTGCAGTACTGATCCACTTGATGGTTTTAATGTCATCATCAGTAAGTTGCACTTCAGTGAATTGCAATTCACCTTCTTCGGCCTGTCGCTTATTGACTGCCATTCGGCAACCTTGTTGCAACATGTCTTCAGCTTGATCCTTAACAGCAACCATCCATTTACGGATCAAATTAACCTGCATTGTAAGCAAACATGTTAGTGTTTTTTTCTTTTTGGATTATATAATATGCAAGTCATGTACACTTTAATAATTATTTACCATATATTCAGCATCCTTGAAGGTGTCGTCTTGTTCGGGTCTTCTTTTCCTCATTGAGTTTAAATGGAACCATCCTTGAGCATCTTTGTCCAGCACCAGAAGTGTATGGTGGTATGCTTTCTTGGTGTATATTGGTATTAACAACTTTTCAGATTTTCCCAGTTTGAAAAAGAGAGGTTCAAAGAGAGATTGATGGATACCCTTCACATTATGGTTTTTTGTATGAATCTGTCAAGAAATACAAAATATTTTAGCAATATTGTTATTACTTTAACGCGTATATCTCGCAATGACACACACATTACACTTAATAAGTAAAACTGAAACTAAACATATACAAAGATCATGCAAAAATGTAGAATCCAATCAATGAAAACTTTTCATTTTACTTTGACATCTCAAGTCACTGTATGACAATGAGAAGGAAATGCAAAGTGATATTGTCATTTTTTCAGATTTTAGATCAACATGTTATTCCAGATTTACCCAGAAACTTACCCAGCTCCAGCTTTCCAAAAATTCTGTTCGACATGGAGGACTTGACTGTTGTTCTGTCATCTCATACTGCAACAGTTCTCCATATGCATCAATTGCCTGAAATGCATTATTACAACAAATTGTAAGCAACCAAAATTAACCCGAAAAGAACTATAGAAATAACATTTTGAGATATATCATTTGTTCCTTTACATTATTTGCAATTGCAGAATCAGATAGCAACTTATTGATGTCTTGACGTTCCATGTAGTTGTTGCGAATATCTCCTCGCCAAAAATAGTCACTGCACATATACAAAAACAAAAGCTGAAGTCATACCATATAGTCACTGTATAAAATTTTACAGAATTTAGATAAGCAATGAGTCAACTTTATTACCTTCGAGTGGATTTGTCCCAGAAATCTTTCAATTGAATTTGAGTCCCCGAATCCATAAGTTTGTAGACAGTGTTCTTATCCCAGTTCATAGGTTCATCTGTGTCAGCTCGTTCCTCCTCTTCTTTGTCTTCCACATCATCAACCAACTGGACTGTACCACCAGGACTTGTATTCAATATATCGAAAGAGAACGGAATCGTGTAATCTGATTCTTTGTTATTTCGGAGTCTTCTCTTTTTCCGTCCTGGTTCTTGATATTCGAATATGTCATCCTTTTTGCTGATCCTTTTTTTATTCTTCAAGCGTACAACGTATGAGTACAGGACGACATCTTGATTTATGCAATGAGGAGACATATTTTGAGGAGTCTTCGGATGAGGGGAACGAATTGAAACTGAATGAACCTTGGGTGACTCGGGTGTGAGAACATTTTGAGTCTTCATTGTCTCTGCTGTGCATTCATTGGCTTCGTCAGAGAATCTGCTTGCTTCTTTTCCTTTTTCATGTTCTTCATTTTTTTTCTCCAATTGCACTTTGCTGTCTTCAGAAATGGTCTTTTCCAATTGCTGGACCTTTTCATTCAGTGCTTCGTTATCGAGCACTAGCTTTGCATTTTCTTCTTCCAGTCTTATTGCGTTTCTTTTTGCTTCTTGCAGTGCTTGCTCCTTCATATCTAATGCCGTCTTCATTGTGGCTTCTTCTCTTTGCAGTTTCTCGTTCTCATTTGTGAGAATCTGAATCGTCCTTCTTAAATTTGTAAAACTTTCTCCGTTTTCGTTATTTTCAAACGATGGCTGTGGTCTGTTGTCTTCAGCATCAAAGCTTTCTTGTGAGTGTTGCCTTTCGAAAAAAATCTGTAGTGAAAAACAAAATTGCAAGAAATTAACCAAAGTGTAGACAATTGAATTGGATTGGTTTAAATTTTGAAAACAGAATTGTGATAGAGTGATACTTACTTGCAGATCAATAGGATTGAGCCTTTGCAACACGTTGTGCAATTGGGGCAGACTCCATTTAGCAATTCCCAGCACTTCTTCTTTCCTTCCTTTGATTGGAGGTATGATTTGCGTTTTTTCACAAAGCCAAAACTGTTATAATTGAAAAGTAAACACAATCAATATTTGTTATGGCATGTAGTGATAATTATAAATATGTTAGGGTAACTTTTAATTTGCTTACCAAAATCGCTACTTGGCAGCCACCAATTGAAGTTGGTTTTTCCTTCTTGCCCTTTAATACTTTGTGCAGGTAATCGTGGACGGCCTTGGCCCATGCATATGTTGATATCTTGTCCAACTGCTCGCAATGCTTAACACAATCCCATGATATGTGGTGTCCAGAATTTGGAAACAAGAGTGTGATGAAAAGGATGAGCAGTATCAAACGTGCTACATCCTTTTCAAAATCTCTCTCCTCTTCCACTTCTTGGGTTTGTCCTCTTTTTCTCTTTTTGGTCTTGCTTGTTGACGGCGCATCCTCTTTCTTTCTTGGTGACTGTGCAGCCTCTTTCTTTTGTCTTTCTTGATCATTAGCATCTTTGATCGCCTTCTTTAGAGCCCTGTCAACCATTGCCTTCTTTATGGTTTTGGAATTGCCAAAGTAGGTTTGGACAAATGATGTCGCTTCTCTTCCTTTTCTGTCCATTGGAAGGGTCGTGCCATCTGTGGGTAGTCCAAGTATTTGAGAGATATCATTAACTGTTATCCCTACAGATATGCTTCCAAAATCGAAGCTCTTAGAACTTGGATTGTACACCTTGATCAACTTTGTTAAGTCTTCATCAGACTTTGTTGCATCATTTCTGTTGATCTTTCCACAGATGTAGGCATCTATTATGGGCCAAAATGGTGTAGCCTTGAGCAACTGAAGTGGTCTTCCTTTGATGTCAGTCTTGACCAATTTTATTGTCTTTAAGAAAGACAACATGTTGCTGCGATACTGGACTTGTTTATCTCGTTGTGCTTGTTGTGGTTCCTCCATTTCTTCCATTCCTTCCATTTCTCTTTCCTGATTATCACTGCATTCAGGTGAATCTTCCTTGTCCATTTTGATCCTTCCTGCCTTTAGCTTTATGCGTGCCATTTGAGAATTTTTAACGTCACTGCCAGTGAATGACTAGAAAATTATGTATATTCCTATCACAATGAAATCTTATCCAAATACAAGAAAGAAGACATAATGATGCAAGTCACTGACAGTCGGTGACACAGTAAAAAACACATGTCACTGTTGTCCAGTGACATGTGAGTCATGTAATGTGATCATTGTTGAACCACTAAGGAAACTATACATGTTTCATATCATCCCTTAGTATTATTCTTAATGCCTAACAGTTCAGATAATTGAATGAGAGTGCAGCAACCAGTGACCCAAAAAGGTTAATAACTAATTTGTGAATTCCATTGCTGAGATAGTATTAATCGATTCAATTGCGCACGAAAGATTGTCTGACAAAAGCCAATTTAGTAGAAAATAATTGATTCTGAATACTGACATTTATGCTCTGAATATGCTAATTTGTATATCAAATTCCTAAAATCAAACACAGGGAAAACCCTTGCAAATGCTATATCCCCAATACGTAAATTCCTGAATTAGAGACCAATTAATCTAGAATCCCTAATCCGCAATCAATAAAAAAACTCTAATAAAAAATTAACCAAGAAGCAGCAATCAACAAGGAATCAAGATGCTTCAATGAAAGATGTATAGCAAGTAAAAAAATCAGTTCCGATTTCAAAAAATGCAAAAGGGAAACATGATTTACCTATGCACAGAGAGAGTGATTTGCAGGTCACGGTTGAATGAAGGGAGCGACAGGAGGGAGATATGGAATCGTCGGGTTCAATTTGAGCTGAGAGCGAGAGAGAGAGCCGGAAATGTGAAATGCTCAGGTTGAACTTGATCTGAGAGCGAGAGATAAAGCTCGGTTGAGAAGACAGAGAGGAGAGAGAGAGAGAAGACAGAGAGAAGAGAGAGACGAATGAACAGGAGTGGCAATTTTTGTAATAAAGGTGAATTTTAGTCCCAGTTTTAATTTGTGTTCATGTTGACTTTTCAACTGGTATTTAATTTGAAAATGGGGTATTTTAGGTTAAAATTGTCTACTAATAGGTATTTAAACTAAATTTCCTTTATAATTAATACCTAATAGCTCATAGTCATTCTGGCTATCACGCCCTGGACCCGGGGGGCATCGATTGATGAGGGCGCGGTTCCCTCGTCTTGAAAGAAGTAATGAAAGTGATGCCCGAGGTCAAACCGCGTTCGTTGTTGTCTGTATAGCTTTCTAAAGCAGAGATCTAGCAACGCATTGCGAGCACATATCATTGGTATTGGATGAATCGTTAGGTTGTGCTGAATAAAATCTGCTCCGTTTTTAAGTAGAAAAAACCCGAATCCGAAACGCGAGCTAAAATTAAAAAATAAATAAAAAGAAATTAAAACGGGGTGAAAATAAATTTCTCTAATAATTCATAATTATTTTCAAGGATAAAATGAATAAATAAATAATACTCTAATATCACAACTAATTCGATCTCGTCCCGCCTACCCTCTTGACTGTCTAGTTGGTAAGCCTGCATAACAATAGAGGGGGTGAGCTTCAACAGCTCAATAGAGATATAACCTTACCACAGTAAATTGACAATACTAAATTAAGTGTCATGGCATCTTATAACCGTCCTTCTTATAAAACCGAATAGAGAGAGAGGAAAGGCCCAGCGAGGAAAGAAAGGATTAAGGAACAAACTACTTCACTCTTCATCAACCTGCAACTTGCATATATGGGTAAACATCCCAAATTTATTTATTCTTCTAATGACTGGTTGTTATTTACAAAATTTGGTTTAGGGTTTAGAAAAGTAGGAAGCAGAAATTAGAGAGAAGCCCGAGGGCTCTTTCTATTTTGATTCATTGCTTTATATATACAACATGATAGTTGATTTGTATAATAGATATTTACAGTAAGAAATATATTTGTATTGGTTATTATGTATAGAAGCTGATATACAAAAGGTTGTATGTGGCATCTGTTTATCATTTGATTAGTTTCAAAAGAAAGCATGTTTTTGATATTAAAGGGTAAGTTGCTGCTGTCCTATTTATAAAAGTAGCTTGAGAAATCTAATTCTTCAGTTTGCTACTTTTCCAAACTACTCTATATTGCAATATAATATCAGTTTGTATATTCTTGAACTACACCAAGCAAGACTTCAAACCATATATCTATACAAAAAAGTGGTTTTGTTGGAAACCAATCCAAATCTCATATTACGTCTACTTTTTCAAAATGTAATTTACACTTTTTTTAGGGTTCATCTTTAGTGGTACGTATTTCATTGAATGGTACGCACCGTTAAATACAAGATTCATTTGGGACCCACCGCAAATTAATCTGAACCATTCAATAGTCGTACTCATTGGAATAGTACGTACCACTCAAGATTTTTCCTTTTTTTTTTATGTCTATGATACTTTTTAAACAACATATTTAAAAATTGTTATTGGCACTTCAAAAATCTAATTGTACACTCTAAATTTTTTATATTAGAAATAAATATACTCTTATTAAGAGTGCACAATTATATTTCCTTCATGTCAATAGTAATTCTCTATTTTTTTTTTTTCTAAGATGCAATTCCTTTCATGATATTCATGTTGGTCTTAGTTATCTATTGTATTACCTTATAAATGAACAAACAATTTAAAATGGTAGATTGTCATTATTTTCACAACTAGGAAAGTACGTGAAATGAAGTGGCACCTAATTATTTCCTTCTTTTGTATATAAAAAGTCACAAGATATCGAATTGTCAGTCAGCGTTTTATAAAATAATATCAATGTGAACGAGGAAAAAGGGACGGTCTCCAAAATTGGATTAGAGTCGTCACCTACTGTACTTCCAAAAGTTACGTACCAAAGCCAAAAGTTTTATTTAAGGATGTTAATACTTGGGCTTTCATTCAATAGCAGTTTTTTACGGACTTTTGTAAAATCATCAGAGTGCGGTCTTTTCTTCGTAGTGCCTTTGCCTTTTTACAGTATTTCTACAACATACAATGTTTAGTCTTCTTAAGTTATCTTTCATGTTGGTTCTGGTAATTGATAAATTGTATAGTATTCCCGATAAGTTTGTAATTGTGTAGTTGTGTGATTCTTCTCTTTTGGCGTGTGTGACCCTTAGTTATGTTTGACATGTCTACCCTATGCACATTCTGATCATTCATTCTAAATTTTTATTTGATCTTGAAGAGAGTTTAAAGTCCGATTATAAGTGGAACACGTTTTTTTTCTTTTGGATCTTGTTAAAATTCATTCATGAGCCGAAGTCACTCATTCAGAGTGCTCATGCTAACTAGTTAGTAATATAATACGGCGCAGAATGACTCATATGAGCTCATTTCACAATGATCAACGTTGTAAAATTCAATTACAAATTGGAAAGTCGTTTAGCCATTCTATTATTATTGTAAACATTTCATTGTTTATGTGCACCACAATATTCGTCTCATTTATAAATGAATTTTTGCAAGAATTATTTATGAATGGGAACCTAAAATATTGGATGCTTTGAATCATAAGATTATTTTGTGGAGATGGCCCAAATGAGTGATTAGGGCCGTATTACATAATCGACAAGTATACTTGAGCACTTATATATATATATATATATATATATATATATGTGAGTAAATGTTATTGTGATTTATGAGATTAGAGTTTTTATTTTCAGCAAACTGCCATGCATGGAATTTGACTATTTGAGTTATAAAATTAAGAAGTAAGATACCTATCATGCATAAGTACTAGAGTATTTCTTATTTGACTGAGAATACTCAAAACATTGTTATAGGTGCATGCATAACCCATAAAGTTAGGTATAACTTAATTTTAACAATTAGGCTATTACCACTAACTATACGAGTTAGAGACTGATTTTCAACTTGGATACTAACAATTAAGATTTTTGTTTCCTTATTAATGACCGTTTATGAGATTTGAACTCAAAGTCATCTAAAATAATTTATTTATTTTTAAAGAAAGACTAGATGGTGCATGCTTACTCCACCAATTTGTTTCTTGAATATTATAAAATTGTTTATACAGCTAGGTTTTCTTAGTATTGTAATATTTCGTTTCCTGAAAGCAATTTAATGATTTTATACCACTCTCCATAAACAATAAAAAGAAAGGCAAAAAAAGAAATGGGTAAAGATAATTTTCGGATATCATGATCCCTTTCTACACGTGCGTTTCACTTGAGCAACCCATTTGGACTGGCGCCACCGTCTACCCTGCCCAATGAAGTCAACCCTTATCGCTATAAATTGGCTCTCTCTCCTCCTCCTTCCTTCTCGTCTTCCACCAAAAAACAAAAATGTTATTGGACAACTTAACATGTAGGTCATTGTTAACTTATTTGCACTCTCTCCTACAAAGCAACTTATACAGAATATGTTAATTTATTATGTTACGACTTGCACACTATTGTTATATAGAAAAAAGTTTATACATAATAATATATTATTAAATAGGAATGTCACGTGATGGATGACACACTCCATATAAATCCTTTTTCGGTACTATAGCTGCTTATCTTCTTTTTTTGTTTTAGAAAACTTTGTGACACATATTGGAAGCAAACAGAATTAAGAAAGTGACACTAGTTATGAACAAATAAGATCTTATTATATGAATCCTAAAAATGATGACTAGTTTATATCAAGATTATAATAATCCAGGGTCTAGGGAAAGAGTTGCAATCTTTTTTCCTGAAAATGTTGAGCAACCAGTATCCTTATACAAAAGTCATAAAGTACAAAATTATAATTTATATCCTAGCCAATCCGGGCTGGACTAGTACACCCAATCTGGAGCACGAGATAATGACAGTATGTGGCGATACAGTATATAATATGGTGAAGATATGTTGGCGGTTCTACATAACTCAATAGTTTAGTCCAGTCTTGAACGCCACACGAGCCATATTTTATATGTATATAATTTGGATAAAAATATCCTAAAGATTAGCCACTATGGGTATGCAATTGTCTATCAAATTGAATATTGTAGTTTGTTACAAACAGGACTAAATTCTTGTCCGAAGTCTCACTCAGCTGAGAACCTAATCATCTGTGTTCAACATTCGGGTATGCCCCTGATTCACCAGTTTCTAATTGGGCACAGTGAAATGAATTATAAACCCTAAGGTCAATATGATACGTAGCTAGGTTTGAATGGATTCATATAAAGGTGAAGGGTAAACCAACGAGTTAAGGGTGTAAAACACCTTTGCCAGTCCTGGATTCAAGATTAACCTACACCTCTCCAAAACCTTTCCATGGGGGGGGGGTGATTTGGGTCAGACTGTCTCATGCGACATCATACTTGTAGACGCGACACAATCGAAAATGTGTGTCAAATTGCAAGGAATCTCATTTTTTTTCGTGAGTGTGTTGTTGTACTGCATAATCTCACTCAAGACTTTCTTCAAATGTATCGCTTGTTATTGACCTGCTTAAAAGTGCTATTCTCGTCCAGTTTTCAATACAATTTATTTTTTTGTGGTTTTATAAAGTTAGAGTGCAAATGTCCGAGTGTTAATATATTACTAGTGAAAACTTAATGTATCAAAATATCCTATAAAAATTTTTGTTATAAAATACCTGATATTTTGGACACGTGCGTGATTATTTTGTACACAGAACCGTGTAATTTTACTGTTTTGGTGGGCGCACACAATACCCCAAAACCCAAAAATATATCTTTCCTTCCCCGTCACTTCCTTATTTTTTTCATTTCTCTCTCTCTCTCTCTCTCTCTCTCACCGTCTCAGGCACAGTGCACGTGATCTAAAACCCGTCAAACCGAGGCGAACTAAAAATCACCACCATCTTTGTCTCGACCACTGGACCTCAACGGTGCAAACCGTTCATCCAAACTCCCGACCGTTGACGGAAACCTGCACCTTCCCCGGCAATTTTCTCGCCATTCTAGACCGAGGTGAGGTTTCTAACTTCCACCATTAAATTCCTCTCATTGAGTAGATGAGTTTTCATATGTTGTTTGCTTGATTTTGGTTGATTTTTGTCAGATCAAGAAAATTCAAAGGTAATGACAAAATGCTCGAGGATGTTGAAGTAGCATTCTTTGTGCCCTTTCATTGCGTTTTGGAGAGAGAGAGAGAGAGAGATTTATCCATCGGTTCAAGTTTTTGAACAAAATTAAAAGGACTTTCTTTTGATTCTTTTATTTTCTATTTCTTAATGAAGTATATATATATATATATATATATATATATATATATATAGGAGGGGTTAAAAGAACTAAAAATGCGGACAATAATAGAAGTATAGATGCTCATATGTCATTCATGCTGCACATGTGTTGTGTCCAGTACATAATATAAGTAAGAGTGGCCACGAGCCGCCCCATTACTTAGTGCGCCAACATATATCATATGCACCCAAAACAGAACGTGCATATGCATGACATATATATATATATATATATAGTTTTTCGACAGATGAACTTCATCTTGATTAAATATGACACAAACACGGGAATTATTAATTATGTGCGTTTTGGCCTCAGTGAATCAAACTCGCCTATATTTCGCTCTATTAGTAGGGGCCTTAAGCCACATGAAAGAAATTATACCAAATATAATAATATAATTAATTGGAGAAAAATTAAAGATTTTTTTTTTTATTGACATGGAAAATTTATCAAATAAGGTTATGGGGTTTTTTATTGAGATGGATATATCATAAGAGCAATTGAAACACGTGTTGGATTTATTCCAATATAAGTCAACTTTAAATGGTCTACAATGTAATAGGAATGAAATAATAGAGATTAATGTTAAGATTGTGGATTTGATACTCCCATACTTGTTCTTAATTGTGTCTTGCATAGCAAGTAAGATAGATTTAACTTGACAATCAAGTAATTGTGATACCTAACTTGTAAGCCAAGTAATGAGATTTGTGTTTCCTTTATGGACGGAACCCTAGCCCTTGGATGGTTAATATATATATCGGAGGTCCTTGCAAGCCCTAACACACACGCGTAAAAGATATACTTTCCATAGAGTTACCGCACAAAGTTTAGGGTGCTTGTGGAAGTGCTTCTGGTATTCCTATTTTCTATCGTTCTTGTCCGAGTTCATCAATGACTGCACCTGTGAACTTCTTCTTCTGTGTTGGTCACTATTAACGAATCATTATATTTGTGGTCTTCTTAAATCCGTATAATCATATCGTACTAACAACACATTTACGATTTTGATAAAAAAAGGAAGATTCGAACAAAAATTTATGGGCATGGGGCATGGCTCAAAACTATTACCATGAGACTTTACTTTCAACATAATTGATCTTCCTCTAATAGACATTGTTTTATATGAACAAAGACAAAAAAAAGGAATTAGTTTTTATATGGCAAAAATGTATATTAGTTAGAAGGCTGGAGTTTAAAAATAAATAAAGGGAAAACTACAATGAAACGCCCAACTTTTGGGCTATATTAATTAGCAGACAAAAATTCTTTTCTAATAGCCAAAATAGGTATAGAAGAGCGCATAAAGAGAGGGGTCTATAGAGCATATTGAACACACTCAAAAGCATGTAGAGACCCAACAACACAAAAATAAAGAAAGCAAAAAGACAACTTATCATTTAGAAATAGTGAGATACTTTTAGAAATAGTGACATCCATCAAAATTGTGAGGAGAAATGTGGGACATGTTTGAAAATTAGTTCAAAAGTTATTTTGTTTGGATAGTAAACACTTGTATATATGTAAACGACGGCTTCCTTCATTCATAGAGACACGAACACACCGCACATACGTAATTTACAATCCTAGATCGAGAAACACAGAGCCTTTCTTTAGCATTTTTCCAAGCTTTCATTCAGAAACATCCAGAAACTTATATACATCACAGCAAGAGCAAGTGTATATATTCAAGCAATTTCCGGCCTTAAGTAAGTTTTCTTTCTTTACTTTAGTGTACACACTAGACTTCCAAATACCCAAAACAGGAAACACCTATTGTAGTTATATTATTATCTAAGTAAACTGATGATCATACTTTTGTTCGAGCACTCATAGTTGAATGCTTGCCATACAAATAACTGGACATTAACTAGGTACCCGAGTTCAGCCCTTGAAGCGCCCATGCATTAGAGTGGCCTACATGCCGAAACATGTCGAAGTTCCATGTGCAAGGTTATATGTCTAAGTTGTTATAATGGCCATTCGACTATTTTACAAATCCTCGGCTTCGAATTTGCATCGAGCCTAGTTTGGCATTTTAATAGTATAATTATAATAGTAAAGTACCTGAGGACTATCATCAACACAACCGATATCACACAAAAACACTTATTTGCATGAATATTGTATATTATTGTCCTTGTAGACCTTGTCAACCAAAATTACTGAGTTCACACAGTTATACAAGAACCACTATCACTACTACAAAGAAACATTTAGCATATATTTTATAAGAAAAGAAAGTAATATTAGCTAAAAGTTTTATTTTAGTGTTATTGAACATCCCTAGTTTTTCCAAAAGAAAGATAAAGAAGTTCAACATGAATATATTGTGCTGTATAATGCGAACTACTAATACTTTAGAAATTATAGAAGAGAGAGTTTTTTGTAAGAAATCAATAGAATTAATTTAAAGACTTATTATGATAGATTATCTTAATTTAGAAATTAGTGAGCAACATAAAAGAAAAATCACTTTTTAGATCAAAATAGTTTAATTTTGTTATTTTCCATTAAGAAAACATAATCATATTTTGCATAGTGAAGAAAATTCACAAGCAAATAGTATTGTAGTTATTATTAGTCAAGTTTAAAATATAAAATTAGAAAATAACAAAGCATAATAATTTATTAAATCAAATATTAGATTATCTCTTAAAAATTCAATAAAACTCGTTAGGCAAAATTTAGATTATATTACATCTCAATTAGAAGATAATAATAAAAATATTCGTAGATTTCAAGAAAAGAGAGATAAAAGAACTTATTGAGCTAATAGAAAGTGGGCTTCAAGCAAGTAGAAATTAAATCATTAGAGATAGTTGAGCAACTAAAATTAGAAGTTCATAAAATTCAATTATACAAAAAAGAGTTAATTGAGCAAGTAGATAAGTTGCACAATAAATAGATAGACTATTATTTGATGACCGATTCTCAACTAATAAAAAATATATTCAAGCTTTACAAGAAGTTGGTAAGTTAGATAAAGAACCAGCTTGGTTTAATGTATTTTTCACCACAAGTACTTAGTAATATTCCAATTAGACGAAATAATTTAATTATTCAACTAGTTTTAAATTTATCAGGAAAAATTAGATCAAATTGAAGAACAAATAGCAGAAATTAATAAAGTCTTACATAATACACATTCATCACTTCCACCATCTTTATTATAAAAATTAGAAAAATTAACTTTAACCACAAATAATCATACTAGAAGACCTAAAATTAATCCCTTTGATAATAGAAAATGGAACTCTTCAGGAGAAAAGGAAAAGAAATAGTTAGAGCAGAAGATATTTATCTTACTGAAGAAGAAGCACAAGAATTCATTAGAAAAGGATTTGAGAGAACCCAGAAAAATAAATATAGTTTGTATCAATTAGGATTATTTGAAAATAGAAATAAAATTGTAAGTAGCATCAGTCAACATGAAGTTAGTTGTATTGATAAAGAAGTCACACTTAATTTGCTGAGTAATGAAGCAGTTAATCAATTAAGAAAATCACATTTTAGTCAAATTCACATAGGCACAATTATGATTGGCATAGCAGGTCTAACTAGAGCACAAGTAGGCACAAAAACTTTAGTTTACATATATGATGATAGATGGGATAATCACCAACAAGCATCAATAGCAACAACTGAAGTTGATTTAAGTTCAAATTTAGCAGTTATAGGTTGTATTCCAAATTATGTTATGAATATTAAAGAATTTAGTAAATATATTAAAGTAAGCATAAGAACAAAAAATTATAATATGAAAGGAGAATATAAAAATTTATGTATTAGCCTAATGTATATAGGAAAAGTGTCAGATAAATATAATCATAAGTTTAATTTAGAATTTCAAAATTTAGTTCAAACATTTGGAAGTAAGCATGTTAATATGATAGAAGCAAAACCCGTAGACAATAGCTTTTTAGAAGGAACCCAATGGACACTACCAAATTTACAAGTAGCAAAAAATAGACAACCAGATCATGCACAAATTTATGAAACTAATGCAGGAGAAGCAACAATTAGATTTAGTAATTATAAGCAAATAGATAATTTAGAAGATGATGAGAGTGAAATTGAGAGCATTCGTGAGAGTATTCATATGGCTTTTGATAATTTAGATATTAATTTAGTTGAGCAAAATTTTGATCGTATTGTAGATAAACTTATAGAAGATATTGATAATTTAGATGAAGAATAATATTTAAAAAAATATAAAACATATGATTTAGAGTTGCATAAGATTTCAGATGATTTAGAGTTGCATAAGATTTCAGATGAAGAAATGAAAAAATTAATTTTGGATATAGGTGTAGAACATATTTTAGGAGCAGAAGAATACAATAATTTATTAGAATTAAAAATTGAAAGTAACCCAGCTGAAGAAAGTGGAGCATCAGCATCAGGAGTAGATAATAATCTAGGATACATAGCTAGAACAGACCAACAATTTTTGAGACCATCATGTGAGCAATATACTGAACAAGGAGGAGTAAATTATATGAATGAAAATTTGCTTAGACCACCTAAGAAAAACAGGATACCATATATGAAAGGACTTGAGCATATTAATATTGCAGGAAATATATTAAATTTAGACAATGTAGATCCACAAGATTGGGAAAAAACAATAGAGAGATGGGAAAAAAGTTGTGTGCATGCAGCATTAATGTTAGATTTTAGTAATTCACAAAACATGTTAGATTATTTTGAGCATACTCTAGATGGCTTAGTTTTTGATTATTTTCAATCATGGAAAGTACTAGATCCAGAACAACATCAGTTAGCAAAAACAAGTTTTAACATAGATGGTTTTATTAATTTAATTAAACAAGAATTTTTAGATCATAATAGATTAGATCGAATAAATGAGGAAGAGCAAATAAGAGCTATTAGAAATTTAGAACAATTACAAATTTGTGATTTACAGTATATAGCAGATTATACATCAGATTTCTTTAAATATTTAGGAAGAACAGGAAGAATTAGTGATATTAACTTACTAGATACATATATGACAAAGATAAAAGGACCAATAGGTGAAAAAATTTGGAATGAATGGCAAAAACATCCAAAGAAAAATAATATTGCAATAGGACCTAGAATTCAACATGTATATGACATACTTAGACAAGAATGTAGTCAAATAAAGGCAAAAAGACAGATTAGGAAACAATTTTACATGAGTTGTAAAAATATAGATTTACCACAACAGTACGGATGCCATAAGAAAAATAAGCATAAGAAAATTTATAAGAAGCATTATAAGTCATATAAACCTTATAAGCAAAATAAAAATTCACCCCCATTTTTAATTTTTTAATTTTTTTTAATATAATGAATCAATTGGTATTTAAAGACAATAAAATATAATTAACAATGCAGAAAAAATTAATTATATTATATAAAGAAATGTACATACAAAATATTCAATTGAAAATAAATTAGAAATGGATCTTTTATTCTATAAGAAACAATCGACAAATGCAAGCCAAATGATCAGAATTCGAGAGAATACAAGCAGAAATGTTAACAAGCAGAAATTCACTTCCAAATAAGAAAAAAGGAAAGACATACGAAAGGGCAGTAGAGTGTTTAAGGAGCCATCAAGCTTTACATGATTATAGTTGTTCACATTTGTCACGTATTTCATAAGCATCTGCATAATGTCATGCGATACTCTTGCAGTTCTGGGACTTTCAGTAGATAACTTTGCCTCTGTTTCTCGCTTAAGCCGCTTCACATTAGCACCCGAGTTTCCACTCCCTCTGTATGATTATGAACAAAGATTCTAAGCACCATGTAAAACATACCAATAAATAGCACTTGTAAAAACAAAAGCCAGCCTTCAAACTCAACACAAATTCAAATTCAAATGCGATAAAAGAGAATCGTCTGTGAGTTGTGACAAGCACGCATTCTTCATAGTTGTTGATAAATATAATGATATACGAAAGTTTGGCCTTAATCCAGAAGTTATTTGAGATACTTAACAAAACCAGCATACCACCAATCTTCCTAAAATTCAGAATTTATGTTGATTTCATAGACGGAGAGTAAACGAAATTTGCAATTGCTAGAGACTGGGTGTTATTAAATAAAACTATATTTCTCCCTTGTGAATGCATTTTCTGAGTAATTTTTACATCACTTTAATTAATGTGTTTTTACTCTCCGCAAGTTGTCTCTAAAAGTCGATTTCCATTTGAGCATCGACAGCAGCATTCTCCTTCTCGGCTTCTTTCTTGGCCTGTTTTAGCTCAGCCATTTTCGCTGGATCAAAAAGGAACAAGTTAGTTTACAACTTTAGACCAATCAACATTGATACGTTAGGTATCTATATAAATGGATGGATGACAAAATTTAAAACAACAGCTCTGGATTAATAGATAGAAACCGAAAATCACAATTACCATTTCTGGAAGCATAATACGCTGAATATGACATGTACCCTGCGAGTTCTAAACTTGTGCTGAATTTGACATTCAACCTTATAGCAGGTGGTCCTTAAGACTGCCCAGAAACTTGTATTACATTATTATTTATTATTGTCATATCATCTTCTGGAATTGTTTCTCAACTTATTCTGATAGGAAATCCTGATCACCATTCTGGTGTCTAGTAAAAATACATCTACAGCGGTTCATTGCACAATAACCCCACATTTGGCTGTCTCCTCTTGCACTTTTTTTACCTGGTATTTGCCATTGACTCCCTCTCTGATGTGAGATGAGAATCATAACAGATACTTCATTGATTGAAATCCCCTGAACTTACTGGGGCAGGTCACAATGTAAGGGAGGGGAAGGAATTTACCATTCGAAAAACATCTCTGGTTCCACATGCAGGTTCTCCATCGTCCTGAAATCCTTCATAGGAAAACTCGAGTGGGATTGAAGCAGATTGACATGGAACCTCAACTTGTTTGTAAATGACCGTGTCTAAATTAACGCTTTGCATACCTTCAAGGATTCTGTGCATATGCTTTTTCATTGCTAACTTGAATTGATGATAACATTTAGCTTACTTGGCCTTTTATTACTGCTTGACTTTTGTTGCTGTTATTTGTATCCATTGACTTAATGCTTTACCTGAGTACAGGAAAAGGACGCATTTAAAACCAAAAGAGATATCTAGCAAAATGCAGAGTGTGTAACATGGTTACTGACAGGTAAAGGTAATATGATATTTAAATTCCACTATGTCAAATTCGGTACTTTTAACTTTTCAACTGGGAATTTGCGTTGGTTTGCAGAATTAATTGCAAGAGAGAGCTCGTGGCAGACATCTTTTGAGTATACTATATCTATATACATATGTATGGAGTAGAAGAAGTCATTTGACCTATACAAGAAATTTGAGGCAGAAAAATTCACAACCACTGTCAGATGCTGACATGAGTGATCATCATGTCAGTAAAAGATCACTTCAGCAACTGTTTGACCTATACAAGAAATTTGAGGCAGAAAAATTCACAACCATTTAGGAAGTTAAATCAACGTATGATTTCTTTCACAACCATTTGATGAAATGCCCAACAACTCAACATAATCTATCTCATGCTTTTTAAAACGTAATCCCAATCAAGACATCTATACAACCAAGTTACTCAATCAAGGTTTCTGCATAAACCAAGTTACTTACAATCAAGGTTTCTGCATAATCTCATGCTTTAAAACATAATCCCAATCAAGGCATTTCCTGTCGAGCACCTTGGCGCAGTCTCGACATCGCCTCTAGCAGCATATATAAAACTAGCAGCAACTAAACTAGCAGCCCATATAAACTAGCAGCATATATAAATCACGCTCAATTCTACTTCAAAGAATCAAATTTCAATTCCAATTCCAATTTCAATTTCAATTACCCGAACTCCCAACAAATTCATACAAAAATTGTAAAATCAAGAACAAAAAATGCAAAGTTTGAAACGTACTGACAGAGGTGCGACGAAGGCGAGACCGAGATTCGAGGCCAGTCTGAGGTCCGACAACTGGAGGAAGAGCGGAAGAAGATCTCACGGCCTGGGTCGCGGCTGAGGTTCGATCTGCAGATTGATGGATGGACGAAGAAAGACGAAAATGAAGTTATTTCAGTGGCTTTTGGGCGAAAAAGATTTAAAAGCCTAGGATTTGGTTATGCAGGTGGAGGAAGAAGGTAGAAGAAACCTAGGACCAGGAAGAAGGAAGAAGAAAAAGAAAAGAGAAGGCACGGGCATAGTGCAGAGGGGACTTTGGGCGACAAAACAATTCGTCGCCCAGCGGGTAGTTAAAAATTTTTGAAAATAGCCAAAATTTTTGGCGGCTGGAGCTAATTTGAAGTTTGGGCGACGAAACAATTCGTCGCCTAAGGGGTTTATTTTGGGCGACGAATAATTCGTCAAGCCAAAGATGCTTAAGGCGACTTAATCTGGGTTTGGTCGCTAAAGATAAGAAATTGATTCCAATCAAGCCTATTCTAATCTTCTAAATAATGACTTATTGATTTCGTAATGAACTAATGTTTGTACAATGATCTTGGAAAAAAATGTCTACATATTTAATCTGCTCCCGATCTACCATAGAATGTCCCCATATTCATAGTTTATTGAAAAGTGTGATGAACCCATATATTGTCTATAACCTTTATAACGCTCTCTACAAATTTGACGAATTCATAAAGACAAGAACATAATATGAATGATATGCAATCGCTCATCTTGTTGAATTTACCAAAAGATCATGTTTTCAACTATGTTTAGATGGAAAATAAATTACTGACATAAATCGAGCGTAAAACGAAACATTAGTCGACTCGCTAAAACCAATATATATTTCTATATTTCCAAAGGTTCAATTTTTGGAAGATGACACATTAAAGTCGCTGTACACCTTTCTTCTACGAGCTTCTTTGTGATTTTTTACGTATTTTTCCCCACATCTCATAATTATTACGATTTTTTAGTGCTAAGGATTTTAGGATAGGAGACGTAATATAGTTTCGTCGCCCATATATCTTTGGGCGACGCACGTTGTTGGTGGCCTGCTCATACTTTGGCTTACTTAATTGTCGTTATGGCCTGTTTCACTGTGGCCATTTAATACATTACGCTTCTAAGGTGTCATTCATTTCTTGCATCGAATCATATTTGGGCGACGGCTTGTTGGTGGCCTGTTCCACTTTGGGGCGACTAATTGTTGATGCTGGTGGCCTGTCTCTACTTTAAGCATTTAATGGTCATTACCTAGTTTTGTCGCCTAAGATGCTTAGGCGACAAAAATTTGTGGCCTAATGTTTGGTCGCCTAAACCAAATAAAGGCGATTACAGACGTTGCGCCCAAAGTTCTCTTGGGCCACGAATTTTCTTCGTCGCCCAAAAGTTTGGTCGCCCAAGCCATTTTTCTACTAGTGCTACTAGATACATATACACAAAGATAAAAGGACCAATAGGTGAAAAAAATTTGAATGAATGGCAAAAACATCCAAAGAAAAATAATATTGCAATAGGACTTAGAATTCAACATGTATATGACATACTTAGGCAAGAGGCAAAATGCAAATAAAAGCAAAAAGATAGATTAGGAAACAATTTTACATGAGTTGTAAAAATAGATTACCACAACAATATGGATGCCATAAGAAGAATAAACATAAGAAAATTTATAAAAAGAAATATAAGTCATGATAAACTTATAAGCAAAATAAAATTTTTTGCATAAGACCTTCTAGAACATTTAGAAAACGTAACATATTCCTAAACATAATTAGGAAAAGAAGTGTTAGAAACCTGGATAAGAAGATATAAAGCACCTAAAGATAAAAGTAATTGCAAATGTTATTTATGTGAGAAATGGGACATATTAGACCCAAATGTCCAAAATTAGGAAAGTAGCTACCTAGATAAAGTATATTTAATGGAATTATTTAAATTAGAAGAAGATGAATGATATACAATCAATTTATAGCTTAGATGATTTGAGTGATAATGAAAGCATTTATAGTATAGAAAGTATTAATATGATAGATCCTTTAATCTAGAGTACTCTAGTAATTCGTATAATGATATAGATGAATATATGTGTGCATTTATAGAATAAGAACATGAAGAAGAATTTAAATATGTTAATTTAGGTTGGCTTAAAATGTCAAGTGTAGTAAGCCAATGTTATAAAAATATTATAATAAATATTCTATATTTTGTAAGTCTTGTTATAATAATAGATTATTAGAAATTAACTCAAACAGAATCACTAAAAATACCGAAATATTAGGAAATAGTGTCTTATACTATTGAAAAGCCAAAATAGTTCACTAATTACTATAAATCAGAAATAGAATTAGCAAAAAGACTATAAAATACAAACAATAGCAATGATAGATAAGAAGTACAAAAAGTACTAAGTGGGAAGAATTAATAACAGAAAAAGTACGTACAAAAATTAGCAAACCAGTAAGAATAACACAAACTTTGATGAGAGACCTCGTTTATTTAACACATTGCATTAATAATGAGTCTATTAAAATAGAAAAACAACAATTTAATTTACCATTAACATTTATTTCACCAAAGCCTGATCATACCCCTTTATTATAGGCTTAAAACTTTTAAAAAGTATACAAGGCTTTTTGTTTATGAACCCACCAATAACATTTTTTAAGAGAGGTATAACTATAACTCCATCAAAGTAATACTTTAGAATCCTATAAAGCATAATGAGTAGAAGAGTCTAGAAATAAGAGATCATTACTATTTAGAAATCAAAATAAAAATGAAGAACATAATAATATAGAAGACTTTGATGAAGAAATATTTGAGCATGAATATTCAAATATAGAAGAAATAACTCAAAGATAAATATTACACTAGAGCAGAATAAAGAGTTCTAGAAGAATTGTTACAATTATTAATGTAACTAGAATTATAGAGAAGACCCTCAATTACATTGGAGTAAAAATAAAATATTAGCAAAATTAGATATAATTAACCTGCATTAACAATTAAGACGGCAAGACATGCCCTTGCAAAGCATTTGATAAGCAAGAGTTTGAGCAACAAATAAAAGAACTTTTAAATTTAAAAGTAATTGTGCCTCAAAGTCTAGACATGATCGCTGAAATTCTTCATAGTAAGAAAACATTCTAATTAAAGAGAGGAAAGGCTAGGATAGTATATAATTATAAAAGATTAAAATGATAATACATATGAAGATAGTTATAAATTACCAAATAAAGATGAGCTTATAAATAAATTCAAGAGAGTAAATATTTTAGTAAGTTTGATTGTAAATCGATTTTGGCAAATAAGATTAGCAAGAAGAATCACTTGAGTGGACAAAGTATCTACTTGTCTCAAATGGCGACATTTTGAATGGCTTGTCATGCCATTTGATTGAAAATGCATCATCTATCTTCAAAGAAAGATGGATCAAATTTTTAAGAAATATGACAGCTTTTGTAGTGTATATGTAGATGATATTTTAGCATATAGTAAAAATAGAAATGAACATAGAAACATTTAGAAATAGTTTTTTACAAGAATTTACTTCAATAATGGTATTGTGATTAGCAAAAATAAAATAGCATTAGAAAAACAAGACATAGAATTTTTAGAATGTATATAAAGTCGTGAACAATACAATTACAAGATCATATAGCTAAGAAAGTTTAGAATTTAATAAATTAGAAGATAAAAACAATTACAAGCATTTTAGGATTATTAAATTACAAGGAATTTTATTCCTCGATTAGAAGAAAAATAAGAAAAGATTACATAGCAAAACTAGCAAACAGACAAAATATTTTAATAGTGAAGATATTAAATTAGTACAAAATATCAAGCAAGAAATTACAAAGCTTAAAACCATTAACTTTACGACTAGATAATAGTTATAAAATAGTTGAAACAGACGCATCATCATTAGGATGCAAGGTGAATATTATACTGTAGTAAAGCATAAGGAATCACCAAAGTCCGATGAACAAGTTTGTAGATATGCATCAGAAAATTTAGTGATATACAAATTTTAGACAAGCACGAGATTTAGAGTTTTTAGGAATTATTATTAATTCACTTGAAGTATTTTCTTTATTTTTACATAATGAAGTATTTACAATTAGAACTGATTGCCAAAATATAGTTTCTCATTATAATAAAATTCACACTAACAAGCAAGCAACAAGATGGGTTAATTTTGTTGATTCAATTACGTAAAAATGGCTTAAACCAATATTTGAACATATTAAAGGTAGTGATAATACATTAATGATATCCCGATCAAGACTTATTCATTGAATGTGATGGAATATCACAGAGCATCATCCTCAAATAGCAAAAGGTCACAAAGCAACAGTTATATCACCTTTCAATAGCATAATGATGAATCACGACTTCCACCATTTGCTAGGATTCCGTATCAAGCAATGAATAGACTAGCATCACCACCATGATCTACTTTCAACTTTAATGGTACTATAGTGGAAGGAGTCAAAAATCCCACTCGAAAGATACTGCCAAGAGTACCAGATCTCACTGATAGGGCAACAAGTACTTCTAGATAATTTCTAGAATATCCAAAATAAAAAACAACCAAACATGAGGTTAGGACATGAAAAATAATTAGGCTTAGAGCAAGAATTTGATGCATTTAATTTTAATTTCAAATCCAAAGTCGCATCACATCTATTCACTACAAAACAGCTTTAGAAGCAATTTCAAGAGATCATGATGGATTAGCACAATCTCTTACTAAGGTATACCAAGAACTCGCAAACCCTTAGAATGTGCAACAAAAAGCCAATGATACTTTGAAACAAGAACTCCAAAATTGGCATAAATATTGGGATCAAAGATAAAAATAAAGAAAAAGAGGAATAAGAGGCTATCAAGCCCATAAAAAGTAAAGAAATTACTATTGAGCTCATAGAAGATACTAATATGGAGCAAGATCGTGATCAAGAAGCGTAAAATAGCATAATACAAATATAGAGATATTTCAAGAGAGAAGAAAGTTTGAGCATTTTATTAGTACTATACCAATAGAAATAATAATCGATGAAATATTGCTAGAAGAAATCTTGAGGGCAAATTAAGAATGTTACCAATAGATATACTATGAAATTTTTAGGCAAGAGGTTCACAATCTATTCAAGGAATTACAACTACAATTGCAAATTGCCTTGTATAATCCCTATCTTTGATCCAAAACCAGGGATGATGTTAGTACAAAAATATATCCATCATGTGTTTCAGAGCAATCAAATTTGTAATTGTGAGTCGTATGGGGCATAGCATTAGCTAGGATTAATATGGTAGATTTTCAAAATTGGCATTTTAGTTATGAGCATAAGTGGTCACAGAATGTAGTAGAAGTTTCACCATCTTTATTATTAGAATTTGGTTATCTTGAGAAAGTTTATATTGACAATAATTCATTAACCAGAAACTTTCCCCAACCAAGCTTAAGAAAGAAAGGTATGATTTACTAGATTTATGGAAGCAAATTTGTATAAGCTTCATTAGTAGTCCTCCGTAATGGTACAAGCATATGCACAAAGAAGAGGTAAGACATAGCCATGATTAACAAGAAATCCTTCTCGGGACATACCTCATATCACATTAAGGTGGACTCCTACAAAACAACAACATATCCAACGATATCGAGGAAGTCGACATCGGCATTAGAAGAATTTGAAGATTTCCAATTATGATATGTCATTAGTAAGTGTATGACAATGAGATGTATATTTACAAAGCAGATTCAAAATTGGCTATCAACCCTAATGAAACCTCAATATCCAATAGGAGAAGTGTATAATGATATTTAGAATAAAAGAAGATCATGAAAAGAAAGAACTAGAACAATGAGACAAGATTTAATAATATGACAGACAAGAGCCGCACAATATGGATAATATGATGGAAGCTTAGAACACATGGCAAGAATAAACAAAAGTTGAAAGGCGTAGGTTCCAAATAGCATAATACAAAACTTTTTGTATAATAATTTAGATATGAAAATAATTGTGGGACCCGCTATGATGAATGATGTAATGGCATAAGAGTAACAAAGAAAAGAGTTCGATCTCGATATAGACATTTTACAATAAAATGTCCTTATGATTAAAAATAAATAGTAAAATGTCCTTTTATTAAGACTCCCAAGTAATTTGCACTTCTTCGTAATGAAGATCGAGACGAGTTTTGAATCCCCTTCAACACACGCATTTGTAAACCCTTTCTCATTTGAAAAATTTAAAGCATCCCCAAGGGCCAGAGCTTCAGCCACCGATATCGTACTTCTCTCCAAGATTTCTGGCACCCACAACAATAGATTCATATGCCGCTCATTCCTGATAACAAAACCTGCAGCAGCCCTGTTAGAGTCACAGAACCATCAAAATTAATTTAAGAAAGTTACTCAATAGGGGCACTCATTTGATTCTATCATGTTGCTGTCAATATTGGAAAAAATTCCTATTTGAATTTCCATTAATGTTGAAAAATAAAAATAAAAGGTGGCCATGAAGCAGATCCACTTGCCTTTGTGTTGGGTACACCCAGCAGTCCATTTGATCTTGCTGGGTTCAACTGCTCACTGTCACCTGGCCCAGCAACAAAAATGCTTATTGCATTTGAATTGGGCCAGCGTTAAAAATCACTAGCCAATACAAGCAGCAGACATTTTGTCAAAGCCAAAAATTTAGTCCCGCCACCACCAAACTCAAACTGGTCAAATTGCTCTTGCAGAATCTTTTGTAAATTTGATATGTCCCAATAAGAAAAGAAAATATATATTGTACTCATTTGGTATAAGTTAATTAGTCACACATGTTATAACGTGAGTTGATTTGTAAGTTCATAATTTAGGTAAATTAATTTAATAATATGTATCCACTATAATATATTACGTGAATTGGTTGGTGTCATGTGATAGTGTTCTAATATCACACAACATTGCCGATTTGGCTTTAATATGTATCCACTATAATATATTATTGGACTAATTATGTCATGTGATAGTGTTTCAATATCACACAACATTGCTGGATTGGCTTATAACATTTTAAGAACCTATGATCAAAGTTGATCTCCCACTACATTGTCCACATGTGTAGAATGTAAAAGAAGAAAAGGTTTAAACTTTAATACAGAATAACAATATTCATACATTTATATATTTGATTTAATAATCAGCACCACGGATATGTCAGACTGGAGTCTTCATTAGCATGACGTGTACTCATATCCAAGTGCTCATCATATGGTCCCAAATCTTACCTTACCAATCATGGATCAAACAATAGTGGAAATGCTGTAAATTTATGTTATTTGAAATTTAAAGCAAGATCAGATATATGTGCTTGTAACATCCTTAGAAGTCTAAGAATTGTATTTTCAATTCAATATCAATTCATTTAGAAAACTTGTATACATGTAACAATCGTGTTGGGACTTGATAATAATATGTGAGATCAAAGGATATGATAGTGGTTTTCACATATTTCTTAATAGAGTCCGATGTAGTGCACCTGCCGATGAATGCGTAGTTTTTCTAAACATTCTTGATTCATTTAAACTAAATCTTTAACATAATTAGCAGTTTGCAAATGTCTTAATATAATTAACAGTTACAAATGACTTTGTGCTTTCTTGTATGCCCAAGCTGGAAGTATAATTAACTATGTATGTGAAAAAGGTAGCCAGCTTAGATGCTGGCAATCTCTCCTAATCTGTCTTATCCCTGAAGGCTTCATCAGCCTTGATGTGTAGGCAGGTGAGCCTCACAGTCTACTCCTCGTAACAATACTTCCACCCCAAGCACCAATTTTGAGAACAAATAATAATTACAAATACTATTTTAGACCTTCAACCAATTTTCACTTATTCAAATCATATCTAGTACAAGCAAAATTAATTTAGAAATTATTATAAATAACTGTTTCTGCAAAGCAATAATTTAGTAACTCTTCCCATATACACTATACTGTATTTCTTCATTTGTACACTAGGAAGTAGACAGTTGGCTAATATAATATTATATTAGCATAAACATACACAACTTGTAATTTTATACATTAAGGAATGAGAACTGAAGGTGGTTAGCTGAAGCTGCCAATATACCAACTTAAGAAAATAGCTGCCTTACCAAAACATGCCCATTAGAGATGTGCTTAGAAAGTTTATTTACTGAGAGAGATTTGTTATTGCAGACCTGATCATAGTTAAATTGGCTATGTATTAATATTTTGAACTGCTAATTACAACCTTTCAAAGTGAAAATGTTCGGTCACTTTTGTGTTAGTGATGGAGGAAACACAAAAGAGAAATAAGGATGAAGAAAAGTGGATGAAAATTATGGGAGAAATGTAGAAGAGTGTATACTAAAAGGCGCACAAAATAAAAATTAAAACCAAAACCAAAACCTATTTTGAGTTGTTTTTTCTTTCAAGATTTTGTTTTCATTAATTTTTCTTTATTTCTTCATGTATCTTCAATCACCCTTCTTCGTTCTCATTTTCTCATATTTTAAGTACAAAAAGTGAAACTTAAAATAGAAAACCAAAACGAAAAATATTATCAAACGGGCCCGTAGCTTAATAGGTAAGTAATAATAATAATTTTGATATACATACAATTCTATTCACTGCAAAGATTTAAATGAGTTATCAAGTAGGCTTTTGAGTAAAGGTGGAAAGAATACTAGAGGTTATTGAGTGGTAAGTCTTCATTCAACAAAGGTGAAATCGACTCTTAACTTTTATGATTATAAAGTAAGTAGGCATTATGGTCATTTGAGGTCATTGTAATATATTTATGTTGTAAAGTAAGTTGGGGGGGTGGGTTTCTATACCTTAAAGCCAGCTTGCTATAACCAACTACAACAGAAGAGAAAGATAGCACTATTGAAAGAAAAAGAGAAAAAAAGAGGGAGAGAACTAAGGGAAGTGTTGCAGCCGCAGGAGGAACCAATGGCAACCCTGAAACAGATGTGGAACAGCAGCAATTGCAGGTGCAGCGAGTGAAGAACTCCGGTATCATCAGTTACAATGGGAGTCCGGTAGCGGATGACAAGGGAAGAAGAGATGTCAAGGTCTGCTTGGCTTTGTTCAGGCAAAGGAGGAAGAGATTGAGAGGAAGAAGTTGGAGGTGTGAAAGACAAGGTTCAGGCTCAGTTGGGACGCGTCGAAGAAGCAACTAAGCGCTTGTCTGAGATTCAGGAAGTAAGTGATGAATTACAATTGCCACTGAATCATATGCTATATTTTCTCTCATTAAAATCAGACATTTATATATTGTTCAATCTGTTGGCAAACATAATGTTCTAATGCAGCATGGTAGAAAAAGGATAATAATATATGAAAATTTGAATTTATAGAGAACTAATTAAATTGGTGGTTAAACTAAATGTAAAAGAAAAAAATTTCCGCAGAATGATCCATGTGATGTCTGAAATGAAAATCGTAAAATTTTACAAGTAGCTCGGAATCAAATGGTTTACCTTGAATTACAAGTTCTATGTTTTCCATTGTGCAAGCAACGCAACATATTATGATGCTTCTCTTATACACAATGATGATTTACGATTGGGAAATGATCTAATTTATTAATTTGTTCATCTGAAAAGTAGTTGATCATGTCATATTGAGGTTGCTTCAAAACTATGATATCTTATAGAGCTTGGAAGCGCTGACAGATCCAATGAGAAAGGAAGTTGCAATTATTCGCAAGATAGGACGTCATTAACAAAGAGTTAAAGCCGCTAGGCCAAAGCTGCCAGAGGAAGGTAAAAACTTTGTGACCATTTTATCTGTTCTTCCAGCTGCTTATGCTGTTGTACGGAAAAAACTAATGTTAAAAGAAGAAAATGGAGATTACGCGGTTGCATTTTACTTTTCCCTCATTGTATGACACAACTTCGTTTGGGTATGGCAGTCCATTAAAACATCCAATTATTTAAAATTAAACTCTTGAGTATTTATGACAAGTCCTCTGGAAATTCTTGTGATTATAGTCATTTAAATAGTAATTATTTGTCTAAGTATTTACGTTGAACACGATCCAATGAGATTACTTATGCGAGACTAAGTCCTTTCATGTTTCTATATATTGATCACTGGTCACAGGAGAAAGAATACAAGGAATCTCTTGAGGCTTTAAACGAGAAGAGCAAAGAGAAATCTCAACTAGTTTCCAAATTAATGGAGGTGAGCATTCATTCTTCATATATTAATTTCTAATGATCACTGTTACCATACATTAATTAACTGCTTCTCTCTACATGCTTTATATCAGCTTGTGGGTGAAAGTGAGAGAATGAGGATGAAGAAGCTGGAGGAGCTGAACAAACATGTCGAAACTCTGGGCGTTAAGTTATGCTGATCATTACAATAAGGTGGACTGTGCATGTGTGCTGTAATTAGGATCTTTGTGCTTACATTCTGATACAAATTGTGATTTTTGTCTCTTCGTTTCACCGGTTATGTTCAAGAATGGTTTTCTCTGTTATGGACAGAAACACCCCCAACAATGTTGATTGCCAATGAATATGTAGCCTAAATTGTGTATAGAATTGTGAGATATATGTGTCTGTCTGCTAATCAAATTGTGGATTGAAAAGGGAGGTTTACCTCATCTGATTATGCTAATTTTTCAGTCATTGATCTTAATCAAAAAGGATGTCTCATCAAGAATATAGGAGAGGGAATTGAACAGAGGACCTCGGGTGCAGCCGGTATCTTCTCTCTCTCTCTATCATTTAATGAAGGATAGAGATTGGGAAGATAAAGGCCTAGTTTGATGCTGTCGTGCTTTTTAAAAATCGTCATTGTACGAGAAAAAGGTACTATGAAAAAGTGTAAGTGTTTGGTAAAATCAATTGTAAAAGTGCTTATAGGAAAAAAGCAGCTTTTCAGAGTATTGGTAAACTTGTATATAAAATCCTGTGATTGTGTAAAATGACTAAAAAGGGCATGTTGTTGTATGTATTATTAATTTAATTGTTTGCCAAAAATATTGGTCAATTCATTACATATACTTTTTTCTTATATTGTTCGTCTTATTTACGTATCCCAAATTTTAAAGAATTATTATGAAAAAAATTTCTTTATAATATTAAAATAATATACACTCATATAAGGTAGTTACAATATTATCAACTATATACATGCATCAAACATATTAAAATATCTACAAATTGTTCAATATAAAAATAGTCTAATTAGGTGCATTCCATTAAACTTTCTTAAAGGCCATGCCATTTCTTAATGCTTCTATCTCTTGTGATCTCAGTCATGGTGATTGGCCTTCTTCTTCATCATCATAAAATTGCCCATCTTTCTTCCAAACTCCAAATGTACGCTCAATTACGCCTAAGAGAAGAATGATATATACATAATATTAAAACATACACTACTCAACATTTTGTAACTTAATCAATAATCAAAGGTATGCAACCATAATGAAAAAAGTTAAAGGCTAGTGTAATAAAAGGTGAAGATTAAAGTGTGACGCAGAGAGTACAATGTGATGATGACAAAATGCAATAAGGAAATGTACTTAAGCAAACATCATGAAAGGTATAGGCCTATTAGAATAAATGAAACATCCTATCCTTGTGTTATATTAAAAGAGTTGGTATCTTCTACATCTATATATTACATTAGAATAAAATGAAAATATTAGTATCGACTACCTAAAAATGCTTCAATTACTAATGGTAGTATTTAAATCGTATAGCTATGTCATAAGTCTTTAAAATACAACGTAAAGTAATTTACTAAGACACAAACCATGCTCTAGCGTAGCTGGCGCTAAAAATGCTTAGGACACATCAACAAATGGTATGTTTCCCGCCCCATAGGTAACCATTCAAACCACAGAGCACGATATGTCCGATTGAACCAACCGAGGAGGTATTGACATTGTCGGTGCATTTCAGTAACAAGCTTTAAATCGTAAAACTAACTAATAACATTTAGATTTACTCAACAATAGAGATTACTTTAGGTAACAAAGGGTTAAGGAATCAACAAATAAAAAGTTCACTTTAATATTATATTCAACACAAAAAGCTTAAATTTGATACAAAAGGCATTTGCATGCATATATGTACTTATATTTATCGCCTCTTATAAGGATGGAAATCACCTAATCCAAAGTGATGCAAGAGCACGTAATGCAATTGTAATTAACCAAGGAAATCAAGGTATCACAAAGTGATGCAAGAGACGGTTCATGAAACTCATCCGAGGCGACCCGAGTTCTTTCAAACTCAATATCAAACCAATGAAAATGTAGCTTGTGTGGAAATCTATTGAGCTCAAACACAACATATATCACATATCCCAACAAAATCAATAGTAGACAAAGAAACAATCTCAAAGTCGTCTCATGCGTATGCTCCATGGCTCGTGGTTGTGACAAGGGGTCAGGGGCAGTACGTAACACATATGCCAATGTATCCTTGAGTCACGCGCAACAAGAAGATTATCATTAATCAATCGTAACATTCAACAATAGAAGATAAAAATACTTGATTACAACGTGGGAAACCAAATCATACCATCCTGAATCGATAATTGGTGAGCAAATCTCATAGCTTGCTCTACAGCGTCATTGATATGTATTACGTGAGACCGATCACAACAATAGCTAATAAATAGATGGAATAATAACTAATAACATATCAAACACATTAAATTCACTTGTGCGACAAAAATCACCCTACTATGATCCTGAAACGGTATAATAGAAGCACAAACACCAAAATAAGTATGGGTGGATTTCACAATGTGTATATGTCCAATATGCCTCCTCGTGATTGAGTCTTGGTGGACAAGATCCCGCACACAAGTTTTTCCAAATAATCAGAATCCCCACAGCCTTCTACATGTCTCAAGTTTATAATCCAAATAAAACCAAGATGCAATTTTTTCCAAAGAACTAATAACATTAACTGTCGCGGAAATCATTGTAGTCTCTCTTCTCATGTCAATATATTCAATATATCCTTTGCTACAAGGTCATGCCAACCAAGATCTTCGTGGCTTTCCGAAAAATATAAGGGTAGATTGATGTAAACATTGGATGCCCCGAGAAAAGTAATAGAAGATTTCAATGAATTTCACCCTCTCACGCAATGCATGAATATCTCTTTTCTTATGAGAGCTTCCTCTGTCAATAATGAATAATGGACGATCGTAATGGCTATAGTCGGTATATATCCGCAATTTTTTCTCTGCACGGACATCTCTCACAACCCCAACTTCAAGACATCAACCTCGCACAAGTACGTATAATCAAAGATTCCGTAACGCGACAGACATTTAAACGGAAAAGTCACATCAATGGTTATAAGCACACGCTTATGAAGATTGGGCGTAAGAACAAGCACAAGATGAAAAGGAAGAGAGGAAGAAAAAGAATGGTAATTAACTAAACATAGACTCGCTTATAAAGCCAAAGTTTTGAATATTGCGTGTTGAGCATTGTTCTTGGCACAATATCTACCCAAAATGACAATTTTAAAGAAATAAATAAAAGAATAACAGACACGAATTGCCGCCTAGCTTTCTTAATGTTCACCAACATTTCAGATCACGATGGATCCTAACCCAACAAACCCATTAACAAAATTTTTGTAGCTTGGGGAATAAATCATGAGGAATTTAGTCGAACAACTCGAGATGCACAACACGTACGTAAAAACCTATGCTACAAATCTTCACAAGAATACCTGTATAAACTTCATCAAAAATCATCATTCATAAACTCGAATTGACTTAATTAATAAACATAATGTCCGAATATTTGCCAAAATATCCTAATCAAGAACTAAAACCTGTGAAAGCAAAAAGTACATCGAGACTAAAACCGTAAAATGCAAAAGAGTGCTGCACTTCACAACTAAGGATCCGTTGTTCATAACGTAACCAAGCTTTCTCCCAAGATGTGTGATTATAGCAAATAAGGATGCATGTTTAGCAAAGAATCTAGAAATTTGAACCAAAGAATTCTACAATACCCGTAAAAATTAGTAAAATTGGCGCATAAAATCACACACACACAAATGTTGACAAAGAAAATAGATGATGAGAAGGAAAAAATATGAAGAAACTTGTACAATAAATTGAACTAATGCAAAAGAATGGTCCGCCAATTTAGAACTCCGATAAAAAGCAAGATGAAAATATTTTCCGCAGCCTATAGTGCCTTTTGGATAGCTCGGGCCCCACTTCGTAATCAAGAAAGGAAAAAAATTAAAGTGAGGAAAAACTTACACAAATTAACTTGGCCGTGAGGTGAAAGCTTCAACGTCACTGGCCATAGCTTTGCGATTTAGAGAGAAATCGACGTATAGAAGGGGAGAGAAATCGACAGAGAAGGGGAGAGAGAGTGCAGTAGCTTTGGGGATGAGACAGATGGATGAGAGACAAGAAGAAGAAGAAGAAGAAGACGAAGAGAGAGAGAGTAGTTATTCGTTTCTCGGGGACCATGTTTAGAATTAGAGGCCGAGAGAGACAGATCTAGCGAGGTGAGGAGGAGGAGCTCCCGAGGTCAAGCTGGTCCAGGAAATCGTGCTCGCCATTGTTGGGTTGGGTTCTTTGTGAGAAAATATGGGGGTAGAATTGGCATTAAAAATTTCATTAAAGGTACTGCTCACCCGCCTCCTGTGCCAAAAGCATTTTCTTGAGAAGCATGGGTTTTATTGCTTCTTTATTGGGTCATGCTTTTGAATCGAGCACTGTGAAAAAAAAAAGTGCTTTTTTTTTTTTTACTAAACACAAATCGAAATGGGTGCTTTTTTAATAAGCTATTATGAAAAAAATTTCAAAGAGCCCCAAATCACAAAGTATTACTAGACCAAAAAGTTGGTTGGTCAGTCACCTATCACTCTTGTTATTATATTGACCTATTTGTACTCTTTTGTTCCATCATTCGTTTGCTCTATGATTATAAAGGAAACAGCAGCTAATTAAGATAAGAAACAAAATAATTAAAAGATTGTATGCTTAACAGAAGATCGTTGATAGTTAAAAGTTGATTACACATCTGAAGCTGTTCTATAATTCCTTATTAACAGTTGAATGAAGCGTATATTAATATGTAAACAAATCTGAGAAACTAAACAACATTTTCCAAACTTTACCATTACATAATGAGAAACAAATTGGTTAGTTGAAGATAGTGAAGAAGGTACATACGCACCTTTTGTTCCGATTTGATGTTGCGGACGAAACAGAATCATGTTTTGGATTACGCGCCTGCTTTTGTCCTGTGATGTTTTTTCTCACTCAGTGTAAGCGTACCTTGCCCCATTGGAGAACGTAAGATCATAATCGTTTCTCGCGTTTGATTCTTGCAATATGAAAATAATGTACATCAAAATAAAAACCAACACAAACGAAGCAATAGATGAAAGCAAACAGTGGCTTCCCGGGCAACATCAATCCCCAATAAGCCTGTTGGCAGACTCAGTCCCGACTCCATCCCTCAGCCTCTTTCCATGCATATTTTCCGGACATGTTGCCCTCATGACAAATCCATGCTCAAGGAAGATAAATTTTAGGCCAATAAATTAATCATATCTACACTCATCGGTTTGAGGTGATTTTTCAAAATGGATACTATGTTCTAATTTTCTTCACATTGCGCTATATGTAGTTTTGAAATTAAATTAATCTATGCCTTATGTTTGTTTGAGTATCTAATCCTTCATTAATTTGATGAGAATTTTGCTCTATGTATGATGCAAATGTGGTTTACATGTTTGTCCCATATAAGGGTCTCACACATCAACAAGTCACAAATTTAACGAAGGTTCAAACAATCAGTTAAACCGAAAGTATAAATATTAATTGTACAATTTCAATACTTATGGTGTAATATGAGAAAATTGAAATATCGTGTCTCATTTTGAAAATGACTCCAAACTTAAAAGGGTGTGAAATGTAGTTAGCCTTAAATTTTATGTGTGGTAATAATTAAGAATGGGGCAATTCCAAAACAATTTAGTTCCATTTAAGGAAATATTTGGGACTACCAGATAACATAATTTTTTATGTACATCGGACAGTGAATTTCTTGCCAATTTTTTAATTGTAATTTGTAGGAATTGGCACGGTCAGGTTTGGTTCAATTATACATCCAAATCGCAGTAGAGCCTTACAAGAACGAATTGGTTTCGCTCTGTTTCGACCAAAACCCAAAGTGAAACCGGAACGATTGGGTTTGATAATTGTTTTAGAAAAAAGTACTAACTATTTTTTTAGTATTTTCCTGATTTGTTCCTAAACTTGTACCTAAACGCCGATTTGTCCCTTTAAAATTTTTGTAAATGGTCAATTTCAACTATTATACGTTTGCCCAACATTTCATCCAATTTTCCATCCCAATCTGAAACCTACTTATTATTTTTCTTATTGATTTTGTTTGTTAGATTTACCTTTTAGAATGTGACAATTTTAACAAAAAGTTGAACGAATTGTGCCTAAATTGACCATTTATAATGGTTCAGTGAAAATTTTGGTTAAAATAATAGTTCGTAGGTAAAGTTGAGTAAAATATAAAGTTCAAGAGGCAAAATGGTAATAGAGTTCAAGAGGAAATCGACCAAATAGCCATATATTTTTGGTTGATTCTTTTCCATCTTTTATGCTTATGCGCATCTCTAGTTTTATATATATATTTTTTTTTGCCTAAACCCATCCCATTGTGCTAATTAAAGTCTTAAAAGATTAATGTTTTGATTTCTAATTTTTGCTTGATTTTTTTTTTTCTCTTCTTGGCCCCTAATTTTGGTCTTAACTCCTCCAGGAAAATACTAGAATTAATTAATTAATGATGCTAGATCTCTCAGTATCCTTGTGGATTTTTCGTCTGCGTACCACGCTAAACATAATGCCGTGAATCCTCGTCTTCCCTTGCTCAATATATGTGTATTGACGTGTAATTTAGGATATAAAATCCCAAACTTTACATTTTAAGTAACTTAAGACGAACACCAAAATCTGCTGAGCAGGAATGAATTATCAGCATAAACTCTAATAAGCAGTGAATCTGAAAGGATGAGCAACTAAACTCCTTCCGTCGTTGTTGATATCATATCATATCACAAACACCTAAAAAGATGACTAAATATCTGTGACAATTTGATCTTTTCCTCGATTTTGTATACTCCTTTGCCATATAAATGCACCCACACATTGTTATTCTTGCTACAGATCGAACTAGCGCATCGTTTGTTAATTTTCCAAGTTCGGGGTCAATTTCAAGGCAGGTCATGGTTTATTTGAGAGATTTTCGAGAATGGTCGCTGCATCTTCTTCTTCTGGTTCTGAAGCTTCAATGGGGTTGGATAATGAACATTCAAAAGTACCACATGTTTTGGCTGTTGATGATAGTTTTGTGGACCGCAAAATCATTGAGAAGTTACTCACCAAGTCTGCATGCAAAGGTAAACTACTATCATCTGCCCTTTCATACCCTTTTCCTTCAAACTATTTATATATATATATATATATATATATTATTTTTGTATATATGTATGACTTTTTGCATTCATAGAGAATTATACCGCATAACATTTTAAACTCACAAAAAGGATGTCTTGTTTAAGTAAATTATTTGAGTCTGTGTTAATGGCCGATCATGGTGACAAATTTGTGATAAATTAGTAGGTTAGCGGGTTTAATTTGAATCTGGGCTTATGGATAAATACTATAGAAATCTTTAGATCACTATTGTTACAAGTCACTAACAACCAACGAGTATAGTCTGAGAAATCATTGTGAATCCTTTGCCATATTAATTTTCTAGAAGATTTATTTATTTATTTTGTATGAATATTTATGGGACAATTTTTAGCAATACTTGGGGTTTCTCTTATGTCATGACTACCGCAGAGGATGGACATGGAGCACTGGAGCTATTGGGTTTTGGCAGATGGACAATAAAACTTAAACAAATACCGTAAGTCAATTAAACATATGCAGATTTGTTACCAATTAAACTCAGATATCTTTTACTTTTTTTATTATTTTATTTTCAATTTACTTATCAATCTCTAATTTGCAGATTTCGAACGTAAACATGATAATAACTGATTACTGTATGCCGGGTATGACAGGGTATGAGCTGCTGAAAAAATTAAGGTAATGTTAATTCTTAATTTTAGGATTAAATGTAATTGCAGTGAATTTCTTTTTCTATATATAATTATAACCAAATATTGCATAATCTGTCAATTTTAGTAACTAATCAGTCCAATCTAACCCTGCCAATATGTCCTTCTAATCAAACAGAATCGCCGAAAAAGGGAAGGAGATACCAGTAGTTGTTGTATCATCTGAGAACATTCCTAGTCGAATCAAGAAGTACGCCACTTGCACTAGAAATCTCAATTTTTTGTTTCTCTTGTTCTTTTTCTTATTTTTCTATAAAACAAAAAATATTAATTCTTACGGAAATATTAAGTTTATTGATCCTTAAAATTTTCTATCTGATCGTAGGTGTCTTGAGGAAGGAGTTGAGGAGTTCTTGCTGAAGCCTCTCCGGCAAGCAGATGGAAGAAACTGAGATGTTGTTTGCTGAGTTTCGAAGCCCTAGTGATGAAGGGAGAATTTGTTTGGGAAGATAATAATCTATCCCCCTATAAAAACTACAGAGATTTATGAACAAAATTCCTCATTTAGATGATAAGTTGATTATGGAAGAAACTAAAAGTGCTGTAAAGTTGCCTTAACAAGAGGTGTTGGTAGAATTGAAGATTTGGACGGGTCACTATGTTATGAGTGACTCGTCGAATTGGACAGAATTGGGACTCTTTTTTGTGAAAGTTGCCTCAACAAGAGGTGTTGATAGAATGGTTTGGACCGATATTGGGAGAAGCAGAGAAGCACTATCTGAAGTATCTGGCAGCGGCGAACGTTCGGTGGTGACAGCCGATCACTTGGTACGGCCAAAAAGTTTAAGGATTCGTGGCTCGTGTTTTCTGTTTCGTTTTGATGTTCTATTTAGGCGAGTTGTGTTCTATTTGGGTTTGGATTTGACTTCTTGGTTGGATTCCTTTCTTGGTAGAGATATTTTGTTAATTACCTATTTGATTAGGATTTGGATTTACTTCCAATTAGAATTAGGATACTCATTGTAACCTAAGTCCTATACTCTATATATAGAACCTTAGGGTTAGTTTATTTTGTGTGCCATCACCATTGGTTTAGAGAGTTTTCTCTAATTGAGTTTTGGGTGGAGGTCACCGTTTGGAGTCAAGTTTGTGATAAATTCATGGCTCATTCATTTGACAATTTGATGAGAGTCAATTTGTAAGTTTGAGAGTTAACAATTTGTAAAAGACTTCTCCGTTTGTTTCGGGTTCTCTACCATTGATTTGGATTGTGAGAGTTAAACACTTTGTTGTAATCTTCGTTTGTTTTAGTGAAGTTCTTCGCTGTGTTTTGCCCGTGGATATAGGCTTTACGCTAAACCACGTTAATCTCTCATATTTCTTATTTTGAGATTGTTTGTTTCTTCGCTTTTGCCTACAACGTTTATATTTGATACTTTGTTAGAATTCACTTTCGCTTTCGCATAAAAGTACAACAGTATAAATAGAACTTTAGAGTTGTTATTAATCATAATAAGGATTGCAAGGGAGACACAAAGACTGACTGAGTGGATATGGATAGCGATTGAGATCTAGGGTTCACGATTAGAGCTATTGAGAGGTTTGTTATTAAGGGTGTATGTACAAAATAAAGAACTGCTGAGAGGAGCTAGGATTTTCCAAGGGGGTGGTTGTATTATTTAGCGGAAAAAGGAAAGAAAAAGAAAATCAGAAACCAATTATGGCTTGAAAAGGAGGTTGTAGGAGACAAATAGGATGGTAATCAATTTAATGGGCTTAGTTGCAACTATAATCAATTGGATGGGGCTAGATTGGGCTTATTAATCTAATAAAATGGAAAGAACCTAAATTCATAAGTGTCAAAAGTTGATTGGGCAGAAGCTGCCATGTGCTATAGCCCAGTGGATCCGCTAGAGATTTTTCAATGTACCCAAAACACAGAACTGCCAAGTAAAATGCATCACAAGCCGAAATATCACAAGTCCCACCTCATCCCGGACCATCGCAAGGAAAACTATAACCAAAATCTTTTTCTACGGTACATCATGTGTCATAATATAAGTAGAAGGACATTGAAAAATATACTTTAAAGTAGGACATATCAACTCTGGAGCTCACTTATATTATAACATGTGGGATACCACCTTGTGTTCCAGATACACATAAAAATTTCTCCTAACTGAGAATTTATGATAATTGTCATGTGGGGTTGCATTAATCGCTTAGCTTATATTTATATTGTGATTGTATTACGTTTTTGTTTGGATAATATGCCTTCTTTTCCCAAAAACACAAAAGAACTGCTAAGAACTTCATGTATACAGTATCAATATAAATGTAATTTAAGCCAGACACACTTTTACTTTTAATAGAATAACTAGTTTCTTACCACACCCTCATGAGTGTGGGAATTTACTTTTTTTTATTTTTGTTTGAAATATTTTTTATTTAAAAAAATTAAAGAAAAAAAACTATCCACTACATGGGGTAGTTTTATTCTGTTAGTTTGATTTTTTTTTAAAATTAAATTAAATTATTTTAAATCCTAATATGGAGGGATATTTTTGAAATTATGAATAATTCACTTTTTTTGTCTTCTGGGCGTGTGGCAATTAGCTTTTTTATTTATTTTATTATTTGATAATATATTATTATTTTTTTGTTTTACTTATTTTAGTTTGTTGTGACATATTTTATTGAAGGGTTTAAGAACAGGGAGAAGGACGGCCGGCGGCACACAGAGAATATAGAGAAATATGGATGAGGAAAATTATGGTGTGTTATTTTCCTCATATTGATACCTTTATTTATAGTGAAACAAGTACAATCATAATAGAATAAGGATTTTAGGATGATGAGAATATCTCAATCCATATCTACCTAGGATTTACACAATCACATTTATCACATGCCAATATTATCTACAACACTCCCATTTGAGTGTGCAAATACTCAAGTAGATCTCGTATCAGATCTTCAATATGATATAGAGATAGTTGATGAAGTCATCTCGTAGGCACGATAGAGAACACGCTAGTCTCAAGTACGGAACTTGCGTAAAAAAAAAGTAAAAATTCTCACAAAACCAAGCTATGGTAAAACCCAAGGCCGGACAAAACCCATAGTCTAAGGAGAAAAGTGAGTTAATGCAATGTCAATACTAAACATCTACTAAATGTCAGTAGGATACACACATGGGTATGACTAGCCCATAATGGGTACATTGTTAAAACCTAGTTAGGCAACAAAAACCCAATGGGAAAAAATAATCCTGATCGTAGGGAAAAAGAGTACATTAAGGTCAAGTGAGTATACTTCTGGATACTCCTATTGAGTTTGACAAAATTCCGAATGAGAAACTAACAATATTGCAAATCAAACAATTTACGCATACCAATTCCTTAAACAAGCTTCTGAAAAGTAGACTTTGGCAGTGACTTAGTGAAGATGTCAGCAAGGTTGTCTTGGGAACATATTTGCTTGGTGTTGTCTTCTTTGATATATCCTTTCTTCAAAGATTGTTGTTGGGACATCAACGACGGAAGAAAGTTCGCAGTTGCTTCAAATATGCTCAATAACAACTCTCAGCCAAAAACACTCATGAGTAGCTTCGTGGAGGGCGAGAATCTCAGCATGGTTCGAAGAGGTGGCAACTAAGGTCTGTTTGGTTGATGAGTAGATTTTATATTATATATTTACCTGTTCTTAGTATATTTTGGTTAATATTTTGGAAGAATTTTGATACTTTGAATTGTATTTTCAATATAGGACTTTCAACTTCCTCTGGAACAAAACATAATCAAATGGACGAATTTTGGAGTAATTCTAGTTGGAGGACGTTTGTAAGTCACTGAGCTTGATTGTATCAAAATATCAGATTTTTCCACAAAGTAGTTATTTTCTGGCAATAAAATAAACGAGCAGTGCGCGGTGTTGAAAAGTCACATTTTTGGTTTTAAATTGCGTTTTTGGAGCCCAAGACGACCTCAGCTGGATTTGTGGCCTTCTGGAGTTGTGTTTATAATGTTCTTATCTTTAAAACAAGCTATCTTGGGCCGGATTTGGAGGAGATTTGAGGCTAAAACGTGGCTGGACAGTTTCTATGCAGAGTCTTCTAGTTTAATTAGGACTCTATTTTTTAAGTTATTTTATTATTATTTAGTTTCCTAGTTAGAACAAAAGACTATTATTTAGGGATTGTGCGATGGCAATAGCAGATATTTTGCCGTTCACAATTGTTAAGGAGGCTTATTTTTATTCAACTTTGGAGACAGAGAGAACTTTGCTAGGGTTCTTGGAGATTTTCTACCAGAAGGTGTTTTCATTCATTTTCTTTTTAATAATATTTTCTATGATTTCAATGATGAATATGCGTAACTAATTTCCATTAGCTAGGGCAAAACCTTAAGCCTTAGCATGAATATGTAGTTTTTATTTAATTGCTTATGATTGATTGCATGCACACTTTGAATTATTGATCACTGTTTTAAACTATCTAATTGTCTTGATGACTGGCCACCATGAGAATGTTTAGAAAAGTAAATTGGATGCAATTCGGTCGGAATATCACCGGAGGATTGAGTATTGCTTCTTATGATTGATAATTGTAATTTCATCTAAGGCGAATATCACGGTCTTAGGGGTTGCATGGTTTTTCAAAAGGTTTTTATAGAACTTAATGAGCCGTGCATGTTTATATTTGATCTGAATATCACAGACGGATTGCATGTTAGATATACATTCTTGCTTGAATATCACGAGGAGAATATATATTAGGAAAACCTAACCTTCAAAGTGGCATGTGTAGATCATAAGTAATTGGTAGAAATTCATAAGATTGCTAGGTGATGATGGAACCCTAGTGCTTTTATAAATTGGTATTTAGAATTCTTTTCTTTTATCAAATTGTTTTTAATTAAAATTCGTTTCTTTTATATTACCTAAAATTAGAATCTCTTTTCTCAATTTTCAATTCTAAGTAGTTAATTAAGAATTGTTTTTACATAAATTATCCAAATAGTCCTTGAGGAGAACGACCTTGCATGAGCAACTATACTACATTATCCTTGTATTCTTGCAAGTATTTCATGTGATTTTGAGCCTAATTGCATAGACAGTAAAAATCATATCAGTTGACCTCCAAGATATTGCGGTGTCTCCAACGGTAAAGACATAACCCATTTGAGAACTTGCCTTGTGCGGGTCAGATAAGTAACCCGCGTCAGCATAACAAACAAGGCAAGCATCATTTCGAAGACCAAGGGGGTGTGATCTATTATGAGATGCATAGGGATAGAATAAACCCAAATCTGAAGTACCCTTAAGGTAACGAAGGATGTCTTTAACACCATTCTAGTGTATGCATGTGGGCGCATTGCTATATCTTGCAAGAAGATTAATAAAGAAGGAGATGTTTGGTCTAGTGCACTGAGCTAAGTACAATAAAGCACCAATTGCACTCAAATATAGAACTTCAGGCTTAAAAACCTCTTCCTCATCGTCTTTAGGACGGAAAGGGTCTCGTTTTGCATTTAGCATTCGGACGACCATAGGAGTACTTGAAGGTTTCACATTATCCTTATTAAAACGACGTAACACATTCTGGGTATAGTTCGATTGGTGGACTAGAATACCATCCGAACAATGCTCAAGCTCTAGGCCGAGGCAATATCAAGTTTTCCCAAGATCTTTCATCTCAAATTCCGACTTCAGGTGCGAGGGAGTTTTCTCAAGCTCTTCGGGAGTCCCAATGCGATTCATGTCATTGACATGGTTGCAACTATCGCAAATTTGGAGTGTGACTTCATAATAAACACGCATGGGCATAATTCATTATTCACATATCCTTGACTAATAAAATACTTACTTAGACGATTATACCACATCCGTTCAGATTGCTTTAATCCGTAGAGTGAACGCCTCAATCTAATTGAGAGGGTGTTCCGTAGTGTAGAACTATTTGATCCAATCAATGTAAGTCCTTCGGGAACTTTTATGTATATTTTTGTATCAAGATCCCCATAGAGATATGCGGTTACCAAGTCCATAAGCTGTACATTCAGTTTTTCGAAAACTACCAAACTGATAAAATAGCGGAACGTTATAACGTCCAGTACGGGGGAATAAGTCTCCTTGTAATCAATCCTAGGGCGTTGAGAGAAACCTTCCGCCAGAAGGCGTGCTTTGTATCGCACTATTTCATTCTTCTCATTACGTTTCCTTACGAAAACCCACTTGTAACCAACGGGCTTCACATGTGGAGGTGTAGGAACTACATGCCCAAACACTTTATGTTTCGCAAGTGTATCAAGTTCGACCTGGATTGCTTGTTTCCAGTTTGACCAATCGGTTCTACGCCAGCATTCATCAACGGAATGTGGTTCAATGTCATCGCTCAGCATGATATTAGTAGCTACTACATATGCAAATACATCGTCGACTATCATCTCATTCCTATTCCAAATTACATCCAAGCTAGCATAGTAGACTAAAATCTCATGATTCTCGGGAGGCGGATTGGTCTCTTCAAGGACACTACCGTAATCTAGAATAACCTCATGTGTTGGAAAGGATGAGTTAGCGATGGTAAGATTCGAACTAGACTCACTAGTTAGTGTCGTGGGTTTCCTTTTCCGGGGTTGTGAATCCTTTGAACCAACATGTCTGCCACACTTCAGGGTAAGAGCAGATGATTGGCTAGCAGCCAGGGTACTGGGCCACACAACAAGTGCGGCCACACGAACTTCAGGGGCGTTTCGTCCTTTAGGGGTGATGGCTTAACGTACGTTTGGTACATCTATCTTTGCAGGCACGTTTGCAGCTGGTATATGTGATCTCGTCACTTTTGCTAGATCAATAAAAGCATCTGACATGCTTTGAGCAACGCTCTGTAGATCTAAAATACGTTGCACCTTAGTTTCAGACTGAGCAGTGTGGGGATCTAAATGGGACATATTGGGATTAAACCACGACAATTCGCGGTGTTCTTTAGGAACAACTATGTTCTTATCTCCCCCTAACATTGGGAAAACTGTCTCATTAAAGTGACAATTCGCAAAGCGAGCGGTAAAGAGATCGCCTGTCAAAGGTTCTAAGTAACGAATGATCGAAGGAGACTTATAACCGACATAGATTCCCAATCTTCAATGAGGATCCATTTTGGTACAGAAGAGCAGCACAATTGGCACATAGACCGCACAACCAAAAATGCGCAAATGCGAGATGTTAGGCTCGTATCCAGTCACCAACTGTAGCGCAGAATAAGGTTGGGTCATGACAGGTCTCAGGTGAACTAACATTGCTGCGTGAAGTATTGCATGGCCCCAAGCAGATATCAGAAGTTTGGTTCGCATTACCAAAGTTCGAGCGATCATTTAAAGGCGCTTAATGAACGCTTCTGCTAGGCCATTTTGGGTGTGAACATGGGGTACAAGATGTTCAACATCAATCTCAATAGACATGCAATAGTCATCGAAAGTTTTCGATGTAAATTCTCCAGCATTATTCAGCCGATGCAACGTGTGGAAGCATCAACCAATACCATAAAATATCTAAATGGTCCACAAGATGGTTGAATAGGTCCACAAATGTTCCCTTGAATCCTCTGAAGAAATTTGGGAGGATCCATTTAGATCTTGTGCATAGATGGGTGAGTCATTAGCCACAGGAGCACCCCAAGGTGAGGTACAGGGTTGAATAAACCCTTTGTCAACTAACTCCTGGAGTTGAGTTTTTAACTCCCTCAATTCAGCTGGAGCCATACGATACGGAGCTCGGAAAATGGGATCAGTACCTGGTATCAGATCAATCGTGAACTCAATCTCTCTGTCAGGAGCTAAACCAGGTAAGTCCTCAGGAAAAACATCGGGATATTCATTGACCATGCAAACATCCTTGACTCAGATTGGAGAATCTTGTTTCATCACCACATGAGCCAAGTATCCCTGAAAACCCTTTTGCAACAACTTCTTCGCCCTTAGTGATGAAATCAAACTGTTCTACAAAACTCTTCTCTCGCCTTGGAAGGTAACTTCTGGTCTACCAGGTGTTCGCCTCCATGAGTTTGTCGCCGACAAAAACTGGGCAATCTCTAAATTCCCATTGCACGGTGCTTGTTTGCCCCATAGGCTGAGATATGACTATCTCACACTCAAGAGGTGTCGGTTGGGGATTTACTTTCTCAGCGAACATAGGAGATATAACTGAGTGAGTAGCACCCTGATCAATTAGAACTCTAGCATGAAAACTGAAAACATTTAACGTACCCAAAATGACTCCTAAACCACAAGCAATCTCAGGGAAAGTACAACCTCTACCGCCTTGAGCTGCATTGGCGATGACTTGGCCCAACTGGGCATACTCAGATAAATCTGGCTAACGTAGAGTTGGCATAGCTCTGAACGAAGAAACACTGAGATACTCAGTACAAGAATGACGTACACCAAGTGTTTGTCATGAGAATTCTCTGAACCTATGCTCTGATACCAAACTGACACACCCCACCCTCGAAACCCACGTGGATATCGAGTTCGGGCGTGCTGGCCGACACTCGTAAGTGACGAAGCCATTATATGCATGACAACACTTAGTTTATGCAATTTAAACCGTCAAATGATTTCCGGAAAATAATACAAATATGCACAAGGTTTAGAGTGTACTAAATTGAAGCAACGGAAATAAAATATAAAGTCAAGTTCCTAGAATTTCTATCCATAACAGGGATGGATATTATTAAAGAAACTGAATGAGAATAAATCCCTACATGGTTGGGAAGAGAATTCAGAGCTGTCACTTGTATGCCTCGACTTCACCAGATGCTCTATCACTAGGTCCTGAAGGGGGTGCAAAAACAAAATGTGTGAGTGGACGAAAAATAAAAGTTTTCTAAATACTTTTCTCTTTTCAACGTAGTAAGCCCCTGTTTGGAAATCAGTATACTTGAAAAATTATACTACCGTAGTATAAGTCAAAACATAATTTATATGTATAACTGGAAACATATTTCAACATAAAATCTGTTAATAATTGTTCATATTTCCATAAATCATTTCGCCATATATATCAATAATATAATAAAGAAAACCAACACAGGGTATATGTGCAATCACCCATGTACGTGTTGAGGAACATCATCTCAATCCCTCTACAAGCACTTTACGTTATCAATCAATTTTGTACTCCTAGTACCACACACATGTAAGTACTTGTGCAATAGCGTCACACCCGAGTCCTTACGTAGTGGGGCCTTTTCCCCAAAAATAAACATAAACGTAAGACAAGCTTGCACTAAGGTATTTACCAGACAATACTCCTGGAGTACAGTGCATGTGACCCAAACATGTGAGACTTGTCATACGGCCGTGAGACGGTACTACAACGTAGTGAAGGCATACCAAGTGTGTTTGAAAACATACATATATACATCATGTGTAAAAGTGAAGAATATCGTATACTTCATAATTTCCCAAATATTTCAACCTTGCATAAAAAGTTATATTCATTTGGAACCATATATAAAATACCAATGTATTTATGCATAAGCGAAATCATAGTATAAACTATTTCATAATATATATTCATAAATATTCATGCCTCAAAAATCACTTAAAAATCATAATTATATCAAGCCAGAATTATTTAATAGCACAAAAATCATTTAATAAAACAAAAGTCCACTCACAAGTATTCGGGAGTATAATCCCCCTCGGTGTCGCCGTCCTCTGAGCGCCTAGTCGTAGGATTACCTATTTAATATTAGGGAACAATGTTAAAAACATCCCCTAAATAAATAATTATAACCCTTTAATAAAAACAACCCAAAATAATATTATTTTGGCGAAAACGGGCTCGAAAAATGATTTATGGGGCCCGAAAATCTTACCGCTGCCGTCCATCGCCGCACGCTCCGCCACGCGCCGAGAGGAGTCGACATACGCTGGCACGCGCGGCCACGCGCTGACACGTGTCGCCACGCGCTGGCATGCGCCTGCTAACGTCATCCCACGCAAATGCTGACGTCAGCCACTCGCCTGCTGATGTCAGCGCCGTTAAAGTCAACGGCGTCAGTCAAACTTAACGGAATATACCTTTTTCTGACGGAATATTCTGACGTCATCAGGAATATTCCTTTACCGTGATGGAATATTCTGTTACCTTCAACTTTTTTTCGGTCGCCGGAGCCAACGCCGGCGCCGCCGTCCTCCGCCACCTGGTTCGCCGGATTTCTGGAAAAATTCACCGATTTATTCCAAAACTTTAAAAATTCATAACTCATTCATTCCTTGGTCAAATTTAACGTGCCATATATCAAAATGAAGGTATTTACGAGTAGAATATTTTCATACCAAATTGGGGCCGGAAAAATGGCCGGAGATGGCCTGAAATTGGCCAGAAAGCTTTAGACAAACCCTAATTCTGTTCTCCTTCAAAACTGCCCCAAAATTCACGTTCCTTATATCGATTTGAACCTACTCAACGTAATAAAACCAATGGAAATGGTTTCGAGGCTTACCTAAGCCGAGATTGTACGAAAGCTTGAATGGCAGTTTGCCGTTTCCATTCCAATATCGGCTTGGCCAATTGGGTTCGAGTTTGAAGATTCTACAATCACAGTCTCATCCAGAATGACGAGACGATCGTAATGGCTATAGTCTCGTGTCGTGGTTTGTGAGTTTGGCTGAGAGGATGGGAGAGACAGAGACAGGTCGTGGGGAGAGAGTGGAATAGCTGCAGAGCAGCTAGGTCAACCCAAAAACCCTAATTAACATACAGGTGTGAAAATTACTAAAATGCCTCTACACTTTCAAGTTTTGTAAAACGTTCGTTTTAACTCCAAATTGAGTTCTGCTTGCGTCCACGTGTTCGTATCGACGAGTACTACTTGAATATGTACAGAAAATAATTTTCACAAGTCGCCTTGAAAAAGTCAACGAAAGTCAAAATTTTACCACTAGGGGTATTTTGGTAATTCCACATAAAATTTTGGGCCGGGTTGTAACATCCATTGCAAGCCCACTATTAGGGCTGGCCGCATGGTGGACCTCAACAGAACAAATGGTTGTAATATACAAGCCATTTGGAAGGCGTTCCATCTTCTCATGAATACGCTTCTGGGCGTATTCATAGAAAGTGATGCAAAGGAATTCAACTCCATTTTCTTAAGAAGTTTCAGCGTGGTAATTATTATCTCGAATATCTTTAAAGCTCAACAACATTCTTCCAGAAAGGGGTGAGTAAAGTGCCTCTTTAATGGTTAATTTAGTACCATTGGACAACATTAGGTAGGTAGTGTCATACCCCTCAATTAGGTTGGATGAGCCTGAAAGGGTTGTCAGAGGTGATATTTTAGGTATGAAGTTAGTAAAATAGATGCATTCACACAAAATGGTATTCGTAGTTGCACTATCTGCCAGACAACTGACTTCCCTACAAGACATACCTAGAAATAAATTAATTGAATTGGTCACATGTATAAGGAAATTAAAAGATCATTCATTCAATTAATCATTCGAGAAATAATATCCATAAAATAATATCCAAAAACTTAAAAAAAATGTAAAAAAAATCATCCAAACAAAAAGGAAAATTTGTTCAAAACTTAAACCAAAAGATAAGGGGTTCGGCCACTTAGTGGTTTTCAGCCACTAGCGGTGATTTTCGGCCAACATATAGGCCCATGTCTAAAATCTAATTTTCCATTGGAATAGACGCTTCTTGAAAATCAGAAATCTCCAGTGTAGTATCTTCGGGATTCTTCACTTGAGCAAGATTAGTCTCTACGGCTTTACGACTTGAATGATACTCAGCAACAACGTTAGTTGAAGCTTGGCAAGTGCGGGACCAATGGTTCTGAGAACCACATTGGTAACACAGACTCGCCTCTTTGGTTGTTTTGCTCTTAGTCTTGAAGTTTGAGGTTTTGAGAGCTAAATTAGTGTGCTTCGGGGCGTTATTTCCTCCCTTGGATGGGCCTACACTCTGTCAACCTTGGGTTTGTGGCTTAGGGTTAGAACCCTTGCCTTTCCCACCACACCTCTGGTCTCGGTTTTGGCCTCGATTCACGCTAGAGTGTGCTTCAGGCACAACGGTTGAGCCAGTAGGTCTAGCTTGATGATTTTTCATTAACAACTAGTTTTGCTTTTCAACAAGTAGTAAGACAGAGATCAAATTCGTGAATTTGGTGAATTTATGTGCCCTATATTGTTGTTGCAGGATAATATTGGTGGCATGGAAAGTTGAATAGGTATTCTCCATGAGATCTTGTTCAGTGAAGTCTTCTTTGCAAAACTTGAGAAGTGATAGGATTCGACAAACTTCAGAGTTGTACTTATTCACATACTTAAAGTCTTGGAAGTGTAAATGCTGCCAGTCGTGTCTTGTTTCAGGCAAAAAAAATATCTCTTTGATGGTCAAAACGCTCTTCCAGAGCAAGCCAAAAAGCTTTTGGATCCTCTTTAGCGAGGTACTCGGTCTGCAGTGCGTCGTGCATATGTCTTCGAATGAAGATCATGGCGGTTGCTTTGTCAACTTCAATGGTAGCCCTAAGACTCTTTGTAGTGAGGTGTGGCTTCACATCTTGTACCCCACTTGAGGTAGTTCCTTCCAGATACTTCCAAAGCGATAAAGTAGAGCTTGTTCATATTCGACATGTCGCTGTAACGAAGGGAACAAGATTGTGGTCAGTACTATGAAAAATGGTTCATAAACATGGAGTAGAACATTCAGGTTCTATTAGACATGTTTTGGTTTACATTTTTGTGAAAACTACGGGTTTCATGGGTATTTAGTTTTTAAGGAAACTTCGGGTTTCATGGCACTTATTAGAAACTTCGGGTTCGAATTTATGAACTTCAAGTTCATGGATACCTGCAAGCAAATGCAATATACAAAACAAACGAAATAAAAAAAAAAATAACATATATAGCATAAACAGGTAGATGAACGTAGGTCTACGCAGCCTACGAGGTGTCAAAATCACGACCTAAATAATTTGGGTGGATCGAAGATTGAGCTGCAGGCCCAACCAATAAATAGGTGGGCTTTAGGCCAACTAAGGGATGTGGGCTGCAGGGGCTGTAGGCCTTCGTTCACACCATCATCAATTCACTTAGGCCATCTCCAATGGTGGCCAAAGGCCAACAAATTTAGGCCATTGGCCTTAGACTTTGGTCTCCAACAATGGGCAACAATTAGGCCCAAGGTAACCCAAAAAAAAAAGCAACAAATTGGCCAAAGAGTTGGCCCAGCCAAGACACGTGGGTCCCACGTTGAGAGTGGGCGAGCCGTGTGTGGAAGCCATGCAGGGGAGAATGACGTGAGACACGCGCCGCACGCGCCTGGCGCAAGCTGGGATTTCGTTGACGTCACTCCTAGAGCAAGGTTGTCGGTCCACTTGAATGTTACCGTTGGAGATCAACGGTCCAAATTAATCGACTGTTGGCTTATCCAACAGTTAGATTTCAAACCTTTTTTTTTTTTTTACTTTTACTTGTAATCCAACGGCTATGATCAAATGATATCAAATCTAATGGTAAAAAAAATCATCCAACGGCCCAAATTAAAATCCAACGGGTAAAATAATTAATAAAAAATATTTAACTAAAATTTCACCATAAAACTCTATAAATACCCATTTATTTGGTTATACATCCACACAAAATCAATTTCCTTCCCTTTCCTTATCCAAATTTCATTTTTTCTTGTACCCACTTCTAAATCATTTTCTACCCACTTCTAAATTAGCAATCTTCTTCTACCCACTTCCAAATTTTCATTCTTCTTCTACCCACTTCCAAAAAATTTCAAGATGCCAAAAATTAGTACAAAATTACCTAATTGGTCTAAAGATGAAGATATAGCTTTGTGCAAGGCATGGATCAATATAGCTTTGGGAGTGTCGTTTGTGGAGTCGCCAAATTGCATTTTTTCGTTTGTGTCTACTGTGTCATTTTTCGTACTTTATTGGAATTTAAATATTTTTAGGTCAAAATGTTCATAAAATTAAGCTAAGTTAATCTAAACAAATTTTTTTTTTAAAGTTAACGGAAAAAAAATATTAGGCTAAAACAATATTTAACAACTTTTTGGCCTAAAATTTAGGCCACACCATTGGAGAGAAAAGACAGTTTCTGGCGAAAGGCCAAAATCTGGTATTGGCCATACCACCATTGGAGTTTGTCTTAATATATAACATATATATTAAATTTAATGTGAACACAATATTTGCACAAGATTATAATTCGTTAAAAGAAAAAAATTGGTTTCATGCATCATGGTGAAGGTTCATGCAATCAAGGCTGAAAAAATATCGACATTGAGACCGTGTTTTAGAAGTACTTGGATTGCTGATGATGATGGTGGAACAATTTGTTTGCAAAGGAACGCCTTTCAGATTTCGTAGCGCAGCGTCAGAAGCGTGCTGATAACGTGTTGTGACCTATTTTATTGAAGGGTTTAAGAACAGAGATAAGGATGGCCGGCGACATAGAGAGAATAGAGAGAAATAGGGATGGGGGAAATTATGGTGTGTTATTTTCTCATAGTGATGCCTTTATTTATAGTGAAACAAGTACAATCATAATAGAATAATGATTTTAGGATGATGAGAATATCCCAATCCATATCTACCTAGGATTTACACAATCACATTTATGACATGTCAATATTATCTACAACATAGTTATTATTGTTTTTTTTTTGTGAATCTTTTTTTTTTTTAAATCCTAATGGGAAAAGGGCAACTTGGATATTATGAAAACCCTTTTTGCCTCCTCCTATATAAAGATATAATATACATATATAGCACGGAATAAGAATCACTAAATTTTACTCATAAAATGACAATGCAATTAGTAAAAAAGTTTTGCTATCCACGCAGCCCTTCTTATACCCTCAGATAATATTTCCGTTCAATTGCACCTCTGCGAACAAGAAGTTCTTAAACATAAGATTATTGTCATGACTAGTCATAGCACACTAGACGAACTTCCTTAATCCTCTCTCTATATATTTATTAGTAATTAAGATTGCAGTAGAAGTACCTCGCCACATAGTGCAAGCAAATAGCTAGAAAATTATCATGGTATTACTATGATACTCGGGGACATGTGACTAGCAACATAACGTTACAGAAAATTTCTTACACACAACGGGCCGGTGTATACAACAGTTTTTTCACAATCAATCATCCCTCAAGTAAAGATTGCGTGACCAGTTATTAGAAATTGTATTGGCACATTAATCGTACACAACATTTCTCAAATCCTAACGTAATTAATAACATTCATACAACTTGATATCCATCTTGAGGCGAAAATAATATGCACCCTGGAAAGTATCAGTCTGAAGAGTGGCAATCCCTCTAGCCATGAAGAAGTCCTCCAGTCCCTCCGACCACCGAAAGATCCCTAGTTTTCTCCATCAAATCCGCACCCATAATATTCAATGTACCCCTGTGCTCACTTGAGTTGAACACCAATGTGAATGCAAGCCAAGCTGAGTAAGTGTAACCTGTCGTAGAAATAGAAGCCTTGAGCATTTGCGATGGGCGGAGGAAGTGATACTTGTCGTCCTTTGTAATAGGGTCATTAAAGACAATAAGCATACCGAATTGAGGAGCTTGGCGCAAGGTTGGTTGCATTTGCTGCTGCAGCAGATGTTGCATTAGTCTTATCCTTCACCGTGCCATCAAATAGTTTGTCAAGTGGTAATACATCTGCATTCTCATGCATGGTTTCTCCCTTTGAACTTTGGGGTTCTGGTTGATAAAACAGATGGGAAAATGAGAAGACAAAATAAGGAAACAACATTTTTCTGCAAAAGTTGTCATGGTATTACTTTCCTACGTTTGATCGGATTGTTGTGTCTTACTAGGAGAGATGGGAACTACCTAATTGTTTCAATTTATATTGAAGTTTGGAGGTTGATTGGTCTGTCTTTTAGTGGAGGATTTTAATGGAAGAATATGCCGAACGGTTTGTTAAAATTTTTTGCTTTTATACTCTTGTACTTTGCTCTATTTTTACAATAGAAAACATAGAAAGTGCCCAAATATGTTCAAGATTTTTGGGCCGTCCAGGAATCAGAATGGTTTGAAGAAAATTGTAAGTGATTTTTAGGGTTTTGTTATATATCCTCATCTCAAACATATTTTGATTCCTGTGAATTAGGTTGAGATGCTGCAGCAGCCAATGCCGATCGAAAAGGCCTGAAACTGAAGTGGCCCATATCAACTTTGGCTGTTTTGCAAAAGTGATCCCAAACACTGAAAGATCTCTAGTCTTCTCTGTCATCAAATCGGCACCCATAATATTGAGTGTACCCTTGTGTACTAAGCCCGATACCAATGATAAGATCCAAAATTCTGATTCAACCTTAACCAGAAATGCAGAACAAGAATGGGGATGGATGAAGGAAGAAGGAAAGGAGCTGAGCTCCGATATTGCCCTTTCTTCTGTTTATTATTTTCAATTTCATGACCGTTACAAATGAGAGCCTCATTTCCTTTTAAACCAGTCACTCATTTGGCTTGCCAACTGGCAATTTCTAACAATTTTTAACCAAATAATGCTAATTAAAAGGAATACAGACTTAACACTTAAATTATCCCACTAAAGATTGTAATTAGGATATCCTGGAAATCTAAGTTCCTAACATAGTCGTCCTTCCAAGTCGTAGAAATAGAAGCCTTGAGATTTTTGCAACGCCGGGGAGATCACAGAAAGTTGAAGTTTTCAGGCTTGGTTCTGTTTGCAGCTATATATAGCAGATGTTGCATGGCCACATCCGTACTATTGAATAGGTTGTCATGGTAATAAGCACTACCTCTTTCATGGTTTCTCTGCTTTGAATTTTGGGGTTCTGGTTGATAAAACAGGTGGGAAAGCGATGAGGACCGTCTGTGCAACAACTTTTTGCTGCAAAAGTTGTCATGGTATTGCTTTCGCACGTTTGATTTCATTGTTGTGTGGATTTGGAGAAATTTAACATGCACCAGAACACTAGCCACATGATGCACCATTTCACGTGACCACCTAAAACCGGTTCAATTTGTATAGAAGTTTGGATGTTGTTTGGTCTGTCTTTTTAGTGGTTTGGATTATTGAGCTATGCCTAAAAATTTGAGCGCAAACTACACAATGAAAAATAGAGCAAATGCGAAATATATTTAGGCTATGCTTGGGCAAGGAATATCTTCAAAGGATGGATACAAAATGCTAGATAGGAAGAATTAGAAATGCACATTATATGAGAATTACAAAGACATGTAAGAAGAATTTGTAAATAATACCTTCTTGGCGGAGCTACACCACGGCTAAGGTGGGATGTAGCCTAGGGAGATTTAGTTTGAAGTCCTCCTAATAGTCTATGTATATTAACCTCCTCTAAGACCATCTCCAATATTTGGGTTAAAATCTAAAATTTAGAACTTAAACCTCCCCCAAACTCTTCCAACATTTGGGCTAAAATTTAGGTTTTGGGATAAATTCAAAATTGGGTCCAGAATTTGGAGACGAGGAATTCCCACACAGGTTGGTAATAATACACATTGCAGGTGCGCCACACGTGCTCTTAAAATCGGAAGCAAACGGCGCTAACGCAAGGTCTGTCCCGGCATGGGTCCCTCACGTACGCGGCCTTGTCGACCACCAACCGAAGCAATCCCAAAGGCTATTTCACACGGACGGCGGGATCTGCGGGTCGTTGGTTGATCCAACGGTCCGAGATGCAATTTTTTTTTTTAAAATAAAATAAAATTTATAAATACATTAAATCCAACGGTTTAAATGGAATATAATCAAATCTAACGGTAAAAAATAGATCTAACGGCCCAAAATTAAATCCAACGGCTAAAACAATTTAAAAAAATTATTTATCGAATTAAATTATTTTTAGGTTAAAATGTTCACAAAAATAAATTAGGATAATCTACATAAACTTTATTTTAACGATTACCGAAAAAAATTAGGCTAAGGTATTGAGTTTCCACTCATGCATCCGAGTTTGAAACTTTCCCTCTCTAAGTGCTCCATTGTATCAGTTCCGAACTCTCCCCCCTCCCGTTAATAGTAAATTAAAAAGTAAAATAATTTTTAAAAAAAAAACCTACTCTAACCTATTATACTTATATATAGCCCACCAATTCAATAAAGAGCTACTAATTTAATATGTATTTAGTGCAAGATTCTTTAAGAAAAAATGAAATTGTATTAGTTGTTAGGTTTTTATATCTTTTTTGTTTGTTTGGATTAATATTTCGAATTTTAGAGTTTTATTTTCATGTTGATTATTATATAATTTTATGTAGGCACAAAAAAAGATTATGTTGCTATGGTAATTATTTTAGTTAGCCCACTCATGAAAAAATTCTAGATTCGCCTTTGGATAAAGTAGGAATTTTCAAATTTTCCTAACATGTCTTTGTAAGCTGCTCATATGATGATATGGTACATTCTAATCCCTCCTCTAAACTTTTGTGATCCATTATTATCTTGACCTCAAAGGCGGGTGAGTAATTTCTAATCCCCAAGGGATTAATATATATCTAGAGATTAGTAAGGATGGACCCACAAAATATTAGATATGAGAGACTATAAATGCCTTTTATGAGCATTACAAAGGCATAGAAGAGAGATTTGTAATTGACTCATTCCAAGTAGAGATTTGCAAATCCCTCTCACATGCCATTAACGCTCATGAAGGGCATTTCTAATCCCCTCTATCTAACATTTTATAATATATTCCTTAGTAACATGGCCTCAATCCCTTGATACTTAGAAATCTCTCACCCAAACATAGCCATCCATGAATTAGAATGGCTTAAATCCAAACTACATGTATAAGTAGTTTGTAGGGTTCTGTATTTAATTATCCTAGCTAGCTGCCTACATATACATAAAGTTGTGTCCTCTCTGTTTCGCCTTCATACATATTTTGATTCCAAGAGATGCTTCTGTAGCCAATGCTAGCTATTAAGTTATTAAGTTATCTTAGTATTATTGACAAAAGAATTCAAATCAAGTAAATCTTTGTGTTTAATGCAAATGCTACTGCTTTTTTGTTGAATTTTTCTGTAGACAAGTGATACAACAAAGATCTTAAGATATGACTGCTATATTAACATCAAATACAACAATTTTTTCCATGAGTCATTGTTTACTTGCTAAAAAGTAACTGCAAACGAGAAAATTTACAACATAATTAAAAGTTATAGAATCACTAACAATGATCATAGCACACTGGCAAACCATCCTTAATCCTCTTTTATTAGTGAAATTACAACAGATCTGCAAGCCACACTCATAAAGAAAGCAAATTAAGAATAATTACAATCGAACATTATCTCTTTTTTTAACTCTTTGCAAGCATACAACAACTCTCTCAATTGTCTCACATGTGTTGATCACGGGACGTTATATTTTGAGATGGCATTATATGCAAGAATTTCTCAAATTTTAGCTTAATTAGTAACATTCATACAATTTGATGTCCGTTTTGAGGCGAAAATAATATAAACCCTGCTGAGTATCAGCCTGAAATGTGGCAATCCCTTTAGCCATGAAGAAGTCTCCAGTCCTTCCAACGACGGAAAGATCCCTAGTTTTTCCCTTCATCAAATACGCGCCCATAATATTCAAGGTACCCAATTTGTACGGAAAGATCCCTAGTTTTTTCCTAGTCTTTCCAACGACGAAAGATCCCTACTCCCTACTATTCGCTCGAGTTGAACACCAACGTGTACGCAAACCAAAGCACTTTAGTCGTCTAAGTCGTAGAAATAGAAGCCTTGAGCTTTTGCAACGGGTGACAACAGAAGCCTGTCGTCGTTTGTCACATTATCGTTAAAGACAACCAGCATACCAAAGTTTGTGGTGCCATGGTTGGTTGCATTTGCGACGGCAGCAGCTGTTGCATATTAGCCCAATTCGTGCCATCAAAAAGGATGTCGTGGTAATATTATCCCCTCTTTTATGGTTTATATGCTTGGAATTTTGGGGTTTGGAGGCCAAAGTAGATGAGAATATAATGAGGACAAGCAAAAGGACAACTTTTTTCTGCAAAAGTTGTCATTGTTGCTAATTGCCAATTGAATGAAGAAATCGTTGGGCACAATTTGACAACATGAAGGTTAACTCTTGTTTTGTACTTATATATCCTAGGCGTCAATATACATATATGTATATAGACTAGAGTCTCCAACTATAGATTAATTAGTTCTTATTATCTCGGTTAATGATATTTGAATTTTATTTATTGAGTATCTAGTCGGCAACCTTTTTAACAGAGGTATACTCCGCTCATGTATGATTTACTTGTATTAGAGAGATGGTCAGTAAATGGAGCACAAACAACAACACTCAATTATCGCTATATATGTTTTGACAAAAAAAAAATTATCATTATATATGCTATGTAATTCAAGCTCAAGTGATGACATCTTTATGGTCATAAGCCTTTTTAGCTCAAGTGATATATGGTTGATGTGGAGAAAATTTGCATGTGAGTCATTATAGTGTGATAATCTACGTACTATAATGTGAGCGACCATTCAAGTCAAGACTCATAATCCAAACTAGAGGCAATTTGATTCCACCACCTAACATCTCTAATTTGTTTATTAAACATTTATCGCTTTCGAAGTTTTGATTCGACTACATTTTACTGCCATGTGGCTTTTTCATTCTCCAATTGCCCAAACGTTCGTTTATCTCACATTTTACGTGGGGTTAAATCTTATCTATTGTAAGACTAATATTATGGATAATCATACAATTTAAATTTTAAAACGAGAGATATATACACAAGAAAAAAAATGAAAAATGTACACGAACCCATGCAAAAAAACACAATCAGCAACTAATGTACTGATGCAATTTTCTTGCTTTTAATGAATATAACAAACTAAAATTGGGGAAAATTAATAAATAATCTTTAGCAAAATTATATCATACGTATCCTTTTGAAAATCAAAATGGCCTCATCTAAAACCTAATGTACGCCAAAGTATATTGGTACATTTAAAATCAAATGTACCACAAAGACACAAACGCACCAATATCATAGTTGTTTTAAAAAACATACCTAAAACTTATTGGTACGTTTAAAATCAAATATACCACACATACACAAACGTATCAATACCTTAGTTTTCTAAAATTAAACGTACATAAAGCTCATTGGTATATTTAAAACAAATGCATGTATCCATATAAAAACAAGTGTACCCATATAGTTATAAGTATACAAACAAAGGTCGTATATCAAGCAAACTCATATAACCAACATACAATTACACGTACCCATAGTTTGTATAAAAAGAAAAAGTACTTGTACTATACGAATGGCCTTTTTTTCCTTTAAAAAAGAGAGAGAGAGAGAGAGAACGAGCAACCCAACAGCTACATTGATCATAACCAACAAAAGTGCGAATAAAATAGATGTTAGCACTCAGCACCATACATACAATATACACTTTTTTATATTGAAAGACCAAAAAAACTGAGCAAATTAAACCTTATTTGAAGATGGAACACATAAGGATTAACTGAAATTAATGGCGTATGGTAGAAATAGGAGGAAGAAAGAGAAATTGAATGAAGAAAGAGGCCTTCACCTACGGTATCTACAATCAATTAGGATAGTATACCAGAAATTATCTCTACGATTATTTATTAGGAAAATTCAAATATATTTTCAACGAAGATGACGCTCTTCTTTAATTAACTGTGTAGTAAGTAGACAAGGGATTAGAAATATTGGAGCACTCAACTTATTAGCTGCCGTACAATTACTATCTAGACTGCAAGAAATACAAGACTTGTCAAAAACAAATTCCTCACTCAGATGATGTAAAGAATACTTCTGCCGAGACCCTTTGTGACGGTCTCGGGAGGTCCTGGGTTCGAAAGCTCCCTATCCTCAGTTTTATCATTTGTCGCGTTCACTAGCAGGGTTCGAAGAAGGCTGTAAGCTAGCTTGATATACATTGTTGGCGTTGGGCCGCACTGCCGGTGAGGTGAGGAGGGAAGGGGGTATATTGAGCAGTTGGGGTTTACGAACTACAAAACAAATAAAATGGAGATAAAAATGTCTTCTTCAAAAAGACTGGAAATATAAAATTACCCTGAAGAGAATGAATCTGTAACGATGACTGTGTGACAAATTGCCGGCATTTGCAGCACAGTACCATGACGAAGTGATGGGAGAGCCTAAACTTTGAATGCTTACAACATTAACTTCTACAGAAAACCAATGCACGTCATTCAAAACATTTGAAATCTACCTATGACGATTATGAGTCTCGTTCAGGTGACTCTTCTTCCATCTCCGAGGCCAAATTCAACGATACCTGACTGTTGTACTGTTGCACCACCAAGACGGATGCTGATGTAGAGAAATCTGGTGAAATTAACAAGCTCCCAACAGGACCAAGTTCAGGGCACTCACTCCTCCTATTTAAAGCTAAGGCTATTTCACCGCCAGGCGTTCGCCCCACCAGAAACAGATGGCAGCGGCCTACCTCGCGAATAACAGCAATTGTTTGTGCCTCATTTCTGACTGCCTTCTCTTCGAATGTGATTGAGTCGTCCTTGGCGGTTTTCTGCTTGAACTCAGTGAGGAATTCCTCATCTACTGATCCCAGTTTGGTGCTAGCACTGTCGCCAACATTAATTCTGGAAATCTCCCCCACAACCTCGGGTTCCACTAGGAAGCGAATGACCATTAAACTGATGCCGGGGTGCTCTGCCATACGAGCACCATAGGCAAGGGCTTCACGGTCATCATGACCCCCAAAGAAGAGAACTGTGATGAAATAAGAAACATTGCTTGCAGCAATGTGGGTAGCTCCACCAAGACCACGATCAACCAGAATTCCAACCGAGCAAGGTGCATGCTGAAGAACCCTCTGGTTAACCAAGCGAAAGTCATTTCGGGTAGTCTCTAGTGTACCATCTAGCCTCTGGTGCTTATGGAATGGAAGAACTACAATTGCAGCTCTTTTGCTCTCAGCGGTGGCACAAATGTCTTCATGCATATCAGATGTTGAAGAAATTTCAGTCATTGGCCTGATGGACACCCGGCTTAGTTGTTGGTATGCCTCAAATGCCACAACCACGTTGTCAGAATTTGATTGCTGGCCCTTGTTCCAGAAGGGTAACCCATTTCTTCTCGCCTTGTGTACCATTAATATAGCTGATGACCTCTCAGAGAGCTCCTTGAGGTGCATTGCATAGACACAAAGGCCTTCGCTCTTGTTTGTACCTCGTGAGGCCTCAAGCAGATTTATTATTGATGGAATGTTTCTTGCACTATGAAAACAGGCCATGATCCTTAGTTGAGTGTTCGTATTTTTCCTTTCAATTGTCTTATGCTTGTAATCAGCCATTCTTCCCCTTTTTGCTGGCTTATACACGGCAACTACAAGAGGTGTGGTGATGAAAGTAGTAAACAGCGCCATCAGAACCATAATGGCAAACGTCTGGTCATTCAAGACCTGCAAAACATAAACAAATGACAGACGTTAAAAATGTCATTTGATATAAAAGAGACAATGATTATATAAGCGATAGAAGAATTAGTTCTTTACCTTTCTATCTTTACCAATGTTGAGGACAATGAGTTCCACCAAGCCTTTACTGTTCATCAGGAACCCCAGAGCTAGAGCCTCGCGGACAGGCAATTTGCAGGAAAGAGACACCACAATCGTCCCAAAAATCTTCCCGAAACAGGCAGTAAATATGACCAAAACCAAAAGACCCCATGACTGAAGCCCCTGAATTGTGGCTACATTAGTCTTCAGTCCACTGGACACAAAGTACAACGGTAGAAAGAGACCAGATACGAGATCTTCTACTTTTTCCACAAGAGCACCTGCAAATGGCCCCTCCTTTGGTACAAGAACTCCGACCACAAAAGCACCAAACATGGCATGAATTCCAATTGTATCAGTAATAAAACCAGCAGCCAGAACAGCAGTTAGTGTCGCACATATGTAGATCTCGTCAGCAGGTTCACCTTCGTGACATCGTTGAGACATCCATTTGAAGATTGGAGGAACAACAAGAATTGCGCAAATAACGAACACACACCCAGACAAGAAGACCCATAGTGAAACAAGGGGAGGTTGGTTACTGCCAGATAGGGCAACAGCAAGAGCCAGTAGAATCCAGGCGGCCACATCATTAACTGCTGCAGCCGACATAGCCATTCTTCCAATGTCAGTGGTCAAGAGTTTCAGCTCAGCCAGAATACGAGCTAAAACAGGGAAAGCAGTTATCGAAAGGGCCACACCCATGAACACAAGAAATGCAGTAGCATCTACCCCTTTGGCTATGGTTTCTCGGAGGACAAATGATGAACCAATTCCTAATGCAAATGGGAGGGTTATTCCTGCTACGGCAATGGCAAGGGCTTGTTTTCCAGTCTGACGAATAGATTTAGGATCTATCTCTAGGCCTGCCAGGAATAGAAAGAATAGGAGACCGAGGTTTGCTAAGGTGTCCAACACAGTGATACTCTTCGGTGGAAATATTGCCTGGAGATAACTTTTGTTCCGTCCCAGAGCTGATGGCCCAAGTAGGATTCCTCCCTGCAAAACCAGAAATGTAATTCACACTCAGATGTATCACAATCAGTTAAATGCAAAAACATCTATCAACCCTCACACAAAATACTCCTCCTGTCTGCAAAAATTTCAAAACATGCAGAAGGAGCTTGAAAAACACACATTGAAAGGGGAAGCTACGAAAATATATCTGGATTCCAATATGCCTAAACGTCATGTACGCATTTTCATACAGCACAAAGAAGAACTGCGTTGATCCTAAAGATATCTGCACATCCTTGAAATAATCTAAATTACAACAAAATAAAATAAATCTTTTTCAAAAACTTTCACAGAGCAACTCCCCGAACTTTCACAAAGCAAGAAAGTCAAAAGCCATCAAACTTCAAACGCAAATAAATTTAACATCGAAGGGCCACAAGCTCCTCCTTGAATCGGTCTCAGGAAGTAAGACTGAGTGTATATATAGCAATATGATCATGAACAAAACTAATTGCCCTTCGATTAATTTTCATGACAAAAAAGAAATGAACTTACAACAATCTCCGCAATGACTCGTGGCTGTCTTAACGGCTTCAGAAGATAGGCAAGACCCCGGGTGACTATAACTACAATACATATCTGCAAAATAGCAAGAGGCAATGCAAAATGAAGAGGATCGTCCCCCTGGAACACACCGTTTGATGTGGCCTTCATTGGAGGCGGACATGTATGTCCTGCGGTAGCATTGGAAGCCATCTCTCCCAAATCAAAGTCCACGAACAAAAAACCCGAAAATTCGAGTTCAGTATCTGCCAACAGAAACCCGCATCAGAATTCGAATTTCAGAAGCACCAAATGACATAGAAGAGGACCACACCTCCACTACACAAATCCTTTGAATATACATACATACAAGACAAATATCTGCAGAAAAAGAGCATACAACATATCATGCAACAAAAAATAAGTGAATCATCTCCTACAAAACTCCACTTTGCGTAGCGTGAGAACAAGCACAGTACTTAACCAACCTCGAAGGGTCGCTTTAGATCCAATGGCTGAGATAAAAAAGATTAAAATTGTCTCTTTTTCTATAAAATCACCATCCCAAATCAAACAGTACTGTTGGTTAATCAAGAGTCCTAAATCCAGTCAAACACAAAACTAAAGAGTGAAAGCAGAAAAAAAATAGTCCAATCCAACTGGGAAATTTGATCAAAATCCACTGTTTGCGCAGAGGGTTGGGATTAAATAGTCCCAATCCTGATCAAAGCCAATAAATTCAAATGGAATTTGAAAAACCACAGAACAAGAACAACACTAACACAAACGAATTATCAAACAAACAGCTTTCTAATCAATGACATTAACCCATGTGAGATTTCTGGAAAAAGAATTCAACTTTACAACTTAATCACATTTTTCACAAAAACCCATCGAAAATCTTGCAAAACAAAAACTTGTTTTGATTCAAGAAAATAAGAGAGATGATAAATTTACCTGTTAATTGGATCAGCAGGATCAAATATGAATCCCCACCTGGGCTTGGCGGAAACAGAGCTTTTCAGGAATGGCTCTGAATTGTGAGTGTAGTCAGCGCCTGAACTTGGAGATTGTGCCACCAGCTTTTATGAGCAAAAATCAACTCAGAGAGAGACAGAAACAACGACAGGTGGGCTTAACAAGATTTGGCTGACTTTCTCCCTTGTTTAAATAAAAAATTAAAAAATTCAGAAGTTGGTTACGTCATTCGGTTAAGATAGTGTTTCAGTGTTTTTTGTCTCGGTTCGAATTCACCACTAGTACTACGGCTTACTCATTTTTTTTTATCTACAAATATGAAGTCTCGAGTTTGACTCACGTGCTTGGTGAGTTTATTACTAAATTATTATAATAATTCATTTTAGAACCTACTTCAAACCTTCAAATGCTTAAAGTGAAATTTCGTTACCAATTATCAATTTTGTAATTAGTTGTTTTTTTATACAACGATATATTTACATTAAGAAAATTAGGTATTAAATATTAATAAAATTAGTGAATTATCCTATTGGAGATGGTCTTCATTTTTCAAATCACGGCGTTTTAAATTCAAACTCTTCATCTTCCTTTAATGTAGAATATCGTTTGTACTAAATAAAATAAAATACAAATAGTGACTCATATGTCTAATTTTTCGACTAACTCTATAGTTAAAATATAAATAACAAATCAACATAAAATTGGTAAAAAAGGAGAACAAATGTGTGGATATAATAGCACTCAATAAAAAAAATAGAAGTTGGATGGTTCATAGCAATTGTCTGGGTTTGCTGTAACGAGAGCCATCAAGCAGAGAGTTGAGTTGTCAAGTGGGAACAGAAAATATAGGAAGCAATCAAGGCAAAGACTTTTTGTTACTTCCTATTCTTCAATATTCAGAAAAGAGAAACCTTGTATGACTTTATAGCACTACCCACTTGGAATATTGAGTGATTGATGATATCATGACATGGGGTTGGTACTTTGGCGCCTTCTACTAGGTTATCATGACATGGGGTTGGTACTCTGGTGCCTTCTACTAGTTTGGTTGCAATTCCGGAATTTGGTATACCTCTAGGAAAGCAACTTAGATTGATTTGATATCATAGAATGACTTATGTAGAACGGGTTCACCGTCATGTGGTGTTTTGTATTCAATAATACATTATTAAATGCAAGTTTTTCTTTACATGACAATGTATTATTGGATTAGGACGCTGCATGGCGATGAACTCGTTTCATGTAAGTTGCTATCATGATATCATGATGATGTTCTAGTCTAATAAAATAATGTCAAATTTAATCTCGCTTTACATAGCATTATATTATTAGACTAGAACGTCATTGTAGAGGTTTACCCAGTTTATCTTACATGTAAGTTGTTCATCTCTTTAAAACTCATTTGCCTGCAAGGTTAATTCTGCCTTCTTACATGTAAGCGCCTAGGTCAATCTTTCGTCGCCCAAATGCACGTGGATGACTACACACATGTCCCATGTTTTTTAGCGGTTTGAAATAATTTAAAGTGTCTCACATATATTAACGGTCAGAAATTTGTCTAAAATGACAATTTTTAAAACAAATTTTTTTTGTTGCTCCGGAATATAAGATATTCCGAGCATTTTAAGTATTAAATTTTTTATTTTTATATTTCTAAACAAAGATCTTATTTTTATATTTCTAAACAAAGATCTAAGCGTGGTTTTTTGTTAGAAGTTCAGGTGGGCCCTGTTTACATTCTAGTGAACCTTACTACCTCACTAACATGTCGATTGTCAAAGAAAAGAAACTATTAAACCCTTTTGTCATTTCCTTAGTTTATTCCCTTTTGATCGATTTTATCTATGGAGTCCGGTTTTTATTTAACTTTTTTATTATATTTTTTTCTATATTATTTTCTTAATCACTGGAGTGTAGAAAAATTGAACTCTTTATCTACGCTATTGCGATCGAGTGCTTGTTTTTATGTTTTGTTCCAAATGTTTTCGAGTCCATGTATAAAAAGACAATATTTGTCATTAAGTATCTGTCACTGATATAGAAAATGATTACAAACCAAATGATTAATTATAAACGTAAATAAATAAAAAGCAAGTATGGAAAGAAGAAAATGCAGGAAGGATTGATGGTATTATTTGTGGTATATGTTATGTAGGATAATATGTGTGTCCACCTCATAACATGTAAGCATGTATATTATATAAACATGGCCTGTGCATGTATTTACTAATTATATAAATACAATTATAGAGAATCTGAACAACGACCACAAAAAAAAAATTCTAAATTTAAAATTTTCAAATCATTTGACAATGAAATATTTTGTCAAACACAATGTCTTATTATAGGCATTGAAAAAAATTCCTGCTAACATAAGAAGAATTTGAAAACTTAACCAAATCTCCAAGAAACCTCTTAAAAAATTCCAATCTGGTATATTTAATGGAATGACCGCTGCATTAGTAAGTTGAGGTATCAATTTTGGAGCAAAATGACCGAAGATAATGCTATTTTGAAGAATTTTTTTAGTATGACCATCAAAGTACTATCACGCGATATTACTAACTCACAATACTTATTAGCCCGCTTTGAATTGCATTTTCAGTAGACTTTTTTTGTGACGATCCACGGTTGATTTTTAATTGAAGACCAAAATCTCAACCATTCAGTATTGGATTATGAATTGTGGCTATAGATATGAATATTATGATTAAATAGCATGTTCTCATGATCTAAGTTGATTCCTTAATGAAGGGTTCTCATTCAAAGTGGTCGGTCTTATGAATATAGTAATCAGCACTGGATAGCATTTGGAATTAGGAAATTCCTAAAAAAAAAAAAACAGACGCTTTTCTTTTCAGCTGATTGCACCAAAAGGAAAGACAACTGGGTCATGTGGCAGAATTAATATACATTGAGATTGCTTACGGGTAAAGTAAAGTATAGGCCAATCATTTAGTATTCTCAACATTATTCTAAACCCAAAGAGTTGACATAGAGTTTTTGGTGGGGTCATTGCAGAGGAGAGATTTTTTCATGCATTTAGAACAAAACTCGGTACATTAATGTGTTACAATATAAATATAAGTGGAGAAGGGAAGACATTTTTTCAGTGTTTCTCCACTTATATATGACACGTGATGCACCGACTTATTTTTTGGAATACACTGAAAAATATCTTCGCTCATAGTACAAAGGGGCATAGGAGCTTGAATATAAAAAAAATTTTAAAAAAAGACCATACACTATCTTAGAGCATCTCCAAGAGAGTCCACAAAATTAAATTTGAGGTGCCATGTAGAATCTTTTGTGCTCCAATAAAGTTGTCACATGAGTCTTTAAATTTAGAAAATGTCCATTATTCTTTAGATTTAGAGACTCTATTTCACTCTTCAAACATTCCTTTTATTATAATAATGTGTCTTTGTCAACTTTTTTCCAAAAAGGAAATATTAAAAAATATCACATGATGGAAAGTAATAAAAAAAATACTAAAATTTGTGGAGTATGTTGTTGGAGCAAAATTGTGAGTCAACAAATTTTAGTTTTCAAACTGTCATGTGGGTCAATAAACTTGTATTTCAAGAGTTACATTTAGAGAAATAGTTGAAAATACTTTTAATCAACTAGCATAAACCCACGTCTATAAATTATGCACATAACCCGAGATTGCAACTCAATTCAGAACCAATTATTGGCCTTCAACTAATGTTATTTTACATGAAATAATGATGCAATACTATCCCTTCTTCATTCATAGTTTAGAAGATTAATGCAAATGGAAAATCTCTTTCTGAATCAAAATCGTAGCATTTAACACTTGGCAATTCAAGCCTATTTCTATGCACAATCCAGGTCCACAACTTTCTCTCTTCCATTTTTTGGTAAATACTTTTGCTCATTTTCTATGAGTCATTCATCTAGTTTGCAGATAATTCACACTTTGACACGCGTACGAGTATTTTTTTTTTATATTTTTTATTAGTTAGTTTTGCTTATATGTCATATTGTGATTTGCAAGGAGACGAGCATATGTGTTTGGCCATTAGGTATGATCTATACAGGTAACAGATCCATCCATATATAAGTAGCTACGACAATTGATAATTAAAACTTATGACCTTTCATAAAGAAGCAGATTAAATGGAGGTAAAGATAGACATTTATCAAACTATACTTTTCATCATCATCTGTACAGTGATTCCAACAGCGGCTAGGGAGAGCTGATCAACCGGTTTCTGAACCTTCGTCCTCCGGCAACACAACTACCTTCGACAAACCAACTGAACCTGGAACTACTGCCAGCCCATGATACTGCTGCACAACCAAGACCGACGCTGTGGTTGTGAAATCCGGAGAGGTCAACAAGCTACCTACAGGCCCCAGCTCCGGACAGTCTCCCTTGAGATTCAAGGCAGCAGCTACTTGACCCTCGGGCCTTCGACCAACCAGAAACAGATTGCATCGGTTAAACTCACGACGGATCAAATCAGTAGTTTCTGCAGCATTTCTCACTTCTCTCTCCTCATATCTGATTGAGCTGTCATTTGAAATCTTCTGCTTCAACTCAGCGACGAACTTCTCATTCGCTGACCCTGCTGAAGTAGTGTTGGAGCCATCGTTTATGTCCACTTGGACTATTTCCCGCTCAAGTTCAGGACTTGCCAAGAAGTGGACGACGGTTAAATTGTTACCCGGGTGCTCAGCCATTCGCATCCCATAAGCAAGGGCCTCACGATCATCACCACCCCCGAAGAATAGGACAACTATGATTGAAGAAACATTTCTGGCGGATACATGGGTGCTTCCACCAAGGCCACGGTCCACCATGATCCCAACTGAGCATGGCGCATGCTCAAGAACCCTACGATTCACCCCTCTGTATTCAGTTCGAGTTGTCTCCAATACCCCATCCAACCTCTGGTGCTTGTGGAATGGGACAATAATAATTGCTGCCCCTTTCATTTCAGCCATTGCACAGATGTCCTCATGTATGCTAGAAACGGAGGAGATTGCTGTCATTGGACGGATCGCCACTCGACTCAGCTGCTCAAACGTTTCAAAAGCCACAACTACTTGATTATTATCTGAATCCTTCACCTTGTTCCAAAAGGGTAGCCCATTTCTTCTCGCCTTGTGAACCATCACAATCGCAGACGATCTCTCGTTAAGCTCCATAAGATGCATTGCATAGACACAAAGCCGCTCCTTCCTTTCAGTCCCACGAGAAGCCTCGATGAGATTAATCATTGTGGGGAGGTTCCTTGTACCTTGGAAACAGGTCAAAATCCGGAGCTCGGTGTTTGGATCTTTCCTTTCAATAGTTCTGTACTTGTAATCAGATTTACTCTTTCTTTTAGCTGGCTTGTATACCGCCATTACTACAGGTGTCGTAAGGAAGGTTGTGAAGATTGCCATGAGAACCATGATAGCAAATGTTTGATCATTCAAAACCTGCAATAGCAGAAAGTTAGTACCGTAAGTTACACGCATGTAAAAATATTACAGAAAAAGCCTTGGGAGTCCCTCAATAATCGAAAAATGCTTAATTGTACCTTTCTGTCTCTACCAATGTTAAGGACAATGAGCTCCACCAACCCTTTAGTATTCATGAGGAACCCTAGAGCCAGAGCCTCTTGAAAGGGCACTCGGCAGAGGAGGGAAACAGCTACTGTGCCAATGACTTTCCCAAAACAGGCTGTTGAAATGACCAAGACTAGGAGACCCCATGACTGAGCTCCATGAATTGTAGCTATATCGGTCTTCAATCCACTTGAGACAAAGTACAATGGAAGGAATAGACCAGATACGAGATCCTCAACTTTTTCAACAAGAGCGCCGGCAAATGGCCCTTCCTTTGGGACAATAATTCCGAGCACAAATGCTCCAAATAGGGCATGAATTCCAATAGCATCAGTGACAAACCCAGCTGCCAAAACTGCAACTAAAGTAGCACATACATACAATTCTTCTACTGGTTCTCCTGCGGTACAGCGCTGTGCCATCCATTTAAAGATTGGTCGAACAAAAAAAACACAACTGAGGACAAAAGCACACCCACACAAGAAAACCCATAGCGGAACCAGGGGAGAACGGCCAGTGCCAGAGAGGGAAATGGCAAGAGCAAGAAGAATCCATGCAGCCACATCATTGACTGCTGCTGCTGACATGGCCATTCTGCCAATGTCAGTGGTTAAAAGCTTGAGCTCAGCCAAAATACGTGCCAAAACGGGGAAGGCAGTTATAGAAAGAGCCACTCCCATGAAAACCAGAAATGGCGGTCCATCTACACCTTTAGAAATAGTTCCTTTGAGCGCAAATGATGTACCAATTCCTAAAACAAAAGGTAGGGTAATTCCTGCAAGTGCAATGCAGAGAGCCTTCTTTCCAGTGCGGCGGATGGACTTAGGATCCAACTCCAAGCCCACTAGGAACAGAAAGAAGAGAAGACCAAGATTGGCTAAAGTATCCAACACTGTGAGACTTCTGTTTGGAAATATTGCTTCGAGATAGTCTTTGTTGCGACCAAGAGCTGAAGGGCCAAGTAATATTCCGCCCTGCATAAACAGCAATACTAAGTTAAACTCTGCTATGCACGAGGATGTTCAGATACTTGTCTACTTACAATAAACGTAAATAGAACAAAATATTTATGTTATTTTTTGTTCTTCTCTATGGAGAAGAGGAATTATTATTGTTTGAATGGCACATATGGTTTTACTTCAAAGGCCACTGAAAACATCTGCCTTTCAGCCAAGAGAAGTTGCCAATGAAAGCACCAATATCTGTTAACTCCCGCAACATATTGTTCGGAAATGCACAGCTCCTCTTAGTCACTTGTAGCGGTGCGTGCATGATAGTTATCTCTCTCTCTCTCTCTCTGTGATAACATCATTTGCATTTTCAAAAAAAGGGTTTGCCGATAAATATTCAACCAGAGGGTAAGAGAGAAGGGGTAAGATTTCCAGTTTCCACACACATAAATTTGATTACATCATGATACGATAAATTGACGACCATTTTGAAGGCCTTCATAGTATATACAGCAAACAAAAAGTATATATACTTACCACAATCTCTGCAATCACGCGAGGCTGTCTTAGTGGTCGAAGAAGAAAAGCAAGAATCCGTGTAAGCGCAACCACAAGGCATATCTGTAAGATGGCAAGAGGGAGAGCATAATCCAGAGGATTATCACCCTGAAAGACCCCATTAGATGTTGCTTTCATCGGTGCTGGACATGCACTTGCAACTGTGGTATTTGTAGCCATTTTGCTCCAGCAAAATACCAGGAATTATAGAGTCTGAGTTGAATTCCTGCATAATGTGATATACGTATATCATAATATCAGCAAAGTTCTCTCTCCAATAAAATAATTATCTGCGTAGTTAAAACTATAGCTTCCGGACTCGACACCACCCAAAACAAAGAACAAAGGAAAAACGGAAGAAACAACAGTTAAGAATAAAGAGAGCGCCTTAGTGTTTTGTTAGTTTCTGCTGAGTGACTACTCTAAATCGTAGCCGTTGATAGTAATTAATTTTTACGATTCAAAGAACTACGCTAACAAAAGAAATTTGCAATTATTTTAGCACTAGCAGCATAGTAACTTAAGAGTACGAACCATGAATCACGTTCAAATCATCACTTTTTTAACCAAAAAAGTGAGCAGTCACAATATAATCAATCAAAAATTCTTGAGTGCTCTGGAGTACACGATAGTCCGGATGTTTTAATCAATATGCCACCAAAAAGTTCTACAGGACGCTCCAAGAATGTGGTCCTGAAAATACCTCAGAAAGAACTTGTCTACTTCGCATATTCCAGATAAGGTCAAGGCTCATACTCTGTTATTACATAATTGTATATCATTCCATAAAAATGAAAATGTTTTCCGATTTCGGGTCAGAATGTATTTAATACAATCACTATCTGACCGTCAAGATAATAATTGTATTAAATACATGTAAGTATTGTAGCCAAATTCTACAAGAATCCTGAGCTATACAATAAAATAAAATAATTATTTTAGCAGCAAAGTTACATGCAATCTTTGAATATCTGTGTTCAACGTACGACTTTTTGTAATCAATCACAAACTATACTAAACAAACCCGAAGAAACCATAATCAATGACGAACTAACTAGGATTACTAACTCCAGTGAAGTAAACTATATGTTTAATAGTTACGTTGGCCTGTTGAAAATTCAAGAAAATATAGTGTGAAAAGTCTCTGGCCCTACTAAAAACTACCTACCTCATGACAGCGAGTTAATTTGATTACATACATGAATATGTACTAAATTCCAAGTGTTAAGCAAACTTCTTTAATATTTATGAAGTGAGACAACAAAAATTACTAAACTATTTTTTTTTATTTTTAAAACTACTAAACTAGTCCAAAAAGGTTAGCTCGAGTGAACAACTCCCTTTGCTTCTGTCCCAAAATTAAAATATACTTTGAAACTAACATGGAAATTTAGGCCTAGGGAAACGCGCCTGACTGACCTAAATATGGGAAAAACTCAAAACTGATCCACAAAACGATAGATATATGAGAGATATTTATCCCAGACCGACTAACGAATAATGATATATTAACGTATTATGTTCTGCAGATTGCGTTTTACGACTTTCCTCTTTTCTAATAATTAATTGTCTAATTTATTAACGTTATCGCTTTATTAAAAAAAATATTATATTACCAAGCAACTAATCTTACTGTTAATCAATTAAAGTTGATTTGGTTGTGCAATCTAAATTAAAAACAGTCTCATAATATAACATATTAAACTGTTTAACGAGATCAAAAGAAAACTAACACACAGATACGATGAAAAATGGACTAATGGAGATCTAACTAGAGGAGGAGATAAAAGTGAAAAGGTTTCAATTGTGGGACCAAAATAGCAACTCCCCATCAAATTTAAGAAAACAAAGAAAAAACAAAAGGCAACACAATAAAATAAAAAATTAAATTATGAACCATACTACGTAACAGCTGACTCGCTTGAGGGATTCTAAGAAACCACCACAAGCTATGGTGAACCTATATGTTATAGGTTGGGTTGCAAAAGACAATAATGCCCCAATGCCGCCCAATCAAATTTACACTCTATAAAATTTCAATAAAATTCCAAAAAGTTACCTTTTTTTGTAGAGTTTACCTCCAAGGCTAAAACTTTCCAAAATTTTCTACTATTTTTCAGAAAATTAAATTTTATCTACAAGATAATGTTTGTTTCTCTTGGAATCAGCCAACAATTATTACTATTTCAATCATTTGTGGACACAAAAGAAAAAAAATACATAAATTTTCAGAATACCCACAAGAATAAAAAAATAAACAAAAAATTAAATTAAAAAATGAGCTTGGAAATTAGTGTAATATCAGGTCCTATGTTTAACAATTATTACTTGCGATAAAAGAACTGCAATAAATAAAAATTTAGCATATAGGCTTTGGAAATGTGTACTTACACGTCGTGTAAACTTGCCCTTTCTTTCTCTTCCTTTCCCCTGAGATTTTCTGGGAAACCAAACAGAATTTTGAATAAAAACAGAGTAGAGAAAGAGGGAAAATCAGAGCCACCACAGGTTTTCCAATAAATTCTGAAAAAAAGACTGTTTCTTTAGGGAGTCTATGACCCACATTTTATCTTCATTTGTACCAAATAAAGGCAGAGCCTTTTTCTGGGTAATTAGCTAAGGACTTGCAAGATAAGGGTAGAGAAAGAAATGGGGGTGTTTGGTTGCTGAGAAAATTTGCAGAGATTGGGACCGGGAAGAGGAGGAAACGAAGAGTTGGAAGTGTGATGCCAATTGGTTTGGGACGGGACCTCCCCCAAATATATAGAACCGCGGGAGGAATTCTGAAAAATTCAATTTTGCCCATTGGTTACTAATCTTTAAGGACATTATCGTAAAAGACTCATGAGAAAAACGGATAATATAGTGTGTGTGTGTCTGTATTAAATTTTTCTGAAGGGTAGGCAGCAGCGTAATTGCCACGCGTCATCCTCAAAATTTAATGAGAATTGAAATTTAGGTGTATTTTTTACTCAGTAACCTCGACAAGGTGGTATCAAATTCTAAAATGGATACCACTAGGTAGTACTAAGTGGCAGCATCATCACCTTATTGATTATAGGTCGATGAGTGTGATTTACTATTCTAAGAGCATCTTCGATGAGCTTCTTAAATGAGTTATAACTAAAATTTAGAGAGAATTTCAAAAAAATCAACTTCAATCTCTGTCCACCTCCTAAGATAGGGATTCCTCTATGAACTCTTAAATCTAGAAAGGAAAAACGAACTCTTAGTGACTCTCTGTAATTAATGATTATTTCAATATTACTTTAAACAAATAATATAATTAATACCTAATAGCTCATAGTCATTCTGGCTATCACGCCCTGGACCCGGGGGGCATCAACTGATGAGGGCGCGGTTCCCTCGTCGTGAAAGAAGTAATGAAAGTGATGCTCGAGGTCAAACCGCGTTCGTTGTTGTCTGTATAGCTTTCTAAAGCAAAGATCTAGCAACGCATTCCGAGCACATATCATTGGTATTGGATGAATCATTAGGTTGTGCTGAGTAAAATCTGCTCCGTTTTTAAGTAGAAAAAACCCGAATCCGAAACGCGAGCTAAAATTAAAAAATAAATAAATAAAAAGAAATTAAAACGGGGTGAAAATAAATTTCTCTAATAATTCATAATTATTTACCAAGGATAAAATGAATAAATAAATAATACTCTAATATCACAACTAACTCGATCTCGTCCCGCCTACTCTCTTGACTGTCTAGTTGGTAAGCCTGCATAACAATAGAGGGGGTGAGCTTCAACAGCTCAATATGGATATAACCTTACCACAGTAAACTGACAATACTAAATTAAGTGTCATGGCATCTTATAACCGTCCTTCTTCTTATAAAACCGAATAGAGAGAGAGGAAAGGCCCAGCGAGGAAAGAAAGGATTAAGGAACAAACTACTTCACTCTTCATCAACCTGCAACTTGCATATATGGGTAAACATCCCAAATTTATTTATTCTTCTAATGACTGGTTGTTATTTACAAAATTTGGTTTAGGGTTTAGAAAAGTAGGAAGCAGAAATTAGAGAGAAGCCCGAGGGCTCTTTCTATTTTGATTCATTGCTTTATATATACAACATGATAGTTGATTTGTATAATAGGTATTTACAGTAAGAAATATATTTGTATTGGTTATTATGTATAGAAGCTGATATACAAAAGGTTGTATGTGGCATCTGTTTATCATTTGATTAGTTTCAAAAGAAAGCATGTTTTTGATATTAAAGGGTAAGTTGCTGCTGTCCTATTTATAAAGTAGCTTGAGAAATCTAATTCTTTCAGTTTGCTACTTTTCCAAACTACTCTATATTGCAATATAATATCAGTTTGTATATTCTTGAACTACACCAAGCAAGATTTCAAACTATATATCTATACAAAAAAGTGGTTTTTTCGTTGGAAAAACCAATCCAAATCTCATATTACGTCTACTTTTTCAAAATGTAATTTACACTTTTTTTTAGGGTCCAACTTTAGTGGTACGTACCATTGAATGGTACGTACTGTTAAATGGCTAAGATTCATTTGGGACCCACTGCAAATTAATCTGAACCATTCAATAGTCGTACCATTGAATAGTACGTACCACTCAAGATTTTTCCTTTTTTTTATGTCTATGATACTTTTTAAACAACATATTTTTAAAAAATTGTTATTGGCACTTCAAAAATCTAATTGTACACTCTAAATTTTTTATATTTAGAAATAAATATACTCTTATTAAGAGTGCACAATTATATTTCTGAAGTGTCAATAGTAATTCCCTATTTTTTTTTTTCTAAGATGCAATTCCTTTCATGATATTCATGTTGGCTTTTAGTTATCTATTGTATTACCTTATAAACAGAACAACAATTTAAAATGGTAGATTGTCATTATTTTCACAACTAGGAAAGTACGAAATGAAGTGGCACCTAATTACTTCCTTCTTTGTATATAAAAAGTCACAAGATATCGAATTGTCAGTCAGCGTTTTATAAAAATAATGTGAACGAGGAAAAAAGGGACGGCTTCCAAAATTGGATTAGAGTCGTCACCTACTGTACTTCAAAAGTTACGTACCAAAGCCAAAGTTTTATTTAAGGATACAATACTTGGGTTTTCATTCAATAGCAGCGTTTCTTTACGGACTTTTGTAAAATCATCAGAGTGCGGTCTTTCTTCGTAGTGCCTTTGCCTTACAGTATTTCTACAACATACAATGTTTAGTCTTCTTAAGTTATCTTTCATGTTGGTTCTCCATAATTGATAAATTGTATAGTATTCCTGATAAGTTTGTAATTGTGTAGTTGTGATTCTTCTTTTGGCGTGTGTGACCTCTTAGTTATGTTTGACATGTCTACCCTATGCACATTCTTGATCATTCATTCTAAATTTTTATTTGATCTTGAAATAAGAGAGTTTAAAGTCCGATTATAAGTGGAACACGTTTTTTTTCTTTTGGATCTTGTTAAAATTCATTCATGAGCGAAGTCACTCATTCAGGAGTGCTCAAGTGCTAACTAGTTAGTAATATAATACGGCGGTAAACACTCATATGAGCTCATTTCACAATGATCAACGTTGTAAAATTCACTCAAATTGAAAGTCGTTTAGCCATTCTATTATTATTGTAAACATTTCATTGTTTATGTGCACCACAATATTCGTCTATTTATAAATGAATTTTTGCAAGAATTATTTATGAATGGGAACCTAAAATATTGACAGTTTGAATCATAAGATTATTTTGTGGAGATGGCCCAAATGAGTGATTAGGGCCGTATTACATAATCGACAGTTAGCACTTGAGCACTCATATATATATATATATATATATATATATATATGTGAGTAAATGTTATTGTGGATTTATGAGATTAGAGTTTTTTATTTTTCAGCAAACTGCCATGCATGGAATTTGACTATTTGAGTTATAAAATTAAGAAGTAAGATACCTATCATGCATAAGTACTAGAGTATTTCTCTTTATTTTGACTGAGAATACTCAAAACATTGTTATAGGCATGCATAACCCATAAAGTTAGGTATAACTTAATTTTAACAATTAGGCTATTACCACTAACTATACGAGTTAGAGACTGATTTTTAACTTGATACTAACAATTAAGATTTTGTTTCCTTATTAATGACCGTTTATGAGATTTGAACTCAAAGTCATCTAAAATAATTTATTTATTTTTTAAAGAAAGACTAGATGGTGGCCAAGCTACTCCACCAATTTGTTTCTTGAATATTATAAAATTGTTTATACAGCTAGGTTTTCTTAGTATTGTAATATTTCGTTTCCTGAAAGCAATTTAATGATTTATACCACTCTCCATAAACAATAAAAAGAAAGGCAAAAAAGAAATGGGGTAAAGATAATTTTCGGATATCATGATCCCTTTCTACACGTGTTTCACTTGAGCAACCTATTTGGACTGGCGCCACCGTCTACCCTCTGCCCACGAAGTCAACCCCACGTTATAAATTGGCTCTCTTCCTCCTCCTTCCTTCTCGTCTTCCACCAAAAAAAACAAAAAATGTTGGTTGACAACTTAACATGTAGGTCATTGTTAACTTATTTGCACTCTCTCCTACAAAGCAACTTATACAGAATATGTTAATTTATTATGTTACGACTTGGTGCAATAATTTATTGTTATATAGAAAAAAGTTTATACATAATAATATATTATTAAATAGGAATGTCACGTGATGGATGACACACTCCATATAAATCCTTTTTCGGTACTATAGCTGCTTATCTTCTTTTTTTGTTTTAGAAAAACTTTAGACACATATTGAGCAAACAGAATTAAGAAAGTGACACTAGTTATGAACAAATAAGATCTTATTATATGAATCCTAAAAAAATGACACTAGTTTATATCAAGATTATAATAATCCAGGGTCTAGGGAAAGAGTTGCAATCTTTTTTCCTGAAAATGTTGAGCAACCAGTATCCTTATACAAAAGTCATAAAGTACAAAATTATAATTTATATCCTAGCCAATCCGGGCTGGACTAGTACAATCTAATCTGGAGTAATGAGATAATGACAGTATGTGGCGATACAGTATATAATATGGTGAAGATATGTTGGCGGTTCTGCCATACTAATAGTTTAGTCCAGTCTTGAACGCCACACGAGCCATATTTTATATGAGTATAATTTGATAAAAATATCCTAAAGATTAGCCACTAAGGGTATGCAATTAAATTATCAAATTGAATATTGTAGTTTGTTACAAACAGGACTAAATTTTGTCCGAAGTCTCATCATTGAGAACCTAATCATCTGTGTTCAACATTCGGGTATGCCCCTGATTCACCTAGTTTCTAATTGGGCACAGTGAAATGAATTATAAACCCCAAGGTCAATATGATACGTAGCTAGGTTTGAATGGATTCATATAAAGGGTGAAGGGTGTAAAACCAAACGAGTTAAGGGTGTAAAACACCTTTGCCAGTCCTGATTCAAGATTAACCTACACCTCTCCAAAACCTTTCCATGTGGGGGGTGATTTTGGGTCAGACTGTCTCATGCGACATCATACTTGTAGACGCGACACAATCGAAAATGTGTGTCAAATTGCAAGGAATCTCATTTTTTTTCGTGAGTGTGTTGTTGTACCAGATAATCTCACTCAAGACTTTCTTCAAAATGTATCAGTTGTTATTGACTGTTTAAAAGTGTCATTCTGTCCAGTTTTCAATACAATTTATTTTTTTGTGGTTTTATAAAGTTAGAGTGCAAAATGTCTGGAGTGTTAATATATTACTAGTGAAAACTTAATGTATCAGTGTAATATCCTATAAAAATTTTGTTATAAAATAATTCCTTAGGGGATATTTTGGACACGTGCGTGATTATTTTGTACACAGAACCGTGTAATTTTACTGTTTTGGTGGGCGCACAATACCCCCAAAACCCAAAATATATCTTTTCCTTCTCTTCTTCCCCGTCACTTCCTTATTTTTTTTTCATTTCTCTCTCTCTCTCTCTCTCTCTCTCTCTCACTGTCTGTGCACAGTGCACGTTGACGAAAACCCGTCAAACCGAGGCGAACTAAAATCACCACCATCTTTGTCTCGACCACTGGACTCAACGGTGCAAACCGTTCATCCAAACTCCCGACCGTTTGACGGAAAAACCAGACCTTCCCGGCAATTTTCTCGCCATTCTAGACCGAGGTGAGGTTTCTAACTTCCACCATTAAATTCCTCTCATTGAGTAGATGAGTTTTCATATGTTGTTTGCTTGATTTGGTTGATTTTTGTCGTAGATCAAGAAAATTCAGTGCAATGACAAAGTCAGGCTCTCGAGGATGTTGAAGTAGCATTCTTTTGTGCCCTTTCATTGGTGTTTTGGAGAGAGAGAGAGAGAGAGAGATTTATCCATCGGTTCAAGTTTTTGAACAAAATTAAAAAAGGACTTTCTTTGATTCTTTTGTTTTCTATTTCCTAATGAAGCATATATATATATATATATATATATAGGAGGGGTTAAAAGAACTAAAAATGCGGACAATAATAGAAGTATAGATGCTCATATGTCATTCATGGCTGCATGCATGTGTTGTGTCCAGTACATAATATAGTAAGAGTGGCCACGAGCCGCCCCATTACTTAGTGCGCCAACATATATCATATATGCACCCAAAACAGAACGTGCATATGCATGACATATATATATATATATATATAGTTTTTCGACAGATGAACTTCATCTTGATTAAATATGACACAAACACGGGAATTATTAATTATGCGTTTTGGCCTCTGCGAATCAAACTCGCTCTATATTTCGCTCTATTAGTAGGGGCCTTTAAGCCACATGAAAGAAATTATACCAAATATAATAATATAATTAATTGGAGAAAAATTAAAGATTTTTTTTTTATTGACATGGAAAATTTATCAAATAAGAGTTATGGGGCTTTATTGAGATGATTATATCATAAGAGCAATTGAAACACGTGTTGGATTTATTCCAATATAAGTCAACTTTAAATGGTCTACAATGTAATAGGAATGAAATAATAGAGATTAATGTTAAGATTGTGATTTGATACTCCTCTATATTTGTCTTTAATTTGTGTCTTGCATAGCAAGTAAGATAGATTGAATCCTTGACAATCAAGTAATTGTGATACCTAACTTGTAAGCCAAGTAAGTGAGATTTGTGTTTCCTTTATGGACGGAACCCTAGTCTCTTGGATGGTTAATATATATATCGAGGTCCTTGCAAGCCCTAACACACACGCAGAAAAGATATACTTTCCATAGAGTTACTGCACAAGTTTAGGTGCTTGTAGAAGTGCTTCGGTATTCCTATTTTCTATCGTTCTTGTCCGAGTTCATCAATGACTGCAACTGGAACTTCTTCAGGTTAGTCACTATTAACGAATCATTATATTTGGTGTATTCTAACTGTATAATCATATCAGACTAACAACACATTTACGATTTTGATAAAAAAAAGGAAGATTCGAACAAAAATTTAAGGGCATGGGGCATGGCTCAAAACTATTACCATGAGACTTTACTTTCAACATAATTGGATCTTCCTCTAATAGACATTGTTTTATATGAACAGACAAAAAAAAAAGGAATTAGTTTTTATATGGTAAAACAGAAGGCTAGTTAGAAGGTTGAGTTTAAAAATAAATAAAGGGAAAACTAATGAAACGCCCAACTTTTGGGCTATATTAATTAGCAGGACAAAAATTTTTCTTAATAGCCAAAATAGGTATAGAAGAGCAGACAAAGAGAGGGGTCTATAGAGCATAATTGAACAGACCAAAAGCATAGAGAGACCCAACAACACAAAATAAAGAAAGCAAAAAGACAACTTATCATTTAGAAATAGTGAGATACTTTTAGAAATAGTGACATCCATCAAAATTGTGAGGAGAAATGTGGGGACATGTTTTGAAAATTATTCAAAAAGTTATTTTGTTTGATAGTAAACACACTTGTATATATGTAAACGACGGCTTTCCCTTCATTCATAGAGACACGAACACACCTACATACAGACTTACAATCCCAGACTGAGAAACACAGAGCCTTTCTTTAGCATTTTTCCAAGCTTTCTTCTATATTTGTAAACATCCTTTGTAAACTTATATACATCAATAAAAGAGCAAGTGTATATATTCAAGCAATTCTCCAGTCTTAAGTAAGTTTTCTTTCTTTACTTTAGTGTGTTTGTTTAATTAGACTTCCAGTCCAAAACAGGGAAACACTATTGTAGTTATATTATTATCTTGCTAAACTGACGATCATACTTTGTTCGAGCACTCTGTTATAGTTGAATGCTTGCCATACAAATAACTGGACATTAACTAGGGTACCTCTGAGTTCAGCCCTTGTGGCCTATACATGCATTGTGAGTGGCCTACATGCTGAAACATGTCGAGTTCCATGTGCAAGGTTATATGTCTAAGTTGTTATAATGGCCATCTGACTATTTTACAGTCCGGCTTCGAATTTGGTATCAGAGCCTAGTTTGGCATTTTAATAGTATAATTATAATAGTAAAGTACCTTGAGGACGGAGGTCATCAACACAACTGATATCACACAAACACTTATTTGCATGAATATTGTATATTATTGTCCTTGTAGACCTTGTCAACCAAAATTACCAGGAGTTCATTGTTATATACATCCTACTATCACTACTACAAAGAAACATTTAGCATATATTTATAAGAAAATAAGAAAGAATATTAAGAAGCAAAAGTTTTATTTTAGTGTTATTGAACATCCCAGTTTTTCCAGTAAAGATAAAGAAGTTCAACATAATATATTAGCAGTAAGTAACGCAACTACTAATACTTTAGAAAATTATAGAAGAGAAAAAGAGTTTTTAAGAAATCAATTAGCAATAATTTTAGAAAAAGGAAGACTTTAGTTTATGATAGATTATCTTAATTTAGAAATTAGTGAGCAACATAAAAGAAAAATCACTTTAGATCAAAATAGTTTAATTTGTTATTTTCCATTAAGAAAACATAATCATATTTTGCATAGTGAAGAAAATTCACAAGCAAATAGTATTGTAGATCTTATTATTAGTCAAGCTGAAAATATAAAATTAGAAAATAATAAGCATAATAATTTATTAAATCAGTTATTAGATTATTCTCAGAAAAATTCAATAAAAACTGTTAGGCAAAATTTAGATTATATTACATCTCAATTAGAAGATAATAATAAAAATATTCAGAGATTTCCAAGCAAAAGAGAGATAAAAGAACTTATTGAGCTAATAGAAAGTAAGCCTAAGCAAGTAGAAATTAAATCATTAGAGATAGTTGAGCAACTAAAATTAGAAGTTCATAAAATTCAATTAGTACAAAAAGAGTTAATTGAGCAAGTAGATAAGTTGCACAATAAAATAGATAGATTATTAGTTTGATGACCGATTCTCGAACTAATAAAAAATATATTCAAGCTTTACAAGAAGTTGGTAAGTTAGATAAAGAACCAGTTGGTTTAACAGATTTTTCACCACAAGTACTTAGTAGTAATATTCCAATTAGACGAAATAATTTAATTATTCAACTAGTTTTAAATTTATCAGAAAAATTAGATCAAATTGAAGAACAAATAGTAGAAATTAATAAAGTCTTACATAATACACATTCATCACTTCCACCATCTTTATTATAAAAATTAGAAAAATTAACTTTAACCACAAATAATCATACTAGAAGACCTAAAATTAATCCCTTTGATAATAGAAAATGGAACTCTTCAGGAGAAAAGGAAAAGAAATAGTTAGAGCAGAAGATATTTATCTTACTGAAGAAGAAGCACAAGAATTCATTAGAAAAGGATTTGAGAGAACCCAGAAAAATAAATATAGTTTGTATCAATTAGGATTATTTGAAAATAGAAATAAAATTGTAAGTAGCATCAGTCAACATGAAGTTAGTTGTATTGATAAAGAAGTCACACTTAATTTGCTGAGTAATGAAGCAGTTAATCAATTAAGAAAATCACATTTTAGTCAAATTCACATAGGCACAATTATGATTGGCATAGCAGGTCTAACTAGAGCACAAGTAGGCACAAAAACTTTAGTTTACATATATGATGATAGATGGGATAATCACCAACAAGCATCAATAGCAACAACTGAAGTTGATTTAAGTTCAAATTTAGCAGTTATAGGTTGTATTCCAAATTATGTTATGAATATTAAAGAATTTAGTAAATATATTAAAGTAAGCATAAGAACAAAAAATTATAATATGAAAGGAGAATATAAAAATTTATGTATTAGCCTAATGTATATAGGAAAAGTGTCAGATAAATATAATCATAAGTTTAATTTAGAATTTCAAAATTTAGTTCAAACATTTGGAAGTAAGCATGTTAATATGATAGAAGCAAAACCCGTAGACAATAGCTTTTTAGAAGGAACCCAATGGACACTACCAAATTTACAAGTAGCAAAAAATAGACAACCAGATCATGCACAAATTTATGAAACTAATGCAGGAGAAGCAACAATTAGATTTAGTAATTATAAGCAAATAGATAATTTAGAAGATGATGAGAGTGAAATTGAGAGCATTCGTGAGAGTATTCATATGGCTTTTGATAATTTAGATATTAATTTAGTTGAGCAAAATTTTGATCGTATTGTAGATAAACTTATAGAAGATATTGATAATTTAGATGAAGAATAATATTTAAAAAAATATAAAACATATGATTTAGAGTTGCATAAGATTTCAGATGATTTAGAGTTGCATAAGATTTCAGATGAAGAAATGAAAAAATTAATTTTGGATATAGGTGTAGAACATATTTTAGGAGCAGAAGAATACAATAATTTATTAGAATTAAAAATTGAAAGTAACCCAGCTGAAGAAAGTGGAGCATCAGCATCAGGAGTAGATAATAATCTAGGATACATAGCTAGAACAGACCAACAATTTTTGAGACCATCATGTGAGCAATATACTGAACAAGGAGGAGTAAATTATATGAATGAAAATTTGCTTAGACCACCTAAGAAAAACAGGATACCATATATGAAAGGACTTGAGCATATTAATATTGCAGGAAATATATTAAATTTAGACAATGTAGATCCACAAGATTGGGAAAAAACAATAGAGAGATGGGAAAAAAGTTGTGTGCATGCAGCATTAATGTTAGATTTTAGTAATTCACAAAACATGTTAGATTATTTTGAGCATACTCTAGATGGCTTAGTTTTTGATTATTTTCAATCATGGAAAGTACTAGATCCAGAACAACATCAGTTAGCAAAAACAAGTTTTAACATAGATGGTTTTATTAATTTAATTAAACAAGAATTTTTAGATCATAATAGATTAGATCGAATAAATGAGGAAGAGCAAATAAGAGCTATTAGAAATTTAGAACAATTACAAATTTGTGATTTACAGTATATAGCAGATTATACATCAGATTTCTTTAAATATTTAGGAAGAACAGGAAGAATTAGTGATATTAACTTACTAGATACATATATGACAAAGATAAAAGGACCAATAGGTGAAAATTTTTGGAATGAATGGCAAAAACATCCAAAGAAAAATAATATTGCAATAGGACCTAGAATTCAACATGTATATGACATACTTAGACAAGAATGTAGTCAAATAAAGGCAAAAAGACAAATTAGGAAACAATTTTACATGAGTTGTAAAAATATAGATTTACCACAACAGTACGGATGCCATAAGAAAAATAAGCATAAGAAAATTTATAAGAAGCATTATAAGTCATATAAACCTTATAAGCAAAATAAAAATTTTAGCATAAGACCTTCTAGAACATTTAGAAAACGTAAATATATTCCTAAACAATTTAGGAAAAGAAGTAGTAAACCTTGGATAAGAAGATATAAAGCACCTAAAGATAAAAGTAATTGCAAATGTTATTTATGTGGAGAAATAGGACATATTAGACCCAAATGTCCAAAATTAGGAAAGCAACCACGAGATAAAGTATATTTAATGGAATTATTTAAATTAGAAGAAGATGAAGATATACAATCAATTTATAGCTTAGATGATTTGAGTGATAATGAGAGTATTTATAGTGTAGAAAATATTAATATGATAGATTCAGATTCAGAGTATCAGATAGTGATATAGATGAATATATGTGTGTATTTATAGAAGAAGAACATGAAGAAGAATTTAAATACGTTAATTTAGGTTGGCCAGAAAAATGTCATAAGTGTAGTAAGCTAGTAGCAGAAAAATATTATAATAAATATTCTATATTTTGTAAATCTTGTTATAATAATAAGTTATTAGAGATTAATTCAGCAGAATCACTAGAAAATACTGAAATATTAGGAAATAGTGTTCATAATATTGAAAAGCCAAAAAAAAGTTCACTGATTACTATAAATTGTGAAATAGAATTAGCAAAAGACTATAAAATACAAACAATAGCCATGATAGATACAAGAAGCACAAGGAGTGTCATAAGAGAAGAATTAATACCAGAAAAGTATAGACAAAAATTAGCAAAACCAGTAAGAATAACACAGTTTGATGAGAGACCTGTTTATTTAACACATTGCATTAATAATGAGTCTATTAAAATAGAAAAACAACAATTTAATTTACCATTAACATTTATTTCACCAGTTGGATCATACCCCTTTATTATAGGTTTAAACTTTTTGAAAAGTATACAAGGTTTTTTGTTTATGAACCCAGCAATAACATTTTTTAAGAGAGGTATAACTATAACTGACCAAAGTAATACTTTAGAATCCTATAAAAGCATAAGTATAGAAGAGTCTAGTAGTCAAGATCATTACTATTTAGAAAATTCAAATAAAAATGAAGAACATAATAATATAGAAGACTTTGATGAAGAAATATTTGAGCATGAATATCCAGTCATAGAAGAAATAACTCCAGTAGAAATATTACAGCTAGATAGACCTAAGAGTATATGACACATCCCGACCCGGATGTACACGTGGACACCCAAGAGTCGGATGTGCTGGCCGACACCACGTAGGGTGACGAAAGCCAATTGAATAAAATAAGGAATAAATTGAACAATTGAATACACTAACAGTCGTACAAGGTACAGAATACTGGAAATTTACAATTACAAGGAGATTCTAACGATCTTCATACCACCGGGTCTCGATGTCGACAACTTCAAGCCGCTAAACCTGGAGGGGCGCAAAACAGAAGGGTGAGTGGGCCAAAGTTAGTTTTGTAAAAACCTTTCCTTTAGAAAATACTAACCCCTCGCCGTAAAACAGGTATTAAGTTTCGTGAAAACCTTTCTTGAAAACATAACATAGTAATAGGTAGAAAATCAAGGTAAGTACGGAAATGTACTTACCGTCCGAAACGGGCAGAAAGTCGCCGTTCGGTCATAAAGTACTTTACCAAAAGGTTCGTAAAATAAGTTATACGGGAAAACTGTAAAACAGATACAAGTATCCGTGGCATCAGTGAAAATCCGAGATACAGCACAATCCAAGTATAAGACAAATGCTCGGTTAGGCAAGGCAGACACACGAGTTCATACAAATATATTCTGTCATGAACAGGCTGGGTGTATAAATAAAGTTACGCTCATGTACTACGATCACGTGAAGCTGGCGCTAATCGCTATCACCCGAGTTCGAGTCGCCCATGCGACCTAGAACAGGCTGGCACCTACTATGGGTCCATAGTGAGCGTATCGGTGCATGTGATCCATCACGTGAAGGCTGGTCCTGGCCTCGGACAGTACAATAACACCGTGTAAGCCTCCCAAGTTGAGCGTACAAAACATGCCACGGAGTATTTTTAATTAAAATAAAGTGAGGTAATTTCCCTTTTTGGGATAACCTTCAAACAACCACTAAAATAAGGTACTCTCGGGTGCCGTACCCGAAATATCAAGTAACTAACCACGATACGCAAAATACCAAGGATACACCATCTGGGTACCAAGGTATAGAAATACCAACTTAATGGTAGATTAGGTGAACCCAAAAATGATAGGAAATTATCGTTTCCAAAGTTCACCCAAATACGGCCCATGGCCCGTCAACGAATATAAGATCCAAACGCATAAATAGGGAATTAAAATAATTAATTCCCTAAACCCTCGAAAATAGGGTTGGTACGATAATTGTAATACGCAAACAAGGTAATACAGAAATCACCAATTTAATGGCATAAAATCCAAATGGAAATATGGGTCGAGGCCCACTAATTTCCATGGCCTAATACATTACCGAGTCGGTCTAACAACAACAAGTCTATCCGATAAACCAAGTAAATACTACGAAGTACAAGGTCTACCAAAAATACAAGATACGTACCAATCTAAAGTCATAACAACGATGTGGGCATAAAATAAGGCTTGCAACAACGTATACTAATCAATTTATACGCATAGGCAAAACCAATTTAATATTTAAAACACATAAAATAATTAATTTAAGTGAGGAAGGGGCCCACTCACAAATACCGAAGCCGGGAAGTCCGAATGCACGTTCTCCGAACGCCACGGGTCGCCAAAACCTATTTTTGAAACCCACAAATTAGTAAAGTATACGAAATTACAAGAAAAACGGCGTTTGGATACCCGAAAACGGAGTTTCGGGGTCGGAAACCCCAAAACCGCCGCCACAGGGCCGCCGTGCGCCGTCGCACGCGCCGCCACACCCCGCCGTTTGGCCTCACGCGCCGCCACGCGCGGCTGTGAGGTCACACGCGCCCTCACGCGCCGCCACGCGCGGCTGGAAGGTTCCCACGCGCGGCCACGCGCCCCACGCGCCGGCCACGCGCGACACTGTTCACGCGCCGTTAAAGTTAACGGCGTGCCGTTAACTTTAACGGAATATTCTGTTTAGTTAACGGAATATTCTCTAACGGCGTTACGGAATATTCCGTCGCCGTTAGGGAATATTCCCTGACGCCGTGAAAAAGGAACGGAATATACCTCGGGTATATTCTCGGTTCGGACCGGGTTGGACCAGGTCCTGCTGACGTCACTAGCCGGCTCGCTGACGTCAGGCCGCTGCAAGTCCGGCAGCCGATCGCCGCCGCCGTCCGCCGCTCGCCGCCGCCGGTTTCTGGAAAAACCCTGCCGGAAATCTGGAAATTTCACAGAGGCTTCATTTCAACACCAAATTTGATGGTTTCAAAGCCAAAATGAAGCTAGAGTCATGGGGAATTCGATTTTACCTACGATTTGGTCAGAAAAGGCCGGAATTGGCCGGAATCCACCTCGAAGGAAATCGGCCAAAAGTTGAACTTTGAAGAACTCGACTCGATTCTCGCATGCAGGGCTTGGGCTCGAGTCCCAGAGCTCCAAGGAGGTCGAAAGTGAAGAATCGAAGTCGATCTGAGGTCTGGGTGGCCGTGGCTGGCCACTGGAACTTCGCCGGAGAAAATGGCCGGTTCCTGGTTCGACTGGTTTTGAATTTTCTGGGTTCAAAGATGACCCCAAACTGAAGAGGACGATGATGGTAATGTCCTGGAGTCGATTCGAGTTTGAAAGATGGCCTCGGGTTGAAGACAGAGACCTTGGGTGCACAAAGTAATTTTCTGGGTTTTAAATCTCACGGTTTCTGGGTTTGCTGAGGCTCGAGGACAGTGATGGTGGTGCTCTGGGATGATGACGATGCACGACAGTGTAAAGTTGGAGTGAAACGAGGTCGAGGATGGAGGTTGGGGTGTCTAAAGTAGTTGGGTGTGACTTGGGTTTTCTGCAGCAAAGAAGAGGGTGAGGTCGAGTGTGAGGGAGAGACACAGAGTAGCAGAGAGTAAGGGAGACAAGAGTGACAGAGAGACAGTGGGCTGGGCCCACAGAAATTACTGGGCCCAAGGCCCAAGTCACCGAACACAATAATTTAACGTCCGTAGAACGTTCATTCGAACTCCGAATGACGTTCCGTTCGCGTCGACGAGTTCGTATCGACGAGCACGTCGAGAAAATACAAGTGAATGCGTCGTACGAGTTACGACGCAAAAGTCAACCGAAAGGTCAACCAAGGGCAAAATCGTCATTTTGCACCTCCGGAAATAAAATAATATTATTCTCCGGTACGGGGTGTAACAGTATAGATAGACCAAAGAGTCTAAAAGAATTGTTACAATTAGCAGAACAAACTAGAATTATAGGAGAAGACCCTCAATTGCATTGGACTAAAAATAAAATATTAGCAAAATTAGATATAATTAATCCAGACTTAACAATTAAGACGGCAGACATGCCTTGCAATTTACTTGATAAGCAAGAGTTTGAGCAACAAATAAAGGAGCTTTTAAATTTAAAAGTAATTAGGCCTTCAAAGTCTAGACATAGATCAGCAGCCTTCATAGTAAGAAAACATTCGGAATTAAAGAGAGGAAAGGCTAGGATAGTATATAATTATAAAAGATTAAATGATAATACATATGAAGATAGTTATAAATTACCAAATAAAGATGAGCTTATAAATAAAATTCAAGAGAGTAAATATTTTAGTAAGTTTGATTGTAAATCAGGATTTTGGCAAATAAGATTAGCAGAAGAATCAATTGAGTGGACAACATTCACTTGTCCAGAAGGACATTTTGAATGGCTTGTCATGCCATTTGGATTGAAAAATGCACCATCTATCTTTCAAAGAAAGATGGATCAAAATTTTTAAGAAATATGACAGTTTTTGTAGTGTATATGTAGATGATATTTTAGTACATAGTAAAAATAGAAATGAACATAGAAAACATTTAGAAATAATTTTACAAGAATTTATCAATAATGGTATTGTGATTAGCAAAAATAAAATAGCATTAGAAAAACAAGACATAGAATTTTTAGGAATGTATATAAAGTCAAGAACAATACAATTACAAGATCATATAGCTAAGAAAGTTTTAGAATTTCCAGATAAATTAGAAGATAAAAAACAATTACAAGCATTTTTAGGATTATTAAATTATGCAAGGAATTTTATTCCTGATCTAGGAAGAAAAATAACAGTATTACATAGCAAAACTAGCAAAACAGGACAAAAGTATTTTAATAGTGAAGATATTAAATTAGTACAAAATATCAAGCAAGAAATTACAAAACTTAAACCATTAACTTTACCACTAGATAATAGTTATAAAATAGTTGAAACAGATGCATCATCATTAGGATGGGCAGGAATATTATACCAGAAAAAGCATAAGGAATCACCAAAGTCTGATGAACAAGTTTGTAGATATGCATCAGGAAAATTTAGTGATATACAGTCCAGATTGCCAGCAACAGATTTAGAGATTTTAGGAATAATTAATTCACTTGAAGTATTTTCTTTATTTTTACATAATGAAGTATTTACAATTAGAACTGATTGTCAAAATATAGTTTCTCATTATAATAAAATTCACACTAACAAGCAAGCAGCCCAAAGATGGGTTAATTTTGTTGATTCAATTACAGGAAATGGTTTTAAACCAATATTTGAACATATTAAAGGTAGTGATAATACATTAGCTGATATCTTATCAAGACTTATTCATTGAATATGATGGAATATTACAGAGCATCATCCTCAAGTAGCAAAAGACCACAAAGCAGCAGAGCACCTTTCAATAGCATAATGATGCACCATGGACCTCCACCATTCAATAGATTCCAGAATAGCATGAATAGACCAGCATCACCACCAATACCCACTTTCAACTTTAATGGTACTATAGTGGAAGGAGTCAAAAATCCCACTCTGAGATACAGGCCAAGAGTACCAGGACTCACTGATAGGCAACAAGTACTTCTAGATCATTTCTGGAATATCCAAATAAAACAACCAAACATGAGGATAGGACATGAAAAAATAATTAGGGCTTTAGAGCAAGAATTTGATGCATTTAATTTTAATTTCAACCAAAGTCAGCATCACATCCATTCACTACAAAA
>CM031085.1:11438815-11612172 GCA_018257905.1 Gillenia trifoliata | reverse complement strand
TCATATTTAAGTACCATTGTTCTTAGGGTTACACTCTTTAGTATATCTTTGCACACTAACCTTTAAATCATGTATTTCCACTTTACCAACGGTTGGCCAACTGTGCACAGGTCGGTTTTCTTCGATTACTTCTGGAGCCTCACTGGGAATATGCATGTATTGCTCTACCCTTTCTACAGATATCATTGAATTCTCTAGCATGCATTGGAATTGGACTGAAACTACGAGGTATAGATTTAAGGACAGACCAAAAGATAGTGCCATCCCAATAAAACCTGTAAAAAGTTGAAACGAAAATGTTAGACAATATATCATACATATGGCTAAATAAAATCCATTTGATTCACCGAAGGTGATTCACTGGACTGTTTACAAACCAGAGGAAGATGCGTCAAATTGAATCAAAGTGATTGCAAGTGCAGAGGCCGAGAGAATAATCGCACATAGCAATTCAAGTCGTTCGATCAACCACTCGTTCGCTGAAAATCTATTGAAGTCAGCGCTTGCATTTGCATCAATAAATTCCAAGTTTTTGGAGAAGAACCGATCCTCCTCTCCAAAAGCTCTGACTGTCAAGGCTCCAGCAATAGATTCGGCAAGGTGGCTTGCAAGCGCAGACTTAGTCGTGCCATTCATTCGCATTAACTCTTTTGCAGAAGCAAAGTAGTAATTCTGTTTGCGGAAAAGAAAAACAAGTAGAAGATTTCTTGTTCAGAAAAGGAAAAAATTGTGAGGAAATCATTCAAGTGCTTCAATCTCAAGGGTATACCTGAAGTAGTAGAGTGACATAAATCGTCGGTATAATCAGAAACACGATTGGCCAAGTAATCAAAACCAAAACTATATATATGCTGTATGTCATCAAAGTTGAACCAACAGAAATTCCCAACTTGAAAGCTACTTCAAGGTCGACGATGTTCATATCATTAGAGACCTGCACAAAATACAGTGCAAATGTAAGTTTCATTCGGTACTCTGCATTAGAACATTTCAAGCTTTCTTCTTTTAAAAAACTCAAGTCTCACCCGACTAAGTATCCTTCCCACTGGTGTCGAGTCATAGAACAGCATTGGTGCTCGGAAAAGAGAGTTGAGTAGTGTGTCGAAAATGGATTTTGATGTTCCACATCCTAGTTCAACTAAACAGAAGAATCGGAGAAGCACACCAAATGACATGATGCACATGATCATTGTATACACAACGAACAGTTTGACTCTTGATACGCTATAATCCTGAAGCTTGGAAGCCAACCAGTAGGATTGAATTAATTGCCCAATTATGAATATCAAATGAAAAAAGATTGAAGAGGAGAAGTAGAAAAATCCCTTGTGTTGTTTTAAGTATTGAATGTATGGCTTGAAACCAGTGTCCCCGGTCTCTATCTCTTCTTTCTTAATTAATTGATCTCCTGAAGAACCCTTTTGCTGTACTTCCGTTTTAACTTTCTCAATCTCCTCCGCGGATGATTTATGTTTACTGGTAGAAGCATACTCCACTTGCCTCTCGCGACCAGCAGTGTCGTGGTGTGCATGGACAAGGTCTTGGAACTCTTCACATGAAGCCAGTAACTCTTCATAAGGAGCTGATCTCAAGATTTTCCCCGAAGATATCAACTGTGAAGAAAAACAGATATTACTAAGAAAACTTGCAGATCATTGGATAGAGTAAGAAAACTGATATCAGTAAACCTTCTGAAATGTTAACTTACCAAGATAGAATTAAAAGCTGGAAGGAAGTCCACTTGGTGTGTCACAAGTAAAACCGTCTTCCCTGATAGAGCTCCCATGATATATTCCTGACAAATTTTCAAATTAGATTTCAATAGGAAAAAGAGACAGTTTCCATTACCTTGAGGTGCAAGTTATGACTTACATTGAAAAGGCTTGTCGCCGTATGGGCATCAACTGCGCTGAAAGGGTCATCCAAGAGATAGACATCAGCATTTTGATAGAGTGCACGCGCAAGTTGGATGCGCTGCTTCTGCCCGCCACTTAGATTGACACCTCTTTCTCCTATCTGAGTTAGATCGCGGAATGGAAGCATCTCAAGGTCCTTCACTAGAGAACACTTCTCAAGTGTTTCTTGGTATCTAACATGATCCATAACAGACCCAAACAGAATGTTTTCTTGTATAGTTCCGGTTTGAATCCATGCAGACTGAGAAACATACGCTATCTTCCCATATACTTGAACCTGTAAATTTGGGCAGACAGAAGCTTTACGAGCTAGACTTTTCCATCTAAAATAATTTAATAAATTTCTAGAAGTGAAATGATTGCTTACAACGCCATTGATGCGTGGAACTTCTCCAAGAATTGCAGCTAAAAGGGTAGATTTACCGGAGCCAACCTCTCCACAAATTGCTACCTTCTCTCCCAGTTTCACCACCAAATTTATGTTCCTTAATGTAGCCTTTGAAGGATTAGTGTCCCATGAAATTTCAGAACTTCTAAATAAAATGGAATGCTCAACATCTGCGGCACAGTTCTCTGTCCTTGTATGCCTATTCTCCAACTCTGGTGCATCCAGAAACTTCTCAATCCGAGAAAATGAAACCTTTGCTTCAATAAATGCTCCAAAAACATCCGCAGTCAACCTAATAGGCTCCTGAACAAGGCGTAAAGTTGCTAAAAATGTGAAAAAACATTACTAGGAGATAGTGTAAAGCCCAAGGAAGTAGCATGTCCAAAAAGTTACTGCCCCGATGCGAAAAGAGGAGATGCAGAATAGAGCCATATTATATCAACTTTTGTGACAGCACTTGATATATCAATTTTAATTCTTCCGTACTAAACCTTCTATCACATTCTTGAAATTTGTCTCCCAGGAATACAATTTCAATATTTTCATATTCGAAAGTGCTTCAGTTATGGCCTTCAACCTCCTGTTTTGTGCTACCATGAGCTTCGTTTGATACTCGTGCTGCAACTTCGCCAATGGCGAGCTTGCCAGCGCACTCAATATGAGTACAGCTAGAGCTGCAGCAATTGCCAGCCCCACAGAGAAGTAAACGATAAGTAATGAAAGGAACAGCTGAAGGCTTGTGGTCCATATCTGATGAAACCAGTATGGAAACTCACCAATTCTGTAAGCATCCACCGTCACATAGTTCACTATCTCACCAGGACAATGAGTCATCTTGGCAGCATTGGAGAGTCGTAGTTGCTTCTGATATATTGCCACTGACACCAACGATCTCACTTGAAGCCCGATCAGTCTAGTTTTAAAATACCAGTGCCTCTCCGACAGTGACTCCAAGAGTTTCACAACAAAGAGGCCAAAAGTCAGTGCATAACCTTCATGTTTAAAAGCTGCATTGCCTTCAATAATCTTAATGAAGGCCATGAGAAACAGTGGACTGCTTGACGTGGTGAGAGTCTTGATCAGCGCAAATAATCCCGAAATCAAAATAGCTTTCCTCTGGCAATGAAAAATAATGGACAAGATAGAAGGTTGAACAGACGGATCTCCTTCCTTTTGTACGATTGCTCCATAAATATGAAGTACCACGTTCTTGCTTGATCATCCTGCCGCAGCTGCGGAATATCTTCATTATCGAGAATCTTTTGCTTACCTTTCATCATTAACGAATTCATCCACCAAAATGACATTGAGCTTGTCAGCGACATTAAACTCTTGCCTCAATCAAGCCTCATCTCTTCCCCCCAAATCAAGCTCATTAAACACTGAGATATCCCATCAGTTACTGTATATTGAGCTAATCTTGAGATATCGGTTACTGTATATTAGGCTAATCTTGTGGATCTTGATATCATTTGTAGTTAATGTTAGACAAGCAACACTCTGCTATATATGTGTAATCTTGTAAATCAATTATCAAGGAAAATCATATTCAACATGGTAATCATATTCAACAGAGCTGTATAACCCTGCTTTTGCAAAAGGTGTTACATTGTCATCTGAACTGATTTCACCTATTATATCCAGATTCTGCACCTTGTAATGGTTGTAGGAGCGTCACCGTGGATCTCTGAATAGCCTTTGCAAAATTACTTCCCTTAAATAAGCACAAATAGCAAAAGTCAGTCCAGGGAAGTAAATTATGTTTTAAAAACAATCTTAGCCGATATTGCCTCATCCACAATAACTTTTCCAAATTGATGAACTTGAAGAAAAACTGCAATCAAGAAGGCAAGTATTGAGCAAGATTTCGTTATCACAATATGTTGCGTTGTAGCTTGTTTAGGCCTATGAGAAAAGCTAAGAAGCAACCATGTGAACCCTTGGAATAGCAAAGCTAGCCATCCATGGAGGAAAAGCAGTCTGGTCTGCATTTACTTTCTCGACGATTGTCCATATCCCAAATCAAGTAAGGCTAAAGCCAAACCAGCATTGAAGGTGGCGAGATTGTTGACACGAAGAGATAATAGTATGAGACTGTGATGGTGCCATAACTTCTTTGATGATAATTTGCATGAACATACATAACAAGATGAACAGAAGCAAAATATCAACTCACGCCATGACCAAAATGTTGTTGATACATGAATCTGGATTAGTAATGGCTGAATTGACAGAACTGCATTCGTTTCTGACCTCAGTTGAACACTCAGAATTACTGCAAATTAATAGGTCAGAAACCGCTCCCATTGTTCGTCTCCCAGTAAGGTCAAAATCTGCACTATTACGAGAAAAGTGTTTGAAAGCAAAAAAAGGATTCATGGTTTTGAAATGCATGAGATGAAGGACACGAAAGTACTTTACGAGTTCATGTTGTTCAGCAACTGAGATAATATTCACAAATCTAGTGAGTTGGAGACGAAACAAGACACATATAAAAAGAACAAATAAGAACTGCCATGTATGATTAACACGTAATTATGTAACTTCCATGTATGATAAATAATTTGAGCCATCCCCACCACATATTTAAAGAACTTTTCTGAAAAGTGCAGAATCTGCAGATGAAGCTGTATATCATCACAAGTTGGAAAGGAAGCGCAGCATTCGAAAACGAAAAATATCAACATTTAGCAAAATAAGATTGCTGTGCTCTATATCACTCAAGAAACATGCATAAGAAAACTTACAGTAGATTAAGCTGAGTAGCAAATCAGCCTCCTGTGCTCTATATCCTCAAGAAACATGCACGCAGCAGCAGCTCAAATCTCTCTTCCGCATTGATCATAAAACCCGTCTTTGAAAGGCACGTGTAACATCTTCTAGGACAGTGTCACTGTCAGTGAATTATATGACACGCCAAGCTTTTTTGGGTACGATGTCCACCTCAGTGGAAACTTTGTGCTTTCGCTTCTTTCTACATGGTGGCTTAACCTTTGGAAAGAAAATGAAATTACAATGTTCTTTAGCTTTTTGCTTTCACACTATCCAAAAACCTAAAGCAAATGTTTTTCCCATCCATGTTTTCTGGCTACAGTATTCGCAGCAGGCATTTCAATTTAGGGGCTCAGTCTGGTGTCAGATTGAATAACCCAAGTTCAAGGTATATAGAGAAGGAAAGAGGGGTATGATTTTTCATTACGACGGATTTAAATATGAAAAAAACTTTTTCCCTTCTAATCTTCCCATTTTGGAGAGGATTGGAATGGATAAATTTTCTTGTTGAGTAATTCATCTCTTACGTGAAGTTAGGCACAATTTTATCATTTTTCACTCAACATACCTTAAAACTAGTGGCTTTTTCGCTCCGGCCAATCCTCTATATCAAACAAGGCTTAGGGATTGGCCGGAGTTGGTAAGGTGAAGAAAGTTGAGGTTACCATAAAATCAATTATTGTCTGAGGAGTAGCGAGGAACACTTATAAGTCAAATACGAGGTTCCTTCTCCCATCAATGTGAAATTCATTCTCCAACATGCCTCCTCACGTGTGGCGGAATTTCAGCTGTGTGTGGGCCAATCTGAAAACGGGTGGCGTGCAACACGTGTGGTCGTTGGCACTTCACCGTGGGACCTTTCTCTTATACCATGAAGAAAGTTGAGGGTTCTACCATAAAACCAATTGGCAATTTAAGGGGAGTAGCCCAACTTACTTATAAACTCATGCAAGGTTACTCTTCCCATCAATGTGAAATTCATTCTCAACATAAGGGAGAGAGGGAAAGGTAGTGAATGGAGTTAAGATTAGGATGAGGGGATTGGATTCCTTCTAATGCAACAACAGATAAATAAGCACCTATGTAGCGGGGGATATCAACTTGTGATAGTGTAAAGTCCATAAAGAATGGCTAATGGGCAGCCTCATTCACCGGACAAAAACTTAAGTGCAATTGGGTGTAGACGCTCTTGTGCTCGTCTCTCCTTCCACATCGATCAATCTTTTGCTTTTGTTAATGACTATCATTTCTATTTTTCTTTTGCTAGTGACAGTCATTTTCATTATGACACATTGAGGAGTATGGACCATATAGTTAGTGAATCATTTCCTATTTTCTTTTGTGATAGTTAAGATGAACAGTTTTGAAAGAAGAAAACAGAAAAATCAAAGAAAGCCAGGACATTAGAATGGATGCCTTTGGATTCATATGTAGTATATACGTATTGTAAGCCCGGTCTTGCGAAAAAAGTTCTAGCCGTGAACTTAACATAGTATCAAAGAGCAAGAGTGTAGCACTGGACTTGAGGAGTGTCAGCATAAGTCACACACATCTCCCGAATACATTTCGAATATATGTAGTATATGAACACATGGGAACCATTTATACACATTTACACATGCAAATATTATACTTCAACTTGGTAAAAGTAACAGACACTTGAGTGAGCAAGGAAAACATGTGATAGAAGGAAAACACTGAGTGACTGACATTTTGAATGTCATATCTACCACACAACACAGAAAGTTGCAAAAATCAATCTGTTTTTCAGAAAGGTGAAATCAACAACACGACAAGGGTCTGGGAATCCCCCCACTCACCAACATATGGGACACTTATTATTAATTGAACACAAAAGATGGGCAATGACAGATAGATGCTAGCCCACTTCACCAGCCAAGTTTCTGGACTTTACCTCTTTTATTTTTTAAGTTTTTATTTGACTTCTAAGTGTTCACACTGAATAGAAACTTGGGAGGATTCTTCGTTATGATCAAAAATAGGTTTTTGTTTCAAAGGACAATTTCAATGAAAAACTACTTTAATAGACAGTTTTTCTTTTATTTACTCTTCTGCAATTTTTCCTTTCATAATGGTGGGTCCTATAATGATACTTACATTTTTGTTTGATGCTTGAATTATTGTACATAATTTCTATTATGCTACTTTCAAATATTCTTTTATTATTTTTTGTACTTGTTTTCATCTTTTGTTTATCATTTGTCATCCGTTCTAAGCTTCCATCATGTTGTGATATTGTGCGACTTTCTTGTCATATTATTCAAATCTTCATCTCATTGTTCTAATTCTTCTTGTCTATCATGATCATCTTTTATTAAAATATACTACTAACTTCTCTTATTGGATATTGTGGTTTTAGGTAGGGTTGATGGCGGATTTTTGTTTTGATGTAAATATACATCTCATTGTCTTCTACTACTAATGACATCTCATAGAAATTAAAATCTTCAAATTCTTCTAATGCTAATATTTGACCTCCTTGGTATCTTAGAATATATGTTGTTTCGTAGGAATCTATCACAGCAGTGTGATATAGGAGGGTATAATCACAGAAAGATTCATTGATAATCATGGCTATATGTCTTGCCTCTTTCCTTGTGCATATGCTTGTACCATTCTAGAGGACTCGGTAAAACATGCAAATTTTCTTCCATATATCTAAATGATCTTCTACTACGTTCTTAAGTTTGGGTGGAATCATTTCTAAGCGTGAACTATGATTAATATAAGATTTCTCAAGATAACCAAACTCTAATAATAAAGATGATTTTAACTTCTTCTACGTTCTGTTGTCTCTTATCTTGATAACTAAAATGCTAATTTTGAAAATGCATATTAATCCTAACTATCTGTACTCACTTTTGGCTCACAGTGCAAAAATCTCTACAATACTCTTGCAAATACATGTTGGATATATCTTTGTAGTAACATCCATCCACAGTTTTGGATCAAAGATAGAGTTAGACAAAAACAGCCACACGGTGTAGTTATAGTTCTTGTATAAATTATGTGAACCTCTGCTTAAAAATCATAATGCATATCTATAGGTAGCACTCTTAAGATTTCTTCTAACAACAATTCATCAATTATTATTTCTAGTGGTATAGTACTAATAAAATCATTGAATTTTTCTTCCAGCTGAAATATCTCGATGTTGTGTTATGTTATTTTCCACTTCTTCAATTGTTGTTTGCTCCATACTAGTATCTTCTATAAGCTCAATAGCCAATTTCTATCCCTATTCTATATGGGCTCATTAGCCTCTTCTTCAATAACCTCTTTTCTTTATTTTTTATCTTTGATCAAATTCCATACCAATTTTAAGTTCTTGCTTTAAAAAGTATCACTAGCCTTTTGCTGCATTCTAAGAGTTTGTAGTTCTTGGTATATCTTAGTAAATTGTGCTATAATGCATCATGATCACGTTGAAATTGCTTCTAAGTTGTTACGTAGTGAATGGATGTGATGCGCTTTGGTTGAAGTGCTTAATTAAATGCATCAAATTGTTGCTCTAAAGCCCTAATATTTTTTCATGTCCTAACCTCCGTTTGATTGTTTTATTTGGATATTCCAAAAGGTGTCTAAAGTACTTGTTGCCCTATCGGTGAGTCGACACTTTTGGCACGTATCTCATGTGGATTTTTGACTCCTTTTATTATAGTACCATTAAAGGTTGAAAGTGGAGTGCTGGTTTGTGATCTTTGATACATTCATCTTTATTTTGGAATCTATTGAATGGTGAAGGTCCATGGTGCATCATTATGTTATTGAAAGGTCTTCATGCTCTTTTGTAGTCTTTTTTGTTATTTGAAGTTGATGCTATGTGATATTTCATCATGTTTAATGAATAAGTCTTGATAAGATATCGACTAATGTATTATCACTATCTTTCATCTGTTCAAAAATTGGTTTTAAAGCCATTTACGTAATTGAATCAACAAAATTAACCCATCTTGGAACTACTTGCTTATTTGTATGAATTTTATTATAATGAGAAACTATATTTTGATAAGACGATCCTAATTGTAAACACTTCATTATGTAAAAATAAAGAAATACTTCTAGTGAATTAATTATTCCTAAAATCTCTAAATCTATTAGCTGGTAGTCTAGATTGTATGTTACTAAATTTTTCTGATGCATATCTACAAACTTGTTCATCGGACTTTGGTGATTCCTTGTACTTTCTAGCATAATATTCTTGCTATCTAATAATGATGCATCTGTTTCAACTATTTTATAACTATAATCTAATGACAAAGTTAATGGTTTAAGCTTTGTAATTTCTTGCTTGATATTTTGAACTAATTTAATATCTTCACTGACAAATACTTTGTCTGTTTTATAGTTTTACTATGTATCTTTTGCTAGTTTTTCTTCCTAAATTAGGAATAAAATTCCTTACATAATTTAATAATCTTAAAATGCTTGTAACTATTTTTATTATCTTCTAATTTATCTAAAAATTTCAATACTTTCTTGGCTATATGATCTTGTAATTGTATTATTTCACGACTTTATATACATTCCTAAAAGTTCTATATCTTGTTTTTCTAATGCTATTTTATTTTGCTAGTCACAATACCATTATTGATAAATTGTTGTAAGAACTATCTCTAGATGCTTTCTATGTTCATTCCCTATTTTTACTATGTACTAAAATATCATCTACATATACCACTTTACAAAAACTATCATATATATTTCTTAAAAATTTGATCCATTTTCTTTGAAAGATCGATGATGCATTTCAATACGAAATAAGCGTAATGATAGTTACCAAATGACCATACGGACAAGTGAATGATATCCACTCAATTGATTGTCTGCTAATCTAATTTGACAAAATCTTGATTTACAATCAAACTTACTAAAATATTTACTCTCTTGAGTTTTGTTTTATAAGCTCATCTTTATTTGGTAGTTGTAACTATCTTCATATATATTATCATTTAATCTTTTATAATTATATACTATTCTCACCTTTCCTCTCTCTTGACTACGAATGTTTTCTCACTATGAAAGATGTTGGTCACAATATCCAAGACTTAGAAAGTCTAATTACTTTTAAATTTAAAAGCTTTTTTATTTGTTGCTCAAACTCTTGCTTATCAAGTAAACTACAAGGCATATGTAGTCTTAATTATTAAGTCACGGATTAATAATATCTAATTTTGCTAATATTTTATTTTACTCTAATGTAGCGGGGTCTTCTCCTATAATTCTAGTTTGTTACGCTAGTGCTTAATAGTTCTTCTGAAATTCTTTGGTCTATCCTAACTATAATATTTCCTATTGAGATTATTTCTATTCTAAAGCTGGATATTCATGCTCAAATATTTCCTCATCAAATTCTTCTATAATATTATGCTCTTCATTTTGTTTACAGATTTTCTAAATAATAATGATCTTGACTACTAGATTCTTCTATACTTATGCTTTTATATGACTAAGTATTACTCTAGTGAATTATAGTTATACCTCTCTTAAAATGTTTATTACATTAGGTTCATAAACAAAAAACCTTATGTACTTTTCAAAAATTTTAAACCTATAACGAATGGGTATGATCCAAGTAATTGAAATAAATGGTAATGGTAAAATTGAATTATTGTTTTCTATTTTAATAGACTCATTATTTACATGCAATGTGTTAAATAAGCAGGGTTTCTCATCAAATGTGCTATTCTTATTAGTTTTTGCTATTTTTTGTCTATATTTTTTGGTATTAACTCTTCTCTTATGACACTCTTTTGTGCTTCTTGTATCTATCATTGCTATTGTTTTGTGTTTTATAATTTTTTGCTAATTCTATTTCACAATTTATAGTGATCAAAGAACTATTTTTTTTGGCTTCTCTATACTATGAACACTGTTCCTAATATTTCGATGTTACAATGATTCTGCTAAATTAATCTCCTAATAACTATTATTTTAACAAGATTTACAAAATATAGATTATGTATTCTATTATTTTCAATTAACTAACTTACTACACTTATGACATTATTACGGCCAACCTAGATTAACATATTTAAATTCTTCTTCATGTTCTTCTTCTATAAATGCACACATATATTCATTTATATTACTATTTGAATTACTAAAGTACTACAGATACGATTCTATCATGTTAACACTTTCTACACTATAAATATTTCATTATCACTCCAAATCATCTAAGCTATAAGCTAGTTATATATCTTCATCTTCTAATTTAAAATAATTCCATTAAATATACTTTCTCTCTTTGTTGTTTGCCCTAATTTTGGATATTTGGGTCTCATATGCCTCATTTCTCCACATAAATAACATTTGCAACTACTTTTTTATCAACTACTTTGCTCTTTGGGTGCTTTATATCTTATAATCCAAGGAGTTTACTGCTCTTTTCTTAAATTGTTTAGAATATGTTTACGTTTTCTAAATGTTCAGAAGATCTTATGCTAAATTTTTATTTGCTTATAGGACTTATATACCATTTATGTTTCTTCTTATAAATTTTCTTATATTACATTTTCTTATGGCAGTCATCTTGTTGTGAGTAAATCTGTTTTAATTCATATAAAATTGTTTCCTAATGTTTGTCTTTTTGCTTTTATTTGTACATTCTTATGCGAGTATATCATATACATATTTGAATTCTAGGTCCTAATGCAATATTATTTTCTTTGGATGATTATGCCATTCATTCCAAATTTTTTTCACCTATTGGTCCTTTTATCTTAGTCATATATCTAAGTAAATTGTATCCCCTAATTCTATCTATTCTTCTAATGTGGCTTTGATGTATAATCTAGCATATCTTTGTAAAATTACCGTCTGTAATTGTTCTAAATTTCTAATAGCTCTTATTTACTCTTGCTCACTTCTTCCATCTAATCTATTATGATTAAAAAATTCTTGTTTATTTAAATTAATAAAATCATCTATGTTAAAATTTGTTTTGCTAAGCGATGTTATTTTTGGATCTTGTACTTTCCATGATTGAAAATAATCAAAAACTAAGTCATCTAAGGTATGCTCAAAATAATGTTGCATGCACACAACTTTTCTCCCATCTCTCTTTATATTATCTAAAATTCAATATATTTCACCACCTTATTAATGTGCTCAGTCATCATGTATTATCCTATTTTTCTTAAGCGGTCTAAACACATTTTCATTCATATAATATATACTCCTCCCCATTTCGATTATATTTAACTCTTTGTTTGTCTCAAAAATTGTTGGTATGTTGCAAATTTTGTATATCTTGGACAGTATCTACTCTTGAAGTCGAAGCTCCATGTAAGACTTTATGTGGGCTTATTGATTATATAGCTTGTATTCATAATGCTTATTGGGCCAAGATAATGGAATCTATCAATTTAGTCATCTGAATATTCACATCGGTTCAAGTGAATTATAAAAGCCCTAATTTTAGGAGCTAACAAGATTAGATATGACACACCCCACCTGGTACCACGTGAATCACAGGAGATTTGGGCGTCTTTGAGTCGACACTCGTAAGTGGCAAGCCATTATATACATGATAACACTTAGTTTAAGCAAATTAAATTGTCATAAGGTTAAGGAAATTAATGCCAATATGCACAAAGTTCGAGGCGTACTAATTTGAATCGGCCAAGGAAACAAAATAATAAATCTAGTTCTAGAATCTCTATCACATGTGAGGATGGATATTATTAAAAAAGCTAAACAAGAATAATATAGAGACTTCCCACCATGGTGGGGATAGAATCGGAGTACGCCGCACCATTGTGCCTCATTGCACCGGTGCGTTATCACTAGGTCACGAAGGGGGCGCAAAAACAAAGGTGTGATGGGCGAAAAATAAAGGTTTTGAAATACCTTTCTCTTTTCAACATAGTAACCCCTGTTTGAAATCGGTATATTTGTAAAAATCATACTATCGTAGTATAAATCAACATGTACTTTAGGTATAACTGGAAACATATATCAATATAAAATCTCTAGATAACAAATCATATTTCCACATAACCTTTCGTTTCGCCATATATTTCGATAATATGATAATAGGAAAACCAGCCAGGGGTATATGAGCAATCACCCATGTACGGTGTTGAGGAACAACCTCGATCCAGTACAAGCACTTTGCGTTATCAATTAATTTGTACTCTAGTGCCACACACATGTAAGCTTGCGCATTAAGCGCGTCCACACCCAGAGGAATCCTTCACACATTAGTGGGGCATTTTCACAAAATAAACATAAAAGCGTAAGACAAGCTTGCACAAGGTATTCTGGGACAATACCCCACAGATGCGGTGTGTGTGACGAACATGTGAGACTTGTCCTACGGCGTGAGACGGTACTACAACGTGGTAGAAAGCATACCAAGTGTGTTTGAAAACATACGTATATACATCATGTGTAAAGTGAATATCATATACTTCATAATTTCAAATATTTAAACGTTATAAATAGCATTCTCATCAGTCATATATCAAATACCAATATTTATGCATACTTGCAGAAATCATAGGCAAAAACCATTTAATAATATATCCATATATATTCAAATCTAAAATCATTTCATAATATATATATATATATATATATATATATATATATATACCTCAAAAACATTTAAACTCATGTAAGAAAACCATTTCATAAATATTTTCAAGCATATAAACCAAGTACAAAAACAAAGGTCCACTCCACGGGTGATTGGAGTGAAATCCCCTGGGCGTTGCCCCCCCTCAGTGTTGGGTCGAAGGATTACCTATATAATATTAGGGGAAAATATTAAACCTCCTAATATAAATTAATATAGCCCTAATAGAAAAATAACCAAAAAATAATACTATTTTAGCGAGCGGGATCAGCGATTTCCGGAGGCGAAAACCTTGCCCCGCCGTCCGCGTCGGCGCCGCCCCTGTACGAGCCAGGGAAAGCGGCGGACAACGCCTGCCAGCGCGTGTCATGCGATGCACGCGGCGCTTCGGTGATGTCATCCGCCTTGCTTGGTGGCGTCGTACGCGAACTTCTTGACGTCGGCCCCGTTAGGTGCCAGGTCATCACCTTTCTGTGAATATTCTATTACCGTTGTGGAAGATTCATTGCTTCTTCCTCTACCCGGTTGCGGAGCCGCCACCGGTGCCCGTCCTCCGCGCTAGTTCGCGAATTTCTAAGAAAATTTTCTGAAAATGTCCCAAAACTTTAAAAATCATAACTTCTTCATTCCTTGTGATTCAACGTGCCATATATCAAATTGAAGGTATTGAAGAGTAGAATATTTTCATACCAATTTGGGGCTGGAAAAGTAACCGGAGATGGCAGCCCTGAAATTGGCCGGAAAGCTTCAGGAAACCTGTTCGTTCTCTGCTTCAAAAGCGCTTTATTCACGTTCTTTATATCGATTTGAACCTACTCAATGTAATAAAACGATAGTAATGGTTTCGAGGCTTTTCATGAGTCGGTGTTATGCGAGAAAATTGAATGGCAGGTTGCGATATCGCGTTCAAGCGTCGGTTTGGTCCCGATTGGGTTTGAGTTTGGAGATGCAAATCACAATCTCGTCCAAAATGATGAGATGATAGTAATGGTAATAATCTTGAAGCGCGACGGTTCGGCGGTTTTGTGATTCGTCCAAAAACTAGGGTTTTGGTGATTTTTGTGAAGTTGGCCGAGAGAGAGAGAAGAGAGAGAGAGAGAGAGAGAGAGAGAGAGGTAGGTCGGGGTGGGGGAGAGAATGAGGGGATTGGCTGCGCAGCGTCAACCAAGCCCTAATTCACAAGCGGGTGTGAAAATTACTAAAATGCCTACTTTAAAGTTTCATAAACGTTCGTTTAAACTCGAATTGAGTTTAAACTAACGTCCACGTGTTAAGTATCGTGAGTACTATTTGAATATGTAAGGAAATATATTTCCACATGTCGTCTCAAAAAAGTCAACAAAAGTCAACATTGGCCACTAGGAGCTATTTTGGTAATTTTCCATAAAAATTTGGGATGGGTTGTAACAAGATAAGATAAGGATACGGCATATTTCGAAGATGCTTAAAAAATATAACATTTAAGTTTCCTTGATAGGAGGAACTTATTTGTTAGGCATCTATATAAAGGTGAAGTCCACTGCTCGTAAACGTACGTTCAAGGGTGATTATTAAAGAGTTTATTGAGTCTGGAAGACTGCCCCCTTGCTTTTCTGTGACAATGGCTTCATCTAATTCGACACACTAATCCTTTTGTAGATTCATTTGTTTAAACATGTTATTTGTATCTCTAATGTATATATGTTCTAAGTAACTCTTTTTTAAAGCTTACACTCCACTTTTTCTCAGTTACATTCAATTTTTAATTCTAATAAATTATTATATTCTTCTCTAAAATATGTTCCTACGCCTATATCTAAAATTATTTTTCATTCTTCATCGAAATCTTATGCAATTCTAAATCATGTGGATTTATATTTTTCTAAGTATTGCTCCTCATCTAAATTATCAATATCTTCTATGAGTTTATCTACAATATGATCAAAATTTTGCTCTACTAAATTAATATCTAAATTATCAAAATCGATATGAACACTTTCACCAATGCTCATCATCTTAAATTATCTAATTGCTTATAATTACTAAATGTAATTGTTGCTTCTCTGCATTAGTTTCATAAATTTTGTGCATGATACGATTGTATATTTTATTACTTGTAAATTTGGTAATGTCTATTGGGTTCCTTCTAAAAAGCTATAGTCTATAGGTTTTGGCTTCTATCATATTCACATGCTTACTTCAAATGTTTTGAATTAGATTTTGGAATTCTAATTAAACTTATGATTATATTTATACGACACTTTTCCTATATACATTAAGCTAATACACAGAATTTTTATATTCTCCTTTCTGTTATAATTTTTGTTCTTATGCTAACTTTAATATTAATAGCATAATTTTGGAATACAACTTATGATTGCTAAATTTGAACTTAAATCCTTAGGTTGTTCTTATTGATGTTTGTTGGTGGTTATCTCATCTATCATCATATATGTATATAAAGTTTTTGTGCCTATTTATTGCTCTAGTTAAACTTGTTATGCCAATCATAATTGTGCTTATATGAATCTAACTAAAATGTAATTTTCTTAATTGATTAAGCGCTTCATTACTAAGTAAATTAAGTGTGACTTCTTTATCAATACGACTAACTTCATGTTGAAGTGATGCTACTTACAATTTTATTTCTATTTGCATAAAATAAACCTAATTGATACAAACTATATTTATTTTTCTAGGTTTTTTCAAATCCTTTTTCTAATAAATTCTTGTGCTTCTTCCTCATTAGGATAAATATTTTTGCTCTAACTATTTCTTTTCCTTTTTTTTAGGAAGAGTTCCATTTTCTATTACCAAAGGGGTTGATAGGTCTTACGTATGATTATTTGTGGTCAAAGTTAATTTTTTTAATTTTTGTAATAAAGATGGTGGAAGTGATGAATGTGTACTGTAAAACTTTATTAATTCTATTTATTTGTTCAAATTTGATCTAATTTTATTAAATTTAAAACTAATTGAATAATTAAATTATTTGTCTAATTGAAATATTACTACTAACTACTTGTGTGGTAGAAAATCTGTTAAACATTTGGTTCCTTGTCTAATTTACTAATTTTTTTAAAGCTTGAATATATTTCTATTTAGTTTTGAGTGTGACATCTCACATCGACCAACGAGAGAGAGGGAGTGATGTGCCTTATATATAAATGCCCACCTTTATTTAACACGAGGCCTTTTGAGAGCTCACGGCTTGAGTTCTGTCGAACTCGAAGTTAAAAAGCGAGGAAGTTTGGGCTAGAGCAATCCCATGATGGGTGACTCTTTGGGAAGTTGCTCGTGATTCCCAGAAACAAAGCGTGAGCGTGGCCCAAGCGGATAATATCGTGCTATGGCGGAGTCGGTCGAATGTGATAGAATGGTATCGAGCCACTATGCCGTTCGGTACTGGATGTCTTTGGCGAGGACACCGAGTTCCTCTTATGTGGGGTGGATTGTGATATCCCACATCGACCAACGGAGAGGGAGTGATGTGCCTTATATGTACATGCCCACCTCAATTAGCACGAGGCCTTTTGGGAAGTTGCTCGTGAGTTCCACAAAAACAAATCCGTGAGGCGTGGCCCCAAGCGGACAATATCGTCTACGACGGGGCGATCCCGGGGATGTGACGAGAGAGAATCGGTCATCAAACTAATAATCTATCTATTTTATTATACAGCTTATCTACTTGCTCAATTAGCTGTCTTTTGTACTAATTGAATTTTTTGAACTTCTAATTTTAATTGTTCAACTATTTCTAATAATTTAATTTCTACTTGCTTGAGCTTTTTCTATTAGCTCAATGAGTTCTTTCATCTCTCTTTTGCTAGGAAATCTGCGAATATTTTTATTAAATTGTCTTCTAATTGAGATGTGATATAATCTAAATTTTTCTAATAATTTTATTGAATTTTTCTAAAATAATCTAATAAGCGATTTAATAAATTATTATGCTTATTATTTTCTAATTTTATATTTTACGCTTGACTAATAATAAGATCTATAATACTATTAGCTTGTGGATTTTTTCTTCACTATGCAAAATATGATTATGCTTCCTTAATGGAAAATAACAAATTAAACTATTTTGATCTAAAGTGATTTTTTCTTTTAATTTGCTCACTAATCTCTAAATTAAGATAATTTATCAAAACTAAAATCTACCTTTCTCTAGATTTATTGCTAGCGATTTCTTAAATACTCTCTTTCTTCTCTTAAAGTCTCTAAACTATTATTAGTTGCTCTACTTGTTGCTAATATATTACGCTGAACTGTATCCTTACTAGTAAAACTAAGGTATTCAATAAAACTAAGATAAAACTTTTGCTTCTTATGAGTCTTTTAATTTTCTTATAAATATATGTTAATCGTCTCTTTTATGCTAGTTATAGTAGGATGTCTAGGACAATAAATTCTGGTAGTTGTGATTGATAAGGTCTATAAAGGATAATATACTTATTCATGCAAAATAAGTGTTTGTGATATTAGTTATTATTGATGACTTCCGTCCTCGACATACTTTACTATCATAATTATACTATTAAAATGTCAGAAGCTTGTCTAAATGCAAATTTGAACACGGTCTGGTTAGATAGTGCGATGGTCATTATAACAATTTAGACATAAAACCTTGCACATGGAACTTGACATATTTTAGCATAGTGGCCACTACTTGTGCCAGGTACTAAGGCCGCAATTTGAACTCGGGGAGGAATTGCACCTTAGTTAATGTTGATTTATTTATATGGCAAGCATTCAACTATATGAGTGCTCAAACAAAGTATAATCGTCCCAGGTTTAGCAAGTTAATAATATAACTACAAATAACGTTTCTTTGTTTTGGATTGGAAGTGCAATTAAACAACTGCTAAACAGCAAGCGAAAAACTTCCAAAGTAGGAGAATTTCTTGGATATTACCACTTGCTCTTTATTGATATACAAAAGTTTACAAGAGGAAAAGAAGAAAGATGTTTACAAAGGATGTTAGAAGGGGTTTGGTTGCTCGTGTGTAAAGCTACGAGTGATTGTTTTTGTGTGTTTTACAGCGAATACAAAGCTTTCGTTATATACCAACAGGGTGATCTTGAAGACAAAAATGCTATAAGTGAATGGAGTTTTGGAATTTATTTACGCATGTATCGGCGTTTGTATTACTGTTTCTATGATGAGAGCATTTACTCGCGGAATCTACTTTTCCTTTTGGACCAAAATAGAGACCTTTTGCTAGTGGATGAGTTGGGTGTTGGACCATGCAAAATCTTTGGAGTTTTTCCCCATGCCTAGTTTGGGTATTTTGAGATCAAAGTCTTGGCATGGGAAATGTAGGCCAAAATTTGTCGTTTGTGAGCGATTATGCATAGAAAGTTTTCAAAAAAAGATTACATTGGGACTTTGGAAAATTACTAAACCACTCGGACTTTGGAAAATTCAATGTGACATGGGCTTTCAAAAGATTCATACAGTGCATGCATAAGTTTAAGCTTAAACTTTTGGGGTGTAGCAAATGGTCTAATCGCTATGGTATAGTAGACATTTTCGTTGAGGAGGGACCTCGGGGGATGGTCACAATCGCCCTTTTTTGGGTTTGCAAGGTGAAAGGTGAGGGGTAGCACCTATATGGTTCTTTATAGTTTACCAATTTTCCAACAGCTTGCGCTTTTGCGGTCTAGTGGTTTTCGAACAAGGAAAATAACTAGCATTCAGAAACCCTCAATGCTAAAACGGTGAAGCCTTCAATGATTCGTTTTGAGTTTTCTGATTTGAACTTAAGGCACTAGAGTTATAAAGTTTTGTTGTTCGTATATAATCCTAGAGTTTCATTGATTTCTTAAGCCGCGAGAAACTATATTTCCAGGAAAAGAAAAAGGTCCTTAGACATTTTTCTTTTAGTATCTTTAAACGCTGCAGGAATGATACTTTTCCAATCTCAGCTCCTTGATTTGTAAAGCACTTAAAAACATACATAACAGGATGCTTCCTCTGGAGGTTTATCAGAATTTCAAGCTTCGGAATTTTTTGTATTTTTATAACTCTATATTAAGAATTGAAAGCAGAAATTCGAAGATGGTGCAAACCAGGCGGAGCTTTGTACAAATCAAGAGTATCAATCACCCCAATTTTACATAGTTATCTCATTTATAGCTGGAACCTTTTTACGCATCGAATGCCTTTCCTTATCATTCGTCTGAGTGGATGCCAGCATTGGCAGCGCGAGACCAGTATTCCTTGACTAGCTGTCCAAATAATGATCCCTCGTTCTTCATCAGCTTCAATGGCTCATCATACTCTACTAATCTCCCTGTCATTGTAATTTCTCCTAATTAATTAACTAAAACGACATAAATATGAGATTTGTAACATAATGCAAGACTTACCATCACTTTAATAGCAAGCACTTTAGTGCAGTCCATCACAGTAGGTATCCTATGAGCCACGGTTATTACAGTGCAGTCCGCAAATTCTGTTCTTATGGTTTCTGCAGAACAGAGTCTGTTGCATTGTCCATCGACGCAGTGGCTTCATCAGGTTAGTATCGGCTCCTCTTCAATAAAGCGCGTCCCAAACAAAATAGTTGCCGCTGTCCCATGCTCAGTTTTGTTCCATCTTGTACAACTGCAGTCAAAGGTTTGTTAGTTGTTTTACAGACACCGAAAAACTCTCCAAGATACACAATTTACTTACCTAAAGAATCCAGACCCTCTACTTTTTCTTGGATAGCCTCCTAGTAAACACAGCATTTCTCAAGAACCTTTACCACATTTATCGGAAGATAATTTGAGTTAGAAAAAGAAGTTACATAGATCTGAAGTAAAACTTTCTTGATATATAGTTAATATTGACGGCATGACTTCAATTTTCAAATGTTTTCTTTGAGAAACCTTTACCTCCCATATTTGATGATCAGTATGCTCTGATAAGGGTCTAGATTGGATCTCACAGACCCGCTGAATAGTGTAAGGATCTTACGGTATAGTCTAAACATGATCTTAAATCATGAAGTCAATAGTACAAATGTCATAGTCATCTCAACTTTCCTTCTGTGGCTCTGCCAGGCGAAACAAAACGCCGATAAGAGTTGTCTTTCCACTTCCAGTCAAAGCCAGCAATCCAATTTTGTCCCTCCTTCAATTGTGCAGCTAATCCACGAGAAGAACTAGCGCGCATTGAGCCTATATCTAACTTGCATAAGTTTCATTCTGTATCCAGGCACAAGTCCCATTGTTCTTAGAGTTACAATTTTTGGTATATCTTTTGTCATACTGACGCTAAATCGCGTGTTTCTACTTTGCCAACAGTTGGCCAACTGCGCTCAGGTCGGTTGTCTTCAATTACTTCTGGAGCCTCACTGGGGAATATGCATGTATTGTTCTACCCTTTCTACAAATGATTGAGTTTGCTAGAAGGCCACAGGTGGACTGACATTGAGGAATGCACGTTCAATGACAGACCGTATGACAGTGTCATCCTAAGACCTGTCAAAATATTAATGCGAAAGGTCAGGCGATAAATCATATAGATGGTTACATGAAATGCATATGATGCACTGAATTTGTGTTAAGTTACGAGCAGCAAATAGATGGCGGAAGCTAATGTTTACTAACCAGGAGAAGAAGAGTCAGAAACTTGATCAAAATAATGAAAAGTGCAGGAGGCTGAGAGAACAATAACACCGAGCAATTCCAGACGTTCGATCAACCACTCATTTGCTGAAAAAAATTATGTGGAAGTCAGCAGTCGCATTTGCATCTATAAAGTCCAAGTTTTTGACAGAAAAACGATCCTCCTCCCCAAAAGCTCGGATTGTCAGGGCTCCAGCAATAGATTCCAGCAAGGTGGCTTGCAAGCGTAGACTTAGTTGTGCCATTCATTCGCATCAACTCTTTTGCAGAAACAAAGTAGTAAAGAAAGTTCTATTTGTAGGGGAAAAAATAAATCAAGTAGAAATTTTTTGTTTAGAAAAGGCACGAAGTTAAGGGAATCATCGACCAAACACGTTAAGAAAATCAAGTAGAATTTGTTGGTTTTTAATGTAGTACCTGAAACGTATAGTAGCATAAATTGTTGGTGCAATCAGAAACACGATTGGCCGTCGCGATACACCAATTACTATAAATATACTGTACGTGTTCAGAGCTCCTCCAACAGCAGTTAGCAACCAGAAAGCTACTTCAAGGTCTGCGATGATATTCATATCAGTAGATACCTACAAAAATATTCAAAGCCAATGTATCGGCTTCATTAGTTTAATACCAAACATACTATCAAAGTTCTCTTGGAATTCACGTAAGTATTACCCGACTAAGTATCCTTCCACGGGTGTTGAATCCTTGAAACAGCATCGGAGCTCGAAAAAGAGAGTTCAGTAGTGTATCAAAAATAGATTTTGATGCTTCACCCTAAATCGACTAGAGACAGAGATCGAAAAAGAGCGAGGTATCATGATACACATGACCCCCAGAATAAACTACAAAGGATTTGACTAAAGGGATACGCTATAATTCTGAATGTTAGAAGCCAACCAGTAAACTTGAATGAACTCAGCAACTAATAACATCACATGAAAGAAGAGTGTCAAGGAAGTACAGAAACCCTTTGCCCTGCTTCAAATACTGAATGTATGGCTTGAAACCTGTGTCTCGATTTCTCTCTCCTCTTGCTTAATAAATTGATCTCCTGAAACTTAGTTTAGCTGTAACAAACATCTTTCTCAATCTCGTCTGTGGATGATTTATATTTTAGGTACGGCATGTCTAAGTTGCATCTCGGAACCAGCAGTGTCATTGTGTGCATTGACAAGGTCTTGAACTCTTTACAAGAAGCTAGCAATTCTTCATGGAGCTTCTCTTAAAACTTTCCCTAGAAGACATCAACTGTGAAGAAAAAATATATACATTAAATGAACTGATTTCTTAAAATATAAAGAAAATAGCCAGTGTTTGTAAATTACCAGAATTGAATTGAATGCCGGAAAATCTACTTGGTGTGTCACAAACGAACTGTCTTCTCCGACAGAGCTCCCATTACATATTCCTGGCACATTTATTAGATTTCACCAGAAAAAAAAATGCGACCATATCATTAATAGTTTGAGAGGAGAATTGTGAGTTACATTGAATAGGCTGTGGTCACCGTATGCGCATCAACTGCACTGAAAGGGTCATCAAGAGGTAGACATCAGCATTTTGATAGAGTGCACGCAGGATTGAATGCGCTGCTTCTGCCCACCACTCAGATTGACACCTCTTTCTCCTATCTGAGTGAGATCGCGGAATGGAAGCATCTCAAAAGGTCCTTCACTAAAGAACACTTGCTAACTTTGTTTCTTGGTATCTAACATTGTCCATGGCAGAACCAAACAGAATATTTTCTTGTATAGTTCCTGTTTGGATCCATGAACTTGCTGAGAAACATACGCTATCTTCCCATATACTTGAACCTGTAAAGCAAGGCCGACAGAAGCTTTATTAGTAAGACTTTCTCGCATAGAATAATATATTAAATTGTTTAGAAGAGAATTGATTACATACAATGCCATGTCGTGGAACTTCTCCGAGAATCGCAGCTAAAGGGTTGATTTACCTGAACCAACCTCTCCACAAATAGCTACTTTTTCACCTGGTTTAACCACCAAATTGATGTTTGCTTAGTGCTTGGCCTTTGTTTCCTTGTACTATCCATGAAATTTCAGAGGATTTAAAGAAAACTGGAATGCTCAACATCTTACACTGCTATCTTTCCTTGTCCGTCCTGGAAGCAACTCCGATTTGCCTCAAGGAACTTCACAATCCGAGATAATGAAACCTTTGCCTCAATAAACGCCCCAAAAACATCTGGAATCAACAATAATAGGCTCCTGAGCGATCATAGAAGTTGCTAGAAACGTGAAAACATTTACTAGCAGATAGTTTATATCCAATAGCGTAGCATGTCCAAAAAGTAACGGTTGATACCAACATAGGAGATGACCAGAACAAAACATTATAATATGCTTTTTTGTGACAATAATTTAGATATCCATTTGAGTTCTTCCGTTCTCAAGCCTTCGATGACATTCTTGAAAATTTTTCTCCCAGAATACAGCTTCAATATCTTCATATTGAAAGTCACTTCAATGTGGCACTTCAGCCGCCCTATTTACACAATATACCATGAACTTGGATTGATACTTATGCTGCAACTTTGCCATTGGAGAACTTTACCCTTAACGTCACTATTAATTGCCGATGATTAGAGCTGCAACGATTTGCCAGCCCAACACAGTAGTAAACAATAAGTAATAGAAGAGCGCAGCTGAAGGCTTGTGGACCAAATCTGATGAAACCAGTATGGAAATTCACCGATTCTGTAAGCATCCACCGTTACATAATTCACTATCTCACCAGGAGAATGTTCCATCTTGGCAGAGAATTCGAGTCGTAATTGCTTCTGATATATTGCTGCAGATATCAGTGATCTTACTTAAGTCCTACCAGTCTAGTTTTAAAGCACCACTGCCTCTCAGAGCAGTGACTCCAAGATTTTCACCATGAAGAGACAAAAGTCAGCGCATAACCCTCGTATTTGAAAGATGCATCACTGTCCCAGGCAACCTTAATGAAGGCCATGAGAAAGAGTGGATTACTGAGTAGGCGCGATAACAGCCAGTCAGCATCAATATCCCAGAAATCAAAATAGCTCTCCTCTGGCAATAAAAATTATGGACAATAGATGGGGTATGGATGAACCTCCTTCCTTCCTTTTGTTCAATTGCTGCATAATAAATATTAAGTACCATGTTCATGCTCCTATCAGCCTGTCGCAGTTGTGGAATATCTTCACTCGCGAGAATCTTTTGCTTGCCTTTCTTCATTAGTGATTCATCCAGCAAAATGACATTGTATAAGTACCCTGCTTTTGCAAGAGTTTCATTGTCATTCAGACAGATTTCACCTCCGATATCAGATTCCTCCCCCTGCATTTCTGGATCACCTTTTGTGAAAATGTTTAGCTCTGAAAAAAGAATTGTATCTTCAATTAATTGTTCTAAGCAGAACAATGGTAGTATAAATTAACAATCACAAGAAACTGAACACTGCCAAATCTCTCCTTTCAATCCACGACCTAGGGGATAAATCGTCAACTAAAAATGCAAGCAATAAACATACCATTGTCGGCTTAGCGGGCATGTCATGGCATGACTTGCCGAGGAAGCGGGTGTAAGGCAAGCCGTGGCATAGACAAAGGAAGACATTCGTACCATTGTAACACACGTACACAAGGGTGATCACGATCAATGTCATTGTACACAGCAGGAAAGTAAAGTATACTATTCCAAAAACCAAACATATATATGTCTCATGTATGTAAAACCTACTGCCATGAAAAATACTTGAAAAATAAAAGATTCATTCAATACCGTTCTATATCCAGAAAGGCAGAAAAGTTCAGTTGTCTAGCTCACTAGTATCAGCCCTCCTGGTGTAACTTGCTCTTGAGACCAATAACATATATATACGTAATACTATATTTATATATATATATATATAGTCTCACTCGTCAGTCGTCAAGATTAGCACACTAGTTCTCTTAATCTTAGGGATCTCTACAATAAACTAAACATTATATTACTCCTTTCTTATTATTAATTAAACAACCAGCTGCTGCAACATATATAATTGTAAACACGCACACAACTGCAGAAGGCTAATCTCTTAATCATATATATTAATGGGAAAACGAGGAGAGCTTGTCTTCCTCCTTTTTTAGTTCTTTGACTTCTTTCAAGGAGTTGTGTTGCACTCAAGCTTTTTTTTTAATTTTTAGTGAGCTATTGTGTACACATGAGATTGACCTCAGGATCTCCTTTCATGCTCCGCAATTTTCTAAAGTTTTACAACCAATTCTTTCGTATCAAAGTTGGTAAGTTAAAGGCTAGAATTTCTGTTGGAAACTTAGATTTTAAATTTCTCAAAGCTTGAAACCTAAAACTTAAAATTTTAAATCATAGGTAGGTTTGAAATGATGCGTTACTATGCATGTACTTACAGCATAGTTGATTTAATATTATTCTACAAATTGCTCATAAAATTGGAACTTGAGAGAACATAGTGGAAATAATCTAAGTAGTAAACCATTCTAGCTTGGATTATAAAACCTTTTTTTCTTTGGAAAAATGATAAAACTCCTTCACGAGGACTTGCTTGTCCCCACTTACCCATTAACAAAGTCCGAACATTATAATCAAAACCGTTCATTCTTTTATCATCATCTAAAGATTATATATGCAAAAAATGATTCAATTTGGCCGATCTTTTAGCCATTCATACATAAAACAAATAGGCGGTTCATAATGAGGATGTTACTTGTGCAAAATGCCGTTGATTGGTTTAACACGTATGGATGACTAAGCGATCTCCAATTGAATGATTTTTGCATGTATGATCTTTATATGATGATAATGAAAATGAGCGATTCGATTATGATATTGGATGATAAAGATTCATTAAGTAATAAATGAAGTGGAGTACCGCGTAAATTACGCCTGGCTTTACAACCATTATCCTATGAAATATTTGGTGTGGAAAATCAAACACAAAGATCAATATATGGCAATACAAAAACAATCGGTTGGTCAATTCTGTCACTCACAAGTCACGAGGGAATCAAACACAAAGATATATTTATGGCAATAAAAAAACAATTGGTTGAGTGAATGCTACATAATTCACAAGGATTTCTTCTCTTTATTTACAATACGATTTTAGGTACTTTGGCATCAAAGGAAGGAAGGATTGAGCTTGAGTGCGAGAGACGGGGGCCGGCCACGTGGAATTAAGTAGTGCCGCACTTCTGAGGGTCTAGTACAGAAGGCATTGAACTTTTAATGTGTATATAATATATATAGGTTATATTTTTGTGCGATAAATTAATTGAATTTATGCTTGGCAGTGGTTTAGCAATGCAACTTTCACTCGAGGTTGTGGGTTCAAACCCCCTTTTGATACAACATCAAGCTATTTGAACCACGACCTTTTGGAGAAATAAATTTTATTTCAAACTCAGCTGATTATATTTAATATATTTGTTTCCGCCAAAAATTAAATTGATATAAATTTGAAAAATCGTCTGTAAGTTTAATTTATAATGATTTTTGTTCTTAGTAAGGTCTCAATTAAATTTTTGGCACATGGCCCCAGAAATCTCAAGCGATTTTGTGCCGTCACGAAATTTCACAATAACTAAGCGGCCTAATCTACATATACATATCGATTATCATGTAGGTTTAGATGACACATCGACCGGATGTACACGTGGACACCAAAAGTCGGATGTCGTGGCGACCTACGTGGGGTAAGCCAATTTGAAGAAATAAGAAATAATTGAATAAATTAAGATCAATGTGTTACCTGAGTATGCGGCGTAGGAAGAATTTACTACAATACAGTGGTACAAAGTCTGGTCTGATATAATTACAATACCAAGGGAATTTTAAACCTTAGGCTCATGCCACCGCCTCGACGTAGACAGCTCCGGCCACTAAGAAGCACGGAGGGGCGCGAAAGCGAGAAGGGTAGATGGGCCAATAATAGTCACTTTGTAAAAACCTTTGTTTTACGAAAGTAGTAACCATAACCCGTCGAAAATCAGTAGTTGGTTGGGAAAACCGTTTGAAAGCATGCTATATTAGTAGGTAGAAAGCAGAGGTAAGTCTGGAAATATATACCGTCGAGAAGCGGAGGCGAGAAAGCCACCGTTCGGCATAAAAATACTTTATCAAAAGTTAAGTAAAATAAGTTATGCAGGAAACCAGTAAATCAATGAAGCTTTCGTGGTATCGATGAAAACCAGTGGTAAATCACGGTCTGCGGAAAGCTATAAGATAAGCCACTCGTTTAGGTATAGCAAACACACGAGTTCATACGGATAAATTCTGTCATGAAGCAGTGCAGGTGTATACATAATGTGCGCTCGTGTACACAATCACGTGAAGGCTGGCGCTATTCGCATCCTGAGTTGGTCGTGGCGACCTGAGCAATGGCACTGCTTATGGGTCCATAAGCGGCGTAGCAGGTGCGTGTGAACAATCACGTGGTAGTCACGGCCTCGGACGATGCAATCGGCACGCGTGTAAACCCTTTGGTTGAGCGTATGGCTCATACCGCGAATAATTCTTTATAAAATAAGGTAGGATAAACAAGTGAGGTAATTTCCCTTTTTTGGGATAACCTTAGAGCGATCAATATAAAGTATTCTCGGGGCGTGCCGAAATACTAAGCGTAGAACAAAATACGTGAAATACCGAGAATACGCCACATAGGTACCAAGGTATAAATACCAGCAATAGTAGACTTGGTGAACCCAATCGGTAGAAGTTTACCAATTCAGGGTTCACCAAAATACGGCCCCAAGGCCCGTCAAGCAGTATACAAACCCAAAATTACAAGTAGGCGATAAACTAATTAACTTCTAAACCCCACGAAATAGGGCCGGTTCGATACCTTGTCACAGCGTATAAACCAATGTTAGGAATTTCCAAAATATGGTGAAATTCCCAAAAAAGATATAGGCCCAAAACCCACTAATTTTCAAAGCCCTAACAAGATTACCTGAGCTAAGCTAGTAAACCAAGTAAATACCCACACGATGTCTGAGGGTCTCTTGAAATCACGAGTCGAATCTGCGATTTAAAATCGCATGATGTAACGTAGGCAATTAACCAAATAATTTCCCGATAAAACACATTTAAATAGTATGGGAAAGGGCCCACTCACAAAAGATTTGCCGGGAAGCCTAAATATCGTCGATCCCCGGCGCCCACGATGCGTAAAGCCCAAGGTTTCCGAATTAAATCCAACGAAAGAAATCTGCAAATTGAAGCACCAAATTCAACTGAATTGGGCCACAAGCAATTATTTAAAATTCTCTATGCACCAGCCCAAAATCACATTTGTTCAAATTGTTAGTACACCCTGGGCCCAAAACAGCCCCTACAGCAGTCCAAACCAAACAAATCGGTCCAAATCCACCCTTTACCCAAACCAACACCCAAATTACCTGCAACACTTTCCTCCCGTCCACCAACAAACAGCAAACACCCATGCACCCACTCCTTCACCGAGCTTCAACAATAATCAGCACACACACACCCACTGTACCAGCTCCTTCCCCGACTGTTACCAAACCAATCCATTTCATCCTGCACCCAACTACGCCCCAAAACTGTACAACCCAACAACATACAGCACCAAAATCAGCATCATCTTCCTCCAGTTCTTGCTAGGGTTCGAAAATTGGCAGTAATTTCATCCAGTGCACCAAACAGGTTTCAAATCGAGCTCAGTGTGAGCTTTGGCCATGAAAAGAAAATGGCCTGAAGAATCCACAAGGGAGAGAAGACAAAGGCACGGGGTGCCTTGAGTAAATTCAAGTTTCTGGGTAATTTGAGGCTTCCTGGTTTTTCAACCAAGGTTCAGTTCCTGGGTTTTGTTGTTGTTTTGAAGAGTTTTGGTTTGGGCAGAGTAGAAGTGAGGGGAGAGGAGTGGCTGAGAGCCACGGCTTCATTTGTTGTTGAAGTTTGCAGGAAACAATGGCCAAGGGAAATGGCCTGGGTGTGTCTCGATTTTGCCGAGAAAAGAGAGAGTGAGGTTGATTATTCTCCTTTGGTGGCAGCAGGAAGAAAGAAGACAAATTAGAGGGAAGTGGCTCGGCCTGCATAGAAAGATGGTGTTTGCTGAGTTCTTTTGTGCAGCCGAGAGAAAAATGGAGGATTGCAGACTCCCCAAGGAAGCCAAGATAATTGGCTCCGGTTTGTTGAGAAGAAAAAGGAGGAAAGAAAAGGCACGGGGGTGCCATGAACATTTTCTGTGTGTGCGATTGTTTGCTGCAGAGGAAGAAAGAGATTGCTGAGAAGAGTGCTCGGGGAGAGGGAGAAGAATAGAGCTTTTTTTTTTTTTTTTTTGTTTCTTTGCAGCAAAGAAGAAATGAGAGAAGGTGACTAAGTTCATTGAATGGGACCAAATCCCAGACAACATCCCCAAAAACGTGGGATTGATTTGTGATTGGCCATACGGCCTGCAGACTAATGGGCCCCAGCCCATAACTCACCACAGCCCAAAGTTAAAAATCACAGCGTCCGAAAAATCAAGCGTCATTAAAATATTCGTTGGTCGAAACGACGTCACGACTTCAGCGTGCGAGTTAAATGTCGACGACCAGCGTCGAAAAATACAGAGTGGAAGCGTCGTCACGATTCGACGAAGTCAACCAGAAAGGTCAATGAGGGAGCAAAAATCGTCGTTTGCTCAGATAAAATAATATTATTAAGACAGGTTATGTTTACATTAGAAACAAAGTTGAAAATAAATAAATTGGGGAAATGAGTAATAATTCAAAAAAGATTATAGATATTGAATCTTAGAAATAATAGGAAGCTGAAAAAGATGAAAATTTGGGTTGAGAAGCTTGCGATGAGGAACAAGGTAATAAGGCGAGTTGTGACCAACATAGTTTTAAAACTTAAATGATTTTCTACTTTTTTGGCACAACAATATAATTACATTAAGGGGTAGAGAATAAATTGGTAAACTCACAATTTTCGAGGCCCAAGACAGCTCAACTACGACGAAGAAAAATAACACTAAAGCCCGAAATGCTATGTAACATGATGTTTTCTACTTGATCGTGTTTGCTGGATGATGAGTTTATTAAACACATGACAATAAACTGAATACATTTCTGGTAAGGAATAAGCTAGGATTAGACATATCTTTTTTGTGCATGGGCTGCTCATGGTGGCCGGTGGTGGCTTGCCGTGTGGTGCTGGTGATGTTGTGCGGATTGCTGGACAGGGAGAGGGGTTTTATTCTAAAATGCGTAAACTTCACTTGATTTCTTTTACCCTAAAAGTATGCCCGGTTTGGTACCTTTAGTCTAAAAGATTAGACAAAGAGCAAGGGAGATGAAGCACTGCCGGGTAGAATTTAAAATGGCTTTGCCATAATCATCAATGAAATTTAAGAAGCATCTTACCAAAAAAACTGAAATTCTAGAAGTAAAAATCTTCAGACTTAAGCTAATAATTAGTGGGGGAGGGGATATGAAATTCTATGGTTGGAATATTTTAGTATACATCCATTGTTACTAAAGAGTGAACCTTTTTAGAAACTCAGTATGTTGCGGGAGAGGTTTTAAATGCATTAATTTTTAATCACGAGCCATGCGTAATTATGTATTGTAGACTTTTGGGCTTTGTCAAAAGAAGTACAGGATTCACTTCAATCTTTTGTTTGTTTTTTGGACAAAAAAGTTAAAAGCCCGTCAATCGTCATAACATTGTCTGGCACTGTTCTGCGCGGATTACCGGTTCGATTAATGCAAAAGCACATAACATAATATCAGCATTTGGTCAAAAACCACATTAGAGCTAAAACAGCAAATTCCAACCGCTTATGACATTAGGATTTAAGGTTAAGGTCTAGGATTTGAGATTTAGATTATAAAGTAACAACTCGTATTGAATGCAGGTTGCATTTGAGGATGAAAAGCGTTTCAATAGGAGCCCTTGTTGGGAAAATGAAGGGGCTAAATATCACCAGTGATTCTATGTGTGGGCTGGGTGTTTTCATACCTCAGGAAACTGGTCGAGATAGATGATAGCACCCTTTTATCCGTACTCTTTAAAGTAAGATAGTAAACTACGTACCTTATGGGAAGGGGCAATATTCTCTTATGGCCTTCAGGGCCTGTTTGAATAGAATTCCTTAGGAGGGGCAGGACTAGCTCCCGTGTTTACAGTAACAAGGTATTCGCGACTAGCAGTCTCACTCGCACCTCACTGAACGGTGGTATCTAATCCCGAGCTGAAGCTCGGTATTAAGCAGTACTAACAGTAAACGAGTCTTCGACTACGTCTTCTTCACTTTCTCCCACTTTCTACGGGGCTTAAGCATCAGAGTTGTTGCTAACATTACTACTTCATCTGCGTTGTCTGCGTTGTCTGCAATTCCGACTGACACGTCGTTGAAATCAACCTTCTCAATAACTCCAACGGCCTTGTTTGCGTCGTCTTCAAAGTCTGGTGGCATCTTCTTTCACTCTTCCTCACATATCATATGCCAAGAGCTTTTCCAATTTCTGGATTGTTCAAGTTTGCAGGCTGATTCAACAATTCTTGAACCCGCATGGAGAAAAAAACCACCAATACCCACTTCCCAAATCACAAAATTCACCAACTCAATATCAAAACCTTGATCTCACCACCAAAAACAACCCATACAATGAAAAATCACAAATTTACAACCATTTCATTCACTTTTTCTCCTCCCATTTTCATAAGAAGCTTTCCCTTTTGCTTTTTCTGTTTCTGTCTGGAGGCATTGGAAAAATCTTGGTGGTACGTACCCATCGTTGAATGGTTGATTAATTTGTAATGAAGCTCTAAATAAATTTTAAAATAAATTCCCGATAATATGGTACGAATCATTGAAATTTGACCATGTTAAAATCATTTGCTTTCTATTTTAATTTTAATTATTTTTCTTTTTTCAATTTTTCAGTTTTTGTTGGGTGGGGGTGCAACAGATGGAGAGAGAGAGGGGTAAAAAAGGTAAATAATTTTTGAATCAAAAATATTTTAGTCTGGTATATAATGCGGCTTCAAGCTTTAAGCCTTCACTATTTTTTAAAGTGCTTAGTTCAAGGCACCATTACAGCAATCTCTTAAACTAATCTAATCCAAGCTAGTAAAGCGTAACAAATGGGGTCAAGGAGTTTGATAATGATGAGAGTTAGTAAAGCGTAACAAATGGAGTCAGGGTTTTGAGTAATGATGAGAGTAGGAAGTGAAGGAATTAAGGATGATGGGGTTTTGGAGTTCCTTGTTTGGGTATAATAGAATTTTTAGTGGTGAAGGGATTAAAAATGGGATTAGAAAATAAAAAATTAAGGAGAAAAAAAAATCGGGAGGAGGATTAACCAAAACATGAAGCCCATGTAATCATCGACCCAATTCCTACTTTCTGTTCTAGTTTTGATCAGAAAATCAATCGCCATTTTTGGGAAGAAGATTCTTTTTCCGATCAGTTTTTCGGGCAGAGGTTGTGGCTTTGCAGATCCTGGTAAACAATGATGAAGAAGGCGAAATGGCCTTCTCGATCACACACGGATGTGACTACGTACCTCTCTGAACATCAATTGTGGAAAGCACGACAAGCCCCACCCGACGAACTCAGCAACCGAATTGAAGAAGCACAACAACCGAATCTACTCAATTTGCCTCAAATGGGTTATGCGGGTGTTGAAGGCCTTGATGTTGCGGTCGAAGTAGTCGAAGAGGAAGACGATGTGTTTGGAGAGTTGGGTTGGTGGAGGAGAGGAGGAAGAAGCGGGATCGAGGAAAGAAGAGACGAAAGGGAGGGTGTTTACAATGAAAATATTAACTGGGCCAGAACCATGGTATGGTGACTGAAATTAGGCGTAGGGAAAGACCCAACCCCTTGGGATTCAATAATAAAAAAGGAAGGCCTACGGTTTTCTCTCTCATGTCGGCGTTAAATGCACCGTGCGCGGCTCGGTGGGAGGAGATCTGGGCTAATCAGAAATATTATCAATTACTTTTCAGACTAGGCCATGCTTTGGAGAGTATTCAGGCGGTCACAAGCGCAGCCAGCGGCTACTATGTGACTTAGGAGGTCTATATAAACGAGAAGAAGGGCTCAGCACAAGGATACTCAAGCAACCAAAATGAGAACTTTTAAGTTCAAAAAGACAACCCTCACAGGAATTCCCTCAACGATGCAACCTCTGAGATCATTTAGTTTTATGTCGAGGATAAAACTCGATGTGATCAAATAGAACATTCTTTGTTGAAAGGCAAAACAAATGTAAAAGAGTATTGAACAAGAAGGTTTCCCTTACGTACCTGTAAGACTATAGTAACATAAATTGTAGAATAATCAGAAACAAGACTGGCCAAGTACGAAAAGCCAATACTAAAAATATGCTGTATGTGTTCCAGAGTTCCCCCAACCGCAATGATCAACTTGAGAAAGCTACTTCAAGGTCAGCTGATATTCATATCGTGGATACCTAAACAAAATAGTCTATGCAAAAATGTTAGTTCCATTAGCTTACTGTAAGAGTATCATTGAAATCTGTTTTTGAATCTTACCCGACTAAAGTATCCTTCCACGGGTGTTGAGTCATAAAACAGCATTGGTCTTTCGGAAAAGAGAGTTCAATGGGGTTTCAAAATTGGATTTTGATGCCCGCATCTAAGTAGACTACAAAGAAAGATCGAATGAACAAAGCAAGTGCCATGATACACATGATCACCAAGAATAAACAGTGAGAAGGAAGTTTTACTCTTGACACACTAAATTCTGAAGTTTTGAAGCCAACCAATAATATTGAATTAGTTGCCCTATTATGAACATCGAGTAGAGAAGGATGCACATGGAAGTACAAAAATCCCTTGCTCGGTTTCAAATACTGGATGTATGGCGTAAAACCAGTGTCTCCTGTTTCTCTCTCTTCTTTCTTAATCAACTGATCTCCTGAAGATTCCTTTAGAGGTAATTAACTCAGTGTTAACTTTCTCAATCTCCTCCATGGCTAATTTATGTTTTCAGGTAGAAGCATGTTCAGCTTGCGTCCAGAACCCGCAGTGTCATCGTGTGCATTGACAAGTCTTGGAACTCTGGCCAGGAGGTATGTCATGGGAGCGCTGGACAGAGAGAAAAGAAAAGGACAATATATTCATTAATTACTAGTTTGAGAGGCAAATAAAGAATTGTTGGAGATGTTTGAGTAGTAATATATTCCAAACTTTGTCCCACATTGATCACCACCAAAAGTTCATACTCTTTATAAGGTTTTTGTACCTCTTATAAAGTGATTGGAGTAATGGAACCATGGAGAGGAAAATTGGGTTCAATCTTGGGTTTGGGCTTTGGGATGTGAAAATTAATTAATAATTAATATATATAATTAAGCTATTAAATTAATTGTCAAAAGATAGGCCTTGAGGCTCTAATAATTAAATCCGTTAATTAATTATTATTTTTAAATTTCGGATTTAATATTTTATTCTTCAGCAGACTCATCGCTGGATGATGCACAAAGGTTGAAAAACACCCGAGAGAAGCAAAGCACATCTTTTTCCAACGAGATACCTCCCAACGAGTCACATCCCATTCTCATACATTGCGAAAAGTGTACATCTCTTTATATATTCATTGCATTTGCATACATTTAACCATCGAGAAATTCGCATTCAAATCACATGAAACCAAAACCATCTTGAAAACCACATTCTATATTCGCGAAGTCGATTTTCCGGTCTTGGAATTTTGACTTAGATGGAATTGAATCCTGGTGAAGCGGGGCGTCCATCGAACTACAAGCCTGCAGTAGGGGCCCAAATTCTGTTTCAAGGACATTTGCGATGCATAAGCCTCGATCTTCATTTTCTTAAATTTATTTAAGTATTGTTTATATACGCCATTGTTCTTTGTATTTAATTATTAGCATAAATAAAATTATCATTGATTGTTGTTCTATTTCCAACAGAGTTACTACACTGAATAGGCTGAAGTAGCTATGTAGCGTCAACTACACTGAAAGGGTCATCAGAGTAGACATCAGCATTTTGATAGAGCGCATAGCAAGTTGAATGCGCACAAAAAGCCTACTGCCGCTTAGATTGACACCTCTCTCTCCTCTGAAAGTTAGATCACCAAACAAAAAATCATTTCAAGGAGTCCTTTCCTAGGGAACGCTTCTCAAGCGTTTTGTTAGTCTCTAACATGATCATAACGAATCAAAAAGATTATTTTCCTGTATAGTTCCTGTTTGAATCCATGCAGACTGAGAAACATACGCTATCTTCCCCATATGGGGTGAACCTGTAAAATTGAGCAGTCAGAAGCTCTAGTAAGGCTTTACCATCATAATAATTGAAACATTACTTCGAAGTGAATCGATTACTTACAATGCCATTGATATGGAACTACTCCAAGGATTGCAGCTAAAGGGTGGATCTACCCGAGCCCACCTAGCACAAATTGCTATTTTTCACTTGGTTTAACCACCAAATTTATGTTCCTTAATGTAGGCTTTCTATCACTAAGAACTATCCCATGAAATTTTGGAGGAATCTAAGTAAATGGAATGCTCAACCTCTCTTCCGTTGCTGTCTTTTCTTGTATGTCTGTTCTCCAACTCCGGTTAATCAAGAAGCTTCACAATCCAATATAATAATGAAATTTTTTGTCTCAATAAATGCTCTAGAAAACATCTGGGATCTAGCTTTGGTGGCTCTAGACAATACGCAACGTTGGCAGAAATGCAAAACATTAACAGATGAGAGTGTAAATCCAGGAAATAGCATGTCAGAAAGTAACTTTAAGCGACCAAAATAGGAGATGACCAATACAAAACAGTATAATACCCCTTTTGTCTCCAATACTTGAGTTAACCATTTTCATCATTTCTTCTGTAAAATAACCTTCTTGAAATTTGTCTCCAAGAATACAGCTTCAAGATCTTCATATTCATGTAAGTGCTTTGGTCACTAGCCTTCAGCCTCCTATTTTGTGTTGACATGAGCTTTTTTGGTACTCGTGCTGCAGCTTTGCCAGCGGACAGCTTGCCACCACAGTCAATATAAGTACAATTTAGAGCTGCTTGATTGCCAGCCCGACAAGTAAACAATAAGGCCTCGTTTGGCTCGGACTGGGTACGACTATTAATCTTTGTCATCGGATAGTGCGACTAAATTAATTGGGCGTTTGGTGCGATGTCAGAGACTAATGCTCGATTATTTATACTATGTTGGCGGCCTTAGATGTGTGTGAAGAACCTGAGAATTTCTTCATACAAACTCCACTCAAATCCTCATCAAATGCAAGAACTACGAAAAGTTTGATCTTCGTAGAGCCGAAATACATAGAGTAACCTTCAATTTGATTCCAGGTACAGCCACAACTCCTTCAAAAGCAAGGTGTTCATCCAAGATGAGATTGAAGGCCCTCTTGGATATTTAGCCTTTGATCATGCAAAAAAAGATTCTACAAAGGTATAGGATGCTACAACTTACTAATGTGATTTTGAGTTGTGTCTTGGTTTCACAACATTTAGGCTTCTCAAAAGTCATGAGCAAAGTTTTGTTTTTGGAGTACTATACGCTGGCTAAGAGCCTTTAATTTGTTAATAGCATGCTTAAGTATTTGCTCAAATGAACTTGTAATTCAAATATTTTCCTTCAAGCTAGACCAAGAGAGTGAGAGGGTGACGACTAATTATACGGAGGTTTTTGGGCATTTAATTAGTCGGGTGTGAGGGTACTAAATGAGTAGGCCGGTTTAAATAGTCGGGCTACTATTTTGATACGAAGCGCACCAAACACCGAGAGACCGGATTATTAGTACTATACGGAGGCGCTATGCAGTGAAAGACACGGCTGAAGGCTTGTTGACCATAGCGATGAAACGAGAATGGAAATTCTCAATTTTGTATTAAGCATCCACCACTACATAATTCACTATCTCACACCAGGAGAGTGAGTCATCTTGGCAGAATTTGAAAGTCGTAGTTGCTTCTGATATATTCCTGCAGAAACCACTATCTTACTTGGAGCCCAATCAATCTAGTTCTGAAGTGCCATTGCCTCTCCAGCAGGTGACTCCAAGATTTTCCATGACGAAGAGACCTAGAGTTGAAAGAGTACATAACCCTCATATTTAAAAGCTGCATTACCTTCAGCAGCATTAATGAAGTCCGAAACAATGGACCATTAGTCAGTGTTAGAATCTTGATCAGTGCGAAGAGCCCCAACATCAAATATGCTTTCTCTGGCAGAAGAAAATTATGGACAAAGGAACAGAAGCGTTATCAGATGAACCTCTTTTCTTTCTTTTGATCAACTGCTCCATAAATATTAAGTACCATGTTTGCGCTTCAGTCAGCCTGTCACAGTTGTGGAATATCTTCATTCTCGAAGCTTTTTCTTGCCTTTTTCTTCATCAGTGGATTCAACCACCAAAATGACAATGTACTAAATAATCCGGCTTTTGCAAAAGGGATTACGTTGTCATTTGAACTGATTTTGATCTCTGATATCGATTCTTCCCCTTGCAAGGTGTGTAGAAAGCATCATCATGCAGTTCTAAGATCCACCTTTTGCAAATATATTAACTTCCCTGAAATGCACTAAAGAGCAAGAGTATTGATCAAAGGAAATATAAAATGTTTAAAAACAACATTAATGGATACTGCCTCATCCACAACAGCTTCCCAAATTGATGAACTGCAAACAAAAACTGCAAGCATGAAGACAAGAATCGAAAAAATTTCGTTATCTGAATATGTGTAGAATGTGGCTTCTTTAGGGTTAAACACGGAAGCAACCATGTGAACCCTTGAAATAACAAGGCTAGCCATCCATAAATGGGTAAAACAGTCGATCTGTATTAATTTTTGTCGATGATTTTTTTCCCCAAGTGGTAAAGCCAAACCCTGAATTAAGGCTGGTCGAGATAATTGAGAATGCATTGAAGGTGTGAGACTCTGATGGTGCTATTATCTTCTTTGGTGATATTCTGTATATGAAGAAACATAACAAGATAAGTAGGAGAAGAAGATATAAACTGCTATGATAAAAATATTGTTGAGACATGAATCTGGATCGATGACGGATAAAAATCGGGAAGAGCATTCAGTTCTGGACTCAGTAGAACAGTTGGAACTGCTGCAGAATAAGGTCAGAAGCCCTCCCCATGTGTCTCAAGGATGTGGAAAATCTGCACAATTACATGAGTATTTTAGTATTAAGCAGACCTATAGTAATATGGTCAATAGACACTGAAAGTCTGAAACTAAATGAGGAATAATTTTTGCAGCGCAAAAGAAACGTAAGTACAATTCATCATGTTATTCAGTAATTAGTAACATTTCTAAATCTGCAAGATTAAGACAAAGGCTTGGCAATGATAGGCGTGTCTGGTGTCTAGGATTGAGGTGAAAGGTCTAGGATGGTAATAATCTAACTTAGAGGGTGAATAGGTTCCAACTTAATTCAATTGTCAATTTCGATTTTCAATTTAAATTCCACATCCACATTACATCAAACAATCCTACACATATGCAATTAATACGATAAATAAAATGTACACACAAGATGTAGAAGTTGCGAGGAGGCAAAACCCACTGGCAGGGAAAATCCTCGGGCTCCCAAGCCGAGGACAATCACTAAAGAGAAATGAGTACGAGAAAGACTTACAAAACTCATCAACTAGACACACATACTAGTAGGCCGGTTTTGTCTCAGTGCTGCTACTCGATCTCTCTTGATCTTAGTGGAAGTGGCACTAACACACCCGACCCGAATATCGGTGGACACGGATATCGGCGTCTTGACCATCACTCGAGGAGGAGTAGCGAAGTCATAGGAAATTGATAAAAGAAATAACGAAGGAATTTAAATCGAGTTATGCTAAAATTTAAAGAAATACGAGAGCGGAAGTGGTGTGGAGTTAAAACCCATGAATACACAAATATCGGAAGCTAGGTGCAGGAAATTAAAAGATTAATCCCATCAGTAGGATGGATAAAAATTTCTGTTGAAATGGGATTAACATACTTCCGCCCGGAGGTAAAAGCGGTACTATCGGCCATGACCGCGCGGTCTCGTCGACCAACTAAAATCTAAGTCCTGGAGAGGCGAAAACAAGGTGAGTGGCCGGAAATGCAGGTTTATAAAACCTTTTCAAAACTTTGGAATAACCCCTCCTTTGTAAAACCGTATTATCTTGAAATATAAGTTTTACTAACGATAAAAATAATACTTGAGAATAAGCAGACCTCACATGCAAGGATCTTGGTAAAAGAATTATCAGCAGCGGTAAAATATCACGATACTCATCGCATAATCAATGCACACAAGTCATGCGAAAGTAGCTATGACGAGTGGGTGTCTAATAAATTACGCTCTATGTACATGCGTGGTTTGGGCGCTAAGCGGCGTCACAACAAGTCTGAGTCGCGGCGACCTAGGGCTCTGGCGGCACCTATGATGGATCCAAGGAAGTGGCGTGTCGGTGCGTGTGAACACATACACGTGGCTAGTCTCTGCCGGACGATTTACTAACACCGTGCAATATCTCGTGATGGTAATAATTTGCCAAAACGTATAGACATGCCAATAATTTGTTCGATAAAGCCAAGTAAACATGAATACTAAATCATAAAGTGTCATAAAACAAATAGCAGTTTTATAAAACATGGCATGCTGCCATAGTCATGGAAAACACATTTAAAAACACATACTAATATAATATTTGGAGTAAAAGAAAGGCCCACTCAGCACGGTAAGTGAGTCGGTCGTGGCCTGGTACCTCGCTTGAGCTCGTAGCTCCTCGAGGGCTAGAATCTCACTGTGTAAATTACTAAACTAATCATTAAACAAGGCGACACGCGTCGTCACGCGCCTGTGCCGTCACGCGCCCGCCACCTTGGCAGCTCACGCGCTCATATGGCATACTTGGCAGCGGCCCCATGCACACTCGGCAGATTAAAGTTAACGCGGCGTGCGTTAACTTTGCTTGGAATATTACATTTGGCCCGTGGAATATTCTCTACTTGATTATTCTGAGAAATATTCCGTCACCGTTAGGAAGAATATTCCTGGGCGGCAGTAAAGTTAGCGGAATATACCTTTGGAATATTCCACGGTTGATGGCGTCACCTCCTCGGTGACGCTGCAATTCCCGACATAGTGCGCCCACATACCACTTCGTCACTTCGCTCGCGCCTTGGCCAGGAATACGGAAAAGTCATTTGGAATACGGAAAATTTCAAACTTCTTCAAAACTCAACCATTTTTCACGAAATTGGTGTCAAATAAACTAGTGAAGAGTAGAGTTCGAATTTTTCTTCAGGGACCCAAAAGTAGCCGAGGAATGGCGGAAGGATGGTAAATTTGAAGCTAAGTCGATCTCGATGGGATTTTCACATGCGAGGCCACAGGCTTAGTTCCCAGGCTTCCAGGAGATGATTTTGTGATGTTTTGGAGTGTGATCGAGGCTGGATGCAGAGTGTTTGGCGAGAAGACCTCGCGCCCAGGAAAAATTCCGGAGTTTTTGGTTCAGCTGGTTTGTTTGGGTTCGGGCTCGTAGTGGCTCGGAGTTTCTTTGAGGATGATGATTGTGATGCACGAGGCGAGATTGGTGGTGTGAGGTCGAGAAAGGTTCTTTGATGTAAATGGCACGGTGTCTAAGGTAGTTTTGTGTTTGTTTAAGCATCACGAGGTTTGTGTGAGTGTGGTCTCGGGAAGAAGAAAGCCGAGGATGAATGGTTCACATTGTGAAGGAATGCACACTAGGTGCATGGTTTTAAAATAAGAAAAGTCACAAAGTTTGCAAATTGCAGAATGCGCATACATGCCGACATGCATGCAAGAGAAAGGCTGAATTTACAGGATCAGTTTCCGGGGCCAAGTAGCCTTGCGAAGAAACCATGGGCAAAGTCCTGATTTGGCTCTTACACTTGGCAAATTACCATTTTGCCCCGATCGTAACTTGTCAGGTGCAAGTCCGAATCGGAGTCCGTTCGTCAATCTACGGGTTGCGTAGAGAAGGCACGTGCGATACCAATTGTTACGACAAAGAAGCGAAAATAATTTGATAGAAGGTAATTAATCTCGAAGGATACAATATGCCTCCAAGGGCATTTTGGTGTTTTACATCATCGGAAATAAAATACATAAAATTAGGGACGGGGATGTAACAGGCACGACACTAACGCGGACGTCAATGCCTTCGCCTCACGAACTTTGCAAGATACTAAGCAGCGATCATGCGAATGTATGAAATTAATGAAATGATTTTGAAAATCAACCAATTACGAAAATCACAAGGCACATTTTTCGCCAATTGATTTCTAGTTGATGCACAATGAAAAATCAGCAATAAAGATTAATCTTTTAAAACCATGAATGAAAACTGATTTTTCTTTCAAAATAAATATAGCAACCCAAAACAAAAAAGCATTTTTTAAAGCATGCAATACATGAGGAAAATCAAAGATTAGATGATTGTCATTATTTTTCAAAACCTCACACATGCATTTGTTTTCTCTCAAAAACCAAAAACAGCCACAAACCAAAAGCACTTCTTATGATTGCCGTGGAAAGACTAACCCAAAAACCACAAAAACTCTATACGATGCTAGAGTTTTTTTTCCTAAAAAAAAAGAAAATATATGGGATAAGCACATGTGCCAAACAACTAGGATAAAAACATAGGTTTTTCAATGTGATAAGATAAAGCGTATAAAACAAGTAACAAGATAAGTGCAAGTGATAACTATTAAAAGCAAATAAGATATAATAATGCATTAGTGACTTATCATGTTGGCCAAAAGCAAAAATAAACCGATAAACAGTATTACGCAAAAAAAAAACATTTTGGTTTATTTAAGAATAAGTCTATAATAAATCAAAACAAAACCAATATTAATTAAAAAGGGCTAATCTATATGAGTGCACATGCATGGTGAGGCTTGCCCGGTGAATGTCTACGGAAATATTTGAGATTCTTGTGATCGAGGCGCGAGGGCCCAGCTTGGGACCAATAATTACGACCCGAGAAAAGCACTGCATAGTCAACGATATTATTCTGACTCGGGCGTTTTGCTAATTGCCAATATTACATTAACAATTGGATTGGATAATTGATAAGCTACATTTCAGCATGTTGAAGGAGATTGGAAGGATAAGTTTCCGCTTAAGTACTAGTAAATTACTACCTTCAAGCTTTATGACATTTGGAAGTTGAATGTTTCATTTTCTTGGCATTACACATATATACTTTGGAATCTAATGAATTATCCTATCTAATCTAATCTCATAAACCCAGCGAGGTACCTCGATTATAATCACGAGCTCCACGTATGCTTAGAAACATGATTACGTGCGGCTAAGAAATAAGCACATTCCTACTTAACAGATTTTAAAAAAAAATTAAGTGCTTTGTCTGAACACGTGAGTGGACTCAAATTTTGTTTTGTTTCTTTACAGATATATATTTCATATTTTATATATTCATACTGTTGCTGTCATATATGTAGTGCTATTTGCTTTTGAAGGGCCGAAGGAAATCTCGGTACTCTCTTACTAGCAGTCATCCCTTCAAGTATATAACTTGCTCTTCAAGTTATTATTATGTATGGGTGGCATCCAATCCATACAAATCAATATGAGATCAATATGATTTCACCTTGAACTTAGAAGATGGGTGAGGCATGTGGAATGAGCTAGATATATGTCGACCTCGTACCGCGACCTCGATCTTGATAAAGAGGAGCAGGAAGGTAAATCTTGCTTGACTAGCTTTGGCTTCGAATATGAAGACTGAGAAGTCACATAATGATGAAGCGGCTGAATTTCCATCTTTTATCCGAGTGTGTGTGCCACCATTCAACGTGAAGAGATTAGAAGGCGAGTTATGAGCTCGGACAGCACTAAAGCCACCATACAAACTAGGTCATATGTCTCAAGTCACAAGGCGAGTTGAAGGGAAGATCTACAAGGTAAAAGACGTCCCAAAAAGTGTGATCATTGCGCTGGCATGGAGTTTATCTTGGGATTGGCCATACCAAGGGCCAGGATGTTGAATGCTTCATCTCGAGAGTTGAAGCCAAAATTCAAAGATAGCAAGGGGACATTCAAAGCTATTCGGAAGCCCTTGCATGGGCGTCTGTGGCAAATCATAGCAACTCTCAACTCGGTAACTCATGCGGTCTAAATCTTGAAAATGGTATGTTGGAGTTCACCTGAATCGGTACAAGAATTTTGCTAAATGAATTTCTTGCATATCTTCGTGGAAAAACGGTGAAAGGACGGAAGGAAAGCAAAAACCAAACAACCCTTCTCGGCAAGTTTGCGGGGTTTCTGGCAGAAAGCTGAAGGTGTGTCAGTGATGGCAACGGGTATTTTTAATGTTATCTCAAGCTTTGCTTTAAATTCCAGTCTTTACATGATTGTTGGATCATAGGTGCGGAGCCACGATCATATGACAAATAACATTACAAACTTTGCATGATTTTCAAAAATGTCTTCCCAGTAGCCGGTAGCAATGGTAAAAGTAGTCTCGATTATGGATAGAGGAAAAGATGGAAACTCTTTCTCGGAAAACCAAATAGAGTCACGGCACTCTATGTGTAGTTGTTTCCATTTCAGCTTTTGTCGATTGCCAAAATCACCAAACTCTAAATTGTCTTCAATTTTCTCACCAAATGTGATTTTTCAAGACCTTGTTACCAAGAAGATTGGTGAAGGTTTTTCCTCGATGGTCTCTACTGTTTGTCAAAGATTTCCCGATTAAATAGGCTTTAGTCAACCCCAGCATCGACCTCCGGACTCCTTATCTATATGGCATCAAAATCTAGCACATCCATCTAATCTGTTTTGTCAAAGTTGTTTCCTAAGTTGTGTCAAACACACATCTAAGAAAGAGTGTGACACCTGCAATTTCTCTAAGTTTACACTAGATTACCATTTAGTTCTTCCTTGTCTAGAGCTACTAAACTTTTTAGAATTGTACATTGAGATGTTTGGGGACCAGTTCTTGAATCCTTTGATGACTATAAATATTTTGTGACGTTTGTTGATGATTTCACAAGAATTACTTGGTTATATCTCTTGGAAGTCTAAAAGTGAAGTAGATGTTTATGTTCGAATTTTCTAGTAATTATAACTCGATTTAACTCTAAAATTCAAATATTAAGATCGGATAATGGCAAGCGAATATATGTCAACACCATGGTACAATACTTGGTACTCATGGAATTTTGCATCAAACCAATTGTGTTGGCACACACCTAACGAATAGAGTGGCCAAAAGAAAGAATAGGGTATTATCTTGAAAAAAACTCGTGCACTCACGCTTCATATGCACATTCCCAAAAGCGATTTTGGTCACAAAGTGTTCTTACATTTGTCTATCGTCATTAATTGACTTCCAGAGTCGAGTTTACGAGTTCAAATATCCATATGAAACATTCAAGGTCGACACATAGACCTATCACATAAAGTGTTTGGTTGTAAGTGTTTTGTCCACCTTCAACCATACATCGTGATAAACTCAACCCCGAGTTGTGAAATGTGTTTTTATGGGATACTCATCAACACAAAAAGGCTACAAGTGCTTTAATCTTGTTGCTAATAAAGTTGTAGTATCAAGAGATGTTAAGTTTAAGGAGGACTCTCCTTTTACTTTAGCGAGAAGCGAGAGGAATTCACGTCGGGAAGTACATTGCGAAGATCTTTTAGATTGCCAAGCGTTAAGTGAATTCTTGGCAGGAGTATCATGCTTTTCATAGTTACATTTGCTTCGTCAATACTTATGATTTCTATAGAGCTTAATGATTCTTGATATGTATCTCTATTATGCAGTTCATGTAGGGGACTATTGAGGAATACTTTGGGTTGTCGCATGCTATCATCCAATTCAATAAACTTAGAGAAATCTGATGGTTAATTTAAGCGTACCTAATTAACTTGGGGTGTTGAGGTTTATGATTCATTGAAAGAACAACTGGAGATTGATTTGTATGCAAGTATGTCATGTGTGGAGAAGAACCCTCTAGCTAGTCATCCATCCATCCATTAAATCATCCTTAAATTGTGTCCTTGTTTACAATCTGTTTTCAATTAGTTTAGTTTACAAATTCGTCAAAATCAATTCCCCCTTTACTTTGGTGTGTTAAATAAGTTAGAATCTGTCTTAATTTGTGTTTTTAAGTATTTTGGGTCTAGATTAGTGTTCTAAACTTAGTTTTGTGTTTTTAAGTCAGTTTTAGGTGTTTTAGCAATCCCTCCTAATCCCCGGTCCAGAACGATCCCTACTTACATACTTTACTACAATTGTCAAAAGAGGGTTTAATTTGTGTGTTTGCTCCTATAGCCAAGATGAATACAGTAAGGGTTCTTTTATTTGTGGCTGTTAATAATGGCTAGTCATTGTTCCAAATGGATGTTAAAAATGCATTCTTTCATGGTGAACTTGAAAAGGAGGTCTACATGCAATTACCTCCTAGTCATCCTCATGCTTCCACTGATGGATTGGTCTGTAAATTGCACAAGGCTATTTATGGTTTGAAACAATCTCCTCGTGCATGGTATGAAAAGTTGAGTTCAGTGTTAGAAGGAGTTGGCTTTACACGAAGCAATGCAGATTCATCTCTTTTCGTTCGTATAGGATCTGTTGGGAAGTTGATTGTTCTTATATATGTAGATGATCTTATTATCACAGGAGACAATATAGAGGAGATCAACTCTCTCAAGCAAGCTCTTCATCAGAAATTTGCTATCAAGGATCTTGGAAAGTTAAAATACTTTCTCAGCATTGAGATGGCTACTTCTCACAAGGGTCTCTTCTTGAACCAACGCAAGTATGTGGTGGATTTGCTTCAGGAAGCGGACATGCTTCACTATAAACCTGCAAATACCCCCATCGACTGCAAGTTGAAGTTAGATATGGATGGAGAAACACTCAGCAATGTCACTCACTACCAATGACTAGTTGGCAAACTCATCTATCTCACCATCACTCATCCACACATTGCACATGTTGTGAGTCTTGTGAGTCAATTTATGCATTCTCCTACTGAGAAGCATCTGCTTGTTGTTAAAAGGATCTTGCGGTATCTCAAGGGTTCAATTGATCGTGGCATTGTTATGCAAAATCATGGTACATCGAAGATTTGTGCATACACTGACGCTGACTGGGCATGCAATGCTCTTGATAGGAAATCCACCAATGGGTATTGCACGTTTGTTGGTGGTAACCTTGTAACTTGGAAGAGTAAAAAACAGGCTGTGATTGCCCGATCTAGTGCCGAAGCTGAATATCAAGCCATGGCTGCTACTGCATGTGAGCTTATTTGGCTCAAGGGTCTCCTGTCAGATTTAGGGTTTCCTAGCCATGAACCAATGTCTCTCATGTGTGATAACCAAGCCGTAATGCACATTGCCTCTAATTCGGTTTTCCATGAACGAACCAAACACATTGAGGTGGATTGTCATTATATTCGAGCACAAGTTCAGTCCAAGGTCATTCAGACGGTTTTCACTCGTAGTCACGATCAATTGGCTGACTTGTTTACCAAAGCCTTGGCATCTGCTCCCTTTCAACGGTTACTTGGCAAGCTTGGCTCAGTTAATCTCCTTGATCCAGCTTAAGGGGGAGTATTGGAATAGAAGTCTAACGTTGAGGTGACAAGTGCAGCAGGTAACCCGATGGATACAAGACTAACCCGATGAGTGTGCAGGAGATTAACCAAAAGGCGCTACCATCTGTACTGCCATCAGTCTTGTCCACTCTTGTCCTAGTTTCATCAGTCTCGTTCTAGTCCCCTAGTTTAAGGCTTAATTCAAGGATTGTTGTTGTCAAGGCATGAGGTGTTTTACGTACCAGTTTCTAGGGTTATCTCACCTTTATTTCAACTTTATATATTTGCTTGTAATCTGTAAACATCTTTTATGAATGAAATATACAACTACACTAAAATTCAACAGTTTTGATGGTGTTGATATAATGTCAATACGTGGGGAAGGGGAAAGTGAGAGAGGAGTTGAGAAGGGGTAATTTAGACATTTTTTCCTATCAATACGTTGTCTATATTGTAGTTCGTGTCTATATAACTATTTTGGCTAAACACTTTTGAAATTAGACTATTTTGGCTAATTTCCCTTAATTTTTTGTTGGCTCTAGTTACGGTCTGGATTTCCAATTAATGCCTCAGAAAACTGGTCGAGATAGATGGCATCGCCCTTTCACTCTCCACCTTACTCTTTAAAGTAATTATGCAAGTAAACTACATTACGGGGAGCTTTCTTTTATAGACTTGAGGGTTCAGGGTTTAGAGTTTGAGCTAAGAAAGCAATCCGAACAGCTTATGGCATGATGCTAATGAAATATGATTTTTACTTAGAAGATTTTTTTTTTTTTATGAATAAGTACATTTCTTAATACTAAATCTCCTTCTTGATATCACTAAATCACTTAGAAAAGCCACGACACACAGACAAGCTCAGCTTCTTAATTCATACAAAAATGCATACAGCCGTCGATGAAAACACTTCTACGATCTAAAACCTCAAAACAGAGGTTAGAAACCACCTTTTCTGCCAAAAACAAAAATAAAAATGGAGCTTTAAGTCCATCCTTTTCAGCTTTCAGAATCTTTTTATATTGTTAGTTGCTTCGGAGTCAAAGCATCAAAATTTTGAAGTTGTGTTGATCATCAAAATTTGGATTTTTCGGTTCAATTGATTCTGTCTTCTGAGTGGATGCCGGCATTAGCAGCACGAGACCAGTATTCCTTGACTAGCTGCCCAAATAGTGAGCCCTCGTTCTTCATCAGCTTCGTTGGCTCATCATACTCCACCAATCTCCCTGTCATTGTACATTTCGCCAATTAATTAACAACTAAAACAACATAAATAAGAGATTTGTAAATAATGCCGTGCTTACCATCACTAATAGCAAGCACTTTAGTGCAGTCCATCACGGTTGGTATCCTATGAGCCACGGTTATTACAGTGCAGTCTGCAAATTCTGTTCTTATAGTTTTCTGCAGAATAGAGTCTGTTGAATTGTCCATTGATGCAGTGGCTTCATCGAGCACCAGTATCCGGCTCCTCTTCAACAAAGCACGTCCCAAACAGAATAGTTGTCGCTGTCCCATGCTCCAGTTTGTTCCATCTTGTACAACTGCAATCCAGGTTTTTAATTACTTCTTGATTTATACACTTTCAGATAACAATGTCGTTTCATTGACACCAAAAAGCACTCCTATGAGACAGAGTGAGTTTATTACCTGAAGAATCAAGGCCGTCTTCTTTTTCTTGGATGGCATCTCGCAACTGACATTTCTCAAGAACCTTTTACACATTGATCTTTTGGATAGGGGGGTGGGCAGAAAAACCGGTGACCTTCCGATTAATAATGGCCATAACAAGTGGTTGGGATGAAGGCCGTGTACGCGGGAAAGGACTGAAGAATGCGAGGATGTCAACCTACGGAAGCAAATCGAAAAGATAGTGAATGGGTATAAGTCACAGACCGGACTTGCCTTGGAAGCAGTGAGAAGAGGATTTGTAAGTCGCCACTTACACAATAACATTCTGAGCTAATTGACCTTGTTTAGCACATTTACCACTTCCAGCAACAATGGTTTTCAAAGGGGATAATACGACTCTCTATCTGATTATTCTTTCAGTTTTTCTGATTCCTAATTTGGTTCAGGCAGTTGAAACCGGGAAATGCATTGGCATTTCACATAACTACAAGGGTAATATATCAATATGGTGAAAAAGGATGTCACAGAGTCGCAGACTCACAGTTTGTCAACACAACACAAAATGTTAAATGGTTGCATAACGAAATGTGTTGGACCGTTGGGAACAATTATTTATTTTAGGCTCAAATTTTTAGTTGATCCAAGACAAAGGAGTAGAATAAGAGTTTGATTCGTGAGTTAGAATAATAGTAGGATAAACGGAAGAAGAGAGGAGAGGAACTACGTGGAGCAGTTCGTTGTCACGTGGCGTCTGTATCGATATCATTGTCGTGTGGAGGAAAAGCACATGACGGTAGTGGCTAAATGGATTAAGGCGTCGCGTAAGCGATGAACTCGTTCGTATGAGTTAACTCTCAAGAAAAACACTAGATTCAAAATTTGAGTGGGGATTTGTATTGCGCAAGTGTTTTGGTATTTAATTAGTCCACATATCTTAAGAAAATAAGCATCTGTTTGGCTCTTCGATTTAGCAAACATGTTCAATTTATCAGTATCACAGGGAATATAGTGAGAAGTGTAGATGTTCAAAAATTCAACGTGGAGTTTGACCAAGTCTTGATTAGTCAAAATGAAATCCAAATTCGAGACTTCAGACTTCAGAGTAAAAATAAATGCTAGAATAATTTAGTTCACAAGGACTTTTGTATAGAAGAGACTGATTACTCTCTTTGTAGTTTTAATTTAATTTACAGTCAAATATCGATCGCTTGTATAAAAAATAAAATAAAAGTAGTTAGAATACGTATCACCTTTGTGGTACTCATGCACATCAGAGAAAGAAAAGAACACTCATAAAAGGATTGATGGTTTATTAAACTGTAATAGCTGGACTTATTTGATTAATGCAATTACATCATAAAAATTGTTGCTCCATTGATTACGTACATACAGATATTATTACGATGTTTGCAATATTATTTATTCCAGCATTGCAAGGTATATATATATGGGACCTCTAGTACAGATTTTCGATATTGCAGTATTTGTGACAGTGATCCACGCACCTTTCCATTTGTTTTGTCTGCATGCCATGAAAAAAAACATAAGCATATTCATCTATATATGGTGGAGGTAAGATATAAAACAAAATAAAAAGAAACAAGTGAGAGAATTTAAATAAAATTTAGTCTTACATATTAAAGATTTATAGCTCATCTTTTCGAGTTTCAAATTTTAACCTCTTCGAGCTGCTCGAGCATTCTCGATGAAAGTTTGAGCATTATTGCTCAATAGGTCTCAGAAGACTCGATGGGTAGTGTTTAAGAGGGTATTTATGTTTTAAAATTTAGAATAATATACAAGCAGTAAGGTATGCATGCAAGAGGGTTATGCGTACCAAAGTTGTATTTGGCGCGAGTGGTGATGAAACGACCAAGTTTGTAGTAGTGAATAGTCGATCCCACAACAGTTGGAGCAGCAATTGGCAAACCTCCATTTCCTTCAACAGAAGAAGCAGAGCTTGTTTCACTGCTATTACTGATTGCAGCCAAACGCTCGCTTCTTCTTCTTTGCAAGTTCCTCCTAGGCTTCTCAATTACCGATTTACCCTTGTTTACACTCAAATTTGTCATGTTTTCACTTATTTGGGTCTAAAGCCAAATTATGGCATTACGTGGGGGTTATTGTGAAATTAGGCCAAACTTACACCAAGATATTTTGGGTATCTACAAGTTGACATATTTTGGCCAGCAAGAATGACACTTTTTCTTGTAGGCTGGAGGTGTGTTTGCAAGTGGATAGTTAATTAATGTTATCCTTCTTTATGCAAGTGGAGCCTTGGCGGTGGAATGCATCAAGTGGCTTTGCTTTCATAATTGCCTATATAACAGCTGCGAGGGCAAAGAGCTAGAGACACTCAACCAAATAAAAAACAGAACTCTTAAGTTCAAGAAAGAAAACCTCTGAGGAAACTCCTCAAAGCCTTTCCCATATAAAGATTTCCATCTCTATCTGCTGCTTTCTCATTCACACTACTCGTGTAGCTTGTGACTTTGAGAACTCAAAGACCAGAACCCTAGGATCATACATCCTAACTCCTTTGAGGAGTAGTGAATTAAGCTCTGCCATCAAATCATTCCTGTTTTGATAGTATCAATTAGAAATCTTAGTCCAAGGTGTCTTTGATTATTTCCCTTTGTAAGGAACCAACTTTGAAAACCATCCCGATTGAACTAAAACCAACCCAATGGGTGTTTATTCAATCTGAAATAACCTGTACATGTAATATTATTGAACTTTTTACTTAAAGTCTTTCAATATTAGTTCTTACTTAACGTCTTTACTTACAAGTCTTTACTTTCAAGTATTTCAATTCCTGTCTTTAATTCCTGTCTTTACTTTTCTATGTATGTGCGAGCGTGGAACATTTTGTTATAACCAGTTTATATCAAAATCTCATCTTAAGCAATCTCTGGTATAAACAATCGAGAGATATTAAAAGTCCTTAATAAGCAAGGCAATAAAAAGAACCTAACCAAGACCTAATCTAATTAAGTCGCCAATCCGATGAACGGAAGTTACATTACTTGTGGCGCAAGTACCTAATATATTTATAAACTAAATTATACTAAAACTAATATACATCTTTCTACATTACTTGTTGTCGGTGTGTTTGTCAGGCGTGCCACTTATGGCCATTAGTGGCACGCCTGACAAACACACCGACGACAAATGCCTCATAAACATTCCTTCAAAGTAATCAGAGTGAAGCCTATTGTTGAATCAATCCGATAAAAGATGTAAACAAGCGGTTAAGCCAACATGTATGCTCCTTGCCTACATCATGCAAAAGGCTTTGAAGAGCCCTCGTCTCTCTTTGGAAACTTCCCTTTGCTCACCGCCTCTGACTTGATCATCACGGAAAGCCTGGGCCTGAGCTCGTCCTCTGCTTTGAGCTTTTCGAGCCGCTCGAACTCGTGCTTTTCCTCCATCAATGCCTTCTCGTACCTCTCCCTCTCGATTTCTTCCTTCAGTTTCGCTTCTCTCGCTGCTAATGCCTCTTCGATTAGGCGAAATCCTCCCCCCGAGACGCCCCTGATCTCAGCGCCGAAAACAGCTTCAAAACGCTTCGATTTTCGGCTTCGGCTTCCCCATCGTGGTCGTGGCCGTTGGAAAGAAGTGTAAGTCGTGTCTCCGCCACCATTTTCATGGACGGAAATTGAACCAGAGGTCCGGAACCGAGCCGAAGACGTCTCCGAAACACAGTAGGAGTGACCGGAGGGGCCCAAGTCTTGAAAATATGAACGCAGAATGCGGTTATGGTCCCTATGCCGACAAGGACTTACATGGAAGCGTCACTTGTGAATGCATTGCTTTTATTAGACTAAAACGTCACAGGACAGTAAATTCTTTCCATGTTGCTCTCCCCAATGCCACTTTTCTACCAATGCTGAGTGTCACTCAAGAATGTACTTACGAGTGCACAAGATCGTGCCACGCGTTGTTAACATGCATGATCGTACGGTCTTTTATTTATCATGCATATCAAAGAGTGCTTAGGACAGCCTATTCCGCGACCATATTGTCTAAAAAATTGTGTTGAAATTTATCAAAAAGACCTTGTTACATGTGCTTATCAACTTACATCTTAACAACTACACCTATAGAGTGTGAAAAGTTATCATAAAAGTCTCGATGTAATTGAGAAGTTAGAGAAATTTATTAAAGTGTTCAGTATTTAAGCGGGTATTCCGCGTGTTATAAAATAAGTAAAGAGACACATAAAAAACATATTATTTTGTCCACTTCTTTTATGACATGCGTTGTTCCGCTTAAATACCCAATACTTAGAAAAATCTCTCGAGAAGTATAACCACACAATATAAGACAACAATATAATAAGTGTGGAACCACATATAAACCTGAATGCACACATCTCATAAGTAATAAGTTTCAACCATCTCAAACAGAAGGAAAGAGTTTTTCTTTACATGGGATGATCAAAAGTGAAAACCAACTACACGTCTACACCACATACGAATTCTTCAGTCCGGAGGCCCATATACCGGCGCCAGAAACAAGGGGGTGGGGCTAATACCGGTGGTAGAGCGTTTTGTCATGTGGTATGGTAGTTGGGACCCAAGAATTTCTCCATGTAATGCAGTAAATTAATGGAAGGGGTATTAATTAACAAATACAGACACACTGCTGGGAACGTTCAATGCCTTCCTCAACTGATATAACTTCTTCATCCAAAAATGCCTGCAGCAACTGATATAACTTCTGCATCCAAAAACTCCTCTCATCAGGGAGAAAATTCGCCTTCTATTTCATTTTTTTCCTCCACTACTTTCCTCTTCTTTTTTCCTCTTTGTTCATACTTAAACTCCGGATCTAATGCCCTCTTTACACTGTTTTTATCGAGACTTGTCAAATACAATTGCTTCGGACATACCTCAATTTGTATGTCTTGCAATGCGGTGCATGGACTCCCTTGATTGAGCTGATCTTTGAGTTCTTGAGTTTCCTTGATCATCTCCATTTTGTCTTTCTTTAAGTTTTTTACCTCTTCCCTTTCGGCTTCAAGAGTTCCTTCCAGAATTTTCACGAAACTTTTCACAGATTCAAGCAATGATTTCTGCTCAGCAATTAAGAACTCATAGTCCTCTTTCAGCTCTCTCTTCTCCTCCTTTTCTTCTTTTAGCTTCCTCTTCAAGTTCTTTGTTTTGGCATTCGTACTCTCCAACTTTTCAGTTAGCCTATTCACTTTGCCTTGAGCTTTTGCAACTTCAGCACTTTCATTTTGAATCATTTCCACTAAATATTCCGATCTTTTTTCCAAGTCTTGTTTATCGTTCAACCTTTTTGAAATAGTACGAACTGAAAGGAATTTCTTTTGTGTCTTCTGAGGTCGAAATTCACATTCTGATGAGGCCGCTGTATCATCTAATACATTTTCCCCTTCTTCTAAATCTTGCCCAGCAATTTTAGCTTCTTCAAGCGGCTTTTCCATTTCGTCTCTCTTATTCTTCTTCTTCTTAAAGCTCAGCTGGAAAGTTGCATTATGCAAACAAATAGGATATCAGTACCTAAAATTAATTCCTATACTGATTACATGTATTCTACAACAGTTACTGTGTACATGTTACAACTATAAACTTACCCCAATGTCTGCGATGTCTATTTCATTCAGTTTGGAGTGCAGTTCCCGCACCCTCCATTTTACGAGAGCTGGTTTATGTCCCTCCCTTCCATTGATTGGTTGTATGAGGTTAGTTCTCTCACACAACCAAACCTGTTAGCATGAAAATAAACGGTAAGTACAACCATATAAGAAGGCAGTCTGACGTTAGGAAGTTATTAGATCAATTACCATTATAACAATGACACATCCAGGAACAGAATATGGCTTGCACCTCCTGGTCCGTTTTCCCAATGCCTCGTGTAGGACGTCAGCCACTGCTTTTGCCCACGAATATCTTGAAATTTTTTCTAAATCTTCACAGTACTTGACTAAATTCCAGAAAATGATGCGGCTTGTGGTACATAATAAGAAGGTACCGCATAGTTCTAGTACAATCAGACGTACAACATCCTCTACATCCGTTTCTCTCGTCCCTTTTAACACTTTTTCCAAAGCATTATCCACTATTTTTTTGTACAATATTGTTTCTTCCTCGAAATACCTTTTGGTAAAATCTGATATGTGCTTCTGTGTTCCTTTTAACTGTATTTCTTCACCTTCTTGTGGAAGTCCCAAAATTTCAGCGATGTCTTCAGTTGTCAATGATGCAGATGTGCTACCAAACTCAAAACCCATTGTTCTGGAGTTGTAGCACTTGATGATGGTGCGGACGTCATTGTCTGATTTCTTGCATTGATCTATAGAAATCACACCACTGTAAAATGCCGATATTAATGGCCAAAATGGGGTTTGTTGAAGCAACTCCAAGTGCCTTTCAGTTAAGTGTTTCTTAACTCGCTGCATTGTATTAAAAAACGACATCATATTACAACGGAATTGTACATAATTTTCTCCTCTCTTGTTTTTTCCAATTTTGTTCTTTTCCATATTCTTGCTCTTCATCTGCTTCTTTGTGACCCCTCCATAACCTGTATACAATATAGAGTCACTTCTATCGAAAACCCTCAAATGATATGAACCATCATGCTGGCAGAAAGTTAAATCAATCTGGAACGACTCAGACATTTAGTTGTGTTCAAACAAAATAGACAAACACAGTATTTTAAGAAAATAATGGACTAACAACCGTTTAATTGAGTGATTAAATAGTTTCGGATTTGAGTGACTTTTGCAATAGTGATCAAACCCTAAAAACTAAACGATTCTGATCATTAAAATACAATATCGGCGGTGTCCCTCAAATAAGTTTAATTCAAGGATACATCAACTGAAGCGCCATATATATATATATATATATATATATATATATATATATATCCACATTCAAAATTAACACATTTCAACATTTACTACTCAAAATTAACCAATTAACCAACCAAATTTCAAGCACTAAGCTCAAAATTAGCATTGATTAAATTGAAGATATTCTTTTACCAGGAAATAAAAATTTTACATAATTCGTTGATCCAAATTACCTGAAATTAGATGACCTCCATTTCCTTCAACAGAAGAAGCAGAGCTTACTTCACTGACATTATTGTTTGCAGCGCTACCCCGATCGATTGCAGCCAAACGCTCGCTTCTTCGTCTTTGCATGTTCCTCGGAGGCTCCGAAATTACCACATTGCCCTCGTCTTTCTCCGGAAGCTTCTCCTCACTCACCGCCTCCGTCTTGATCGTCACGGAAAGCTTGAGCTCGAGCTCGTCCTCTGCTCTGAGCTTCTCGAGCCGCTCGAACTCGTGCTTTTCCTCCAGCACTGCCTTCTCGTGCCTCTGCTTCTCGATTTCTCGCTTTAGTTTCGCTTCTCTTGCTGCTAATGCCTCTTCGATTCGGGCGAAATCCTCCGCCCGAGAAGCCGTTCTCAGCGCCGAAACCAGCCCCGAAGCGCTCCGATTTACGGCTTCGGCTTCGCCCTGGCCGTTAGAACGAGGCGTACTTCGCGTACTCGCCACCATTTTCAGGGACGGAAATAGAACCGGAACCGAGTTGAAGACGTGTCCTAAACACAGAGACCGGAGTATTGAGTCCGAAACACAGTGCCACTTTTCTACTTGCCAAATGCTGAAGAGTGTACTAATGAGTGCACAAGATCGCGCCACGTGTTGTTTACATGCATGATATTACTCAATACAAATGGTACTCCAAGTGTCCCGTGTCATAATATAAGTGAAATAAATAATATATTTTTCCGTGTTTCTTCATTTGTATTATGATATGTGGAGTACTCGGTTAAAAATCAGACACTTTAAAATTTTTTTCCACAATTTGGAAATAGGATTAAATATGAACTCAATTTTGATTTTAGCCCGTTAAATTCCCTCCAATCAATGGCGAAGCCAGAAATTCATGTTAGGAGGAGCATACTTTAGGCTGAAATGAACATAATATATATAGAAACATAACATGGTCAACTATATCAAGAGTTGAAAATAAAACATTAGAAGCACATTTATTTATTTTTTATTCTTGATATCAAATTCAAAGGTGAGTGACCGCGCATTTTTTTTCTCCTGGTGACTAAGAGAACATTTTTGTAAAAACATAAGGCATGAGAGAATTTGAAGGATTTTTTTTTTTGCTAATTTGGACACAGGAAATGTTACATCCCGTCCCTAAAAATATTGTATTTTATTCCCTGACTTTGTAAATTGACGAAAATGCCCTTAGTGGCCACGTATGTCCTACGTGGACAATTATTTCCTATTGACTTAATCTCGTACTTTTACCGTACTTTTTGAGTTGTACACTTCACCACGAACCCGTAGATGCGAACGGGATAATTTTCGGACTTGTAACGGACAAGTTACGATAGTTGGGCAAATTTTTCCTGTGCGGTATTTTTCTTTTCTGTGGGCTGTCTGCCCATGGTTTTGAACTAAACCGGGTGCTCTGCACCTCTACTATTCTTCTGACTACGTGACTGTATGTTCATCTTTTGAATTTTTGCTACGTTAAATTGAGCAACTTCGGTGTGATTTTTCATCACACTCTAGCTATCAACTCAGTCTCTGTCTTGTCTCCCAGCACATCCCTACAATTGTGCCGAGAAATCTGCAAGCCAAAGGCTTTGCAGAAAATCACACCAACACACCCTTTTTCTCAAAGCAACCCGAGGCCACCTTCACCAACCTCGGTCCTCCTTCGATCAAACAAGTCCCTGTGAGTTCTAACTTCATCCTCACCAAAAAGCACAGACCTTGGTGCCTAGAAACCGAGCAACTATCGTGCCCAGGAAATCACTCAAGCCACCCCGTGGCCATTTCACTTTTTCTCTCGGTCTTCCTTCAACCAAACTCAACCTCAGTCACCATTCTGTGACCAAAACCCAAGCCATTGTGAGCCTAGAAAGCTCAGCCAAAACCGAGCTAAGTGAACCCAGAAAACCTGGGAGTTGTTCCAGCGAGTTCGACTTTTTCCCCGATGAACGACTGGTTGATTTGGACCTCGAATCAACCCAGAACCACCACCATTCGACTCCTGGAAGCCTTGGGAACCCAACCTAAGGCCTGAAAATGAAGAAAACGGCGAGAACGGCGACGTCGACTTTTGGCCGGTTCTTTCGAGCCATTTTTCGGCCACTTCCGACCACCTTTTGAGGTGTTGGTAAGCAAATTCGAACTCTACTCGTTCCTAGCTTCATTTTGATATATAGATCGTAGAAATTGGCCTAGAAATGAAGAAGTTTTGAAGTTTTGAAAAAATTCCAGTTTTCCAGCCAAATTTTCTAGATTCCGGAGACTGGCGCGGCAGCCGGTGGCGGCGCCGGCGACCGAAAAATTGACAGAGATGACCGGCACTAACGTCAGCAAACCGGTTCAGACCGACCCTGCTGACGTCAGCAACCAGTCTAGACCGGCGCTGACGTCAGCGTTGACCGACCGTTGATCGGCGCGCGTGAGCCGCACGTGGAGCCGCGCGTGGGGCTGCGGCTTAGCCGCGTTTGAGCCGCGCGTGAGGGCGCGTGAGGCATCTTTTTCCAATTCCGTCTTCGCGAGGCGACTCGTGGCAACGCGTACTACCTAAGGGTGGTACGTATAGTAATTTTCGAGGTGTTTTGGACCTCCAATTCGAGCAAACAAAGGAGATTTTGAGTCGTTTCCTTATTTAATTTGGAATAGACTTGTATAATGATTAGTATAGTGAATTCCCATATAGGTGAGGCCTATCCCGAGGAGCTACGAGCTCAGGCTAGGTACGGCGGCTACGACCCGACGACATACCAGTGAGTAGGCCCTTTCTTTACTATATTATTATTATTATTTTAGTATGTGTTTCAAATGTGATTTTTATGACTTGTATAGCATGCCATGTTTTATTAAATTTGATAAATGTTTTACTTAGCCTATTATGATTTATTAATCATCCTTATTTGGCGTATTTGAATAAATGTTGGCATGTCTATACGTTTTAGAGATTTATTACTTATCACGCATATTGCACGGTGTTAGCACTGTCCAGGCCAGGACCAGCTTCACGTGTATATTCACACGCATCGACACGCTCACTTTGGATCCATCGTAGGTGCCAGCTTGTTCTAGGTTGCCTTGGCAACTCGAACTCGTTGTGATGCGCTTAGCGCCAGCTTCACGTGTATGTAGTGCTAGAGCGTAAATTGTAAACACCCAACCTGTCATGTAGCTACTTTCTGCATGACTTGTGTGCTTTGATTATGCGATAAGTAATGTGATGTTTTATACTACTGTTGATATCTTTTATATCCGTATCCTTATGGGCGCAGTCCCAATTATTGAGATTTGAGTATTATTGTTAGTAACTTATACTTTTGGCAAACTACGGGTTTTACAACGAAGGGTTACATCCCAAACTTTTAAAAAGGTTTTACAAAACAGTACTTGGCCCACTCACCTTTGTTTTTCGCCCCTCCAGGTCCTAGAATTTAGTTGGCAGACGAGTTTCGGTGGCTGTTGCTAATATTACCATTTTACCCCTCTGTGGAAGTATGTTTATTTCCTTTCAGTTGTGCTACATATTCATCCTACGGGATGAGAATATTCTTTTAATTTCACTGCATCCTAGCTCTGATATTTTGTGTAATAATGGGTCTTATCCCACACTATGCACTTCCGCACTATTTTATTCAAATTATCTCAAAATTCAATTTAATTTCTCTATTATTTCATCATGACTTCGTCACTCCTCCGGGATGACGGTCAGCACGCCTCGATATCCGGTGTCCACCTGAATATTCGAGTCGGGGTGTGTCAGGAAATCTTTTTCTCTTCTTGATTTCATAAATGATAAATGAAAAATTAACCAAAATAATAGAGTCTGCAAGCAAAGGGAAAAATTGTATATAGGCAAGAAACAAAGAATATGATCAACTAATATAATTATAGAACTATAGTTTTCGAATCTATGATGTCAAAAATTAAAGGCTTTATATTTGTTGGATTGAAGTTAATTTGAGTGAGCAATACAATTACAAATTTAAGTTGATAGTGGTATTATAAAATCGATTAATGGTAGTAGAGGTTTATAAGAACAAAAATTTCAGGATAGGCCCGAGCCTACCCTTGGCTTAAGGTGGCTCCGCCAGTGCCTCCAATGCATGTTGTTTCATTTACGAGCTGCGAGAAAAATCACTAAACCGTAATTTTAGTGGCAACCATAAAAAGTTTTAAAGGAAAATTAGCACAAACAATCTGGACTATTTGTGTTGATTAAACTAAACATCATGGGAAAATATCTCTTTATTCCTCTAAGCTCTATCCGCACGACAGGTTGTCAACAAAGTTTTCACTGATGTAGCCTAGGGGTCTTGAAGTGGCAAAAACACCTCTGAAAATCGCCCACTATGCGACACATAATGCATTTTGACAGAATTTCAAACAAAAGTTGACACCACTATGTGACACATAATGCGTTTTGACGGAATTTCAAACAAAAATTGACACAGGCGGTACATTCACACGAAAAAAGAGAGTATGGGTGGTAATGGGAGAGGCAGATTTGGGCTCCTTCCACCAAAATGGAACAGAATGCACACATCTCATAAGATACTGCTATTAACTTACATTAATTTACAAATGCAGACACATTGCTAGCTTGGTTCAATGCCCTACTTCCTCAAGTGATACACACAGAATTTTTTCAATTTTCTCCTCTTCTACTTTCACTTTCTTGTATTCTCCTTGTTCGTACTCAAACTCCGGATCTAACGCCCTCTTTACGTTGTTGCTTTTCTCAATTTGTACGTCGTCTCTCAATTGCATTGCGGCGCATGGAGTCCATCGATTGAGCTGATCTTTGAGTTCTTCAATTTCCTTGATCAGCTCCATCTTGCCCTTCTTTAGGTTTTTCACCTCTTCCCTTTCGGCTTCAAGTGCTCCTTCCAGCTTTTCCGCGAAACTTTTCACAGATTCAAGCAATGATTTCTGCTCACCAATTAAGAACTCGTAGTCCTCTTTCAGCTTTCTCTTCTCCTCCTTTTCTTCTTTTAGTTTCCTCTTCAATTTCTCTGTTTTATCGTTCTTACTCTCCATCTTTGCAGTTAGCCTACTCACCTCTTTTTGAGCTTCCGATCTTCTATCCAAGTCCTCGTCATTGCTCAACCTTTTTGAAACAGTGTGAGGTGGGAGGAATTGTGTCTGCGTCTTTTGAGCTCGAAGTTCATCTTCCAATGAGCCCAGTGCATCATCATCAAACACATTTTCCCCTTCTCTATCTTCTCGGGCATCAAATTTAGCGTCTTCGTGTGTTCTTTCATCTTCGTTTCTTTTCTTCTTCTCCTCCTTAAAACTGAGCTGCACAATTGCATCATCCAAACCAATAAGATATCAGGCATCTGCAACCAATTCCCAGTAATAGTGTATACCAATTACAACTACACATATTGTATTATTATGTAAACGCCAAAATATTATAACTGTAAACTTACCCCAATGTCTGCGATGTCAATTTGTCTCAGTTTCATCTGCAGTTCGCGCATACTCCATTTTACGACAGCTGGTTTATGTCCTTCCCTTCCATTGATTGGTTGTATGAGGTTAGTTCTCTCACACAACCAAAGCTGTTAGATGAAAATAAACAGCAAGTACATCACATAAGAAGACAGTCTTGCATTAGCAAGTTATTATACGATAGCGTAGGTCAATTACCAATATGACAACCACACATCCATGAACAGAATATGGCTCAAACGTTCTGGTCGATTTTTCCAATGACTTGTGTAGAAGGTCAGCCACTGCTTTTGCCCATGAATATCTTGAAATATTTTCCAAATCTTCACAATACTTTACTAAACTCCATGAAGTGTCATGGCTTCCGCCACATAATAAGAAGGTAACACATAGTTCTAGTACAATCAGGCGTACGACATCCTCTACATCTGCTTCTCTCTTCCCTTTTATCGCTTCTTCCAAAGCATCCTCCACCAATTTTTTCGACACTGTTTTTACCTCGAAATATCTTTTGGTAAAATCTGATTTGTATTTCCTTAATCCTTTTAACTCTACTTCCTGACCTTCTTGTGGAAGTCCCAAAATTTCAGCAATGTCTTCGGTTGTCAATGATGCAGATGTGCAACCAAACTCAAAACTCATTGTTCTGGAGTCGTAGCACTTGATGATGTTGCGGATGTCATTGTCGGATTTCTTGCATTGATCTATAGAAATCACACCACTGTAAAATGCCGATATCAATGGCCAAAATGGAGTTCGTTGAAGCAACTCCAAGTGTCTTTCAGTTAAGTGTCTCTTAACTCGCTGCATTGATTTAAAAAATGCAATCATATTACAACGGTATTGTACATGGTTTTCTCCTTTTCTCTTTTTCCTCTTTTCCATGTTCTTCCTCTTCATCAGCATCTTTGCGTCCCCGCTATAACCTATATACATCCACATTTAAAATTAACAACATATATACAGAAATCAGAACATAATAAATGGGCCTCTAGTAGCTACGTGGGTTGAACATGAACTCTAGTAGCTACGTCAAAAGAAAAAGTCAACTACTGCTTAATTTTTATTTCAAATTTTTTTTATACAACTATAAGAGCCAGGAGAATTTGAGCTAAACCACATAATGAGCCCACTGTAATATATTGTTATCGAATTTTTCATCCGCGAGATTGAAACCTCATACCTCCTACTTAGAAGTGTAGTAACACTAAACTCTAATCCTAACTAGTCATTAAAAAAATTCTAATACCAATTGAAAATTCCTTAACCAACCAAATTTAACCAAACACATAAAAATATAACCTCCCACTGGTCAAAATTAAGCAACAAAATTTCAAGCACTAAACTCAAAATTAGCATAAATTAAATATGAAAATATCATAAATATAATTCCTTAATCCAAATTACCAGCAATTGGCAAACCTCCATTTCCTTCAACAGAAGAAGCAGAGCTTGCTTCACTGCTATTACTGATTGCAGCCAAACGCTCGCTTCTTCTTCTTTGCAAGTTCCTCCTAGGCTCCTCAATTACCGATTTGCCCTCGTCTCTCTTCGGAAACTTCTCTTCGCTCACCGCCTCTGACTTGATCATCACGGAAAGCCTGAGCCTGAGCTCGTCCCCTGCTTTGAGCTTTTCGAGCGGCTCGAACTCGTGCTTTTCCAATTTAGAGATTAGTGAGCAGCAGAAAAAGAAAAATCACTTTAGATCAAAATAGTTTAATTTATTTATTTTCCATTAAGAAAACATAATCATATTTTGCATAGTGAAGAAAATCCACAAGCAAATAATATTGTAGATCTTATTATTAGTCAACTTTGAAAATATAAAATTAGAAAATAATAAACATAATAATTTATTAAATCAATTATTAGATTATTCTCAGAAAATTCAATAAAAACTGTTGACAAAATTTAGATTATAGCCCATCTCAATTAGAAGATAATAATAAAAATGTTCAAGAGATTTCCAAGCCAAAGAGAGAGATAAAAGAACTTATTGAGCTAATAGAAAATAAGCCTAAGCAAGTAGAAATTAAATCATTAGAGATAGTTGAGCAATTAAAATTAGAAGTTCCAAAATTCAATTAGTACAAAAGAGTTAATTGAGCAAGTAGATAAGTTGCATAATAAAATAGATAGGTTACCAGTTTAATGACCGATTCTAGAACTAATAAAAAAATATATTCAAGCTTTACAAGAAGTTGGTAAGTTTCATAGATAAAAGAACCGAGTTAGTTTAGCAGTTTTCACCACAAGTACTTAGTAGTAATATTCCAATTAGACAAAATAATTAATTATTCAACTAGTTTTAAATTTATCTGAAAAATTAGATCAAATTGAAAGAACAAATAGCGAGAAATTAATAAAAGTCTTACATAATACACATTCATCACTTCTATATCTTTATTACAAAAATTAGAAAAAATTAACTTTAACCACAAATAATCATGCTAGAAGACCTAAAATTAATCCCTTTGATAATAGAAAATGGAATTCTTCGGAGAAAAGGAAAAAGAAATAGTTAAATGAGAAGATATTTATCCTCTCTTGAGGAAGAAGCACAAGAATTCATTAGAAAAGGATTTGAAAATTGAGAAAATAAATATAGTTTGTATCAATTAAGATTATTTGAAAAATAGAAATAAAATTGTAAGTAGCATCAGTCGACATGAAGTTAGTTGTATTGATAAAGAAGTCACATAATTTGTGAGTAATGAGCTTGAGTTAATCAATTAAGAAAATCATTTTAGTCAATTCATATAGGCACAATTATGATTGGCATAGCGGGTTTACTAGAGCACAAGTGGGCACAAAAGCTTTAGTGTATATATATGATGATAGATGGGATAATCACCAACAAGCATCAATAACCTTGGTAGAAATTGATTTAAGTTCAATTGCTTGAGTCATAGGTTATATTCCAAATTATGTTATGAATATTAAAAGAATTTAGTAAATATATTAAAGTAAGCATAAGAACAAAAATTATAAAGGAGAATATAAGGGTATTGTATTAGCCTAATGTATATAGGAAAAGTGTCGAGATAAATATAATCATAAGTTTCATTTTAAATTTCAAATTTAGTTCAAACATTTGTGATGAAAGCATGTTAATATGATAGAAGCAAAACACATAGACAATAGCTTTTGAAAGGAACCCAATGGACATTACCAAATTACAAGTAGCAAAAATAGACAACGGATCATGCTGGGGTATATGAAACTAATGTAGGAGAAGCAACAATTAGATTTAGTAATTATAAGCAAATAGATAATTTAAGAAGACAGTGAGAGTGAAATTGAAAGAACGTGCATTGAAGTATTCATATGGCTTTGATATTTATATATTAATTTGGATTGAGCAAAATTTTGATCGTATTGTGAATAAACTTATAGAAGATATTGATAATTTAGATGAAGAACAATATTTAGAAAATATAAAACATATGATTTAGAGTTGCATAAGATTTGAGATGAAGAAATGAAAAAAATTAATTTTGGATATAGGTGTAGGAGCATATTTTTGGAAACGAGGGAAAGAATACAATAATTTATTAAATTAAAAATTGAATGTAACCAGCGAAGAAAGTGGAGCATCGGCATCGGGGGAGTAGATAATAATCCGGGATACGGCTAGGAAACGGAGACCAACAATTTTTAGACCATCGGGTGAGCAATATGTTGAACAAGGAGGGGAGTAAATTATATGAATGAAAATTTGCTTAGACCACCTAAGAAAAAGCAGGATACCATATATGAAAGGACTTGAGCATATTAATATTAAGGGAAATATATATTAAATTTAGACAATGTAGATCCACAAGATTAGGAAAAAACAATAGAGATGGGAAAAAAGTTGTGCATGCGGCGATAATGTTAGATTTTAGTAATTCACAAAACATGTTAAGATTATTTTGGAGAGCATACTCTAGATGGCTTAGTTTTTGATTATTTTCAATCATGGAAAGTACTAGATCGAACAACATCGATTAGCAAAAACAAGTTTTAGCATGAATGGTTTTATTAATTTAATTAAACAAGAATTTTTAGATCATAATAGATTAGATGGAAGAAATGAGGAAGGAGCAAATAAGAGCTATTAAATTTAGAACAGTACAAATTGTGATTTACGATATGTGATTATACATCGATTTCTTTAATGTTTAGGAAGAGCAGGGAAGAATTAGTGATGTTAATTTACTAGATACATATATGACAAAGATAAAAGGACCAATAGGTGAAAAATTTGGAATGAATGGCAAAAACATCCAAAGAAAAATAATATTGCAATAGATGAGAATTCAACATGTATATAACATACTTGAACAAAGAATGTAGTCAAATAAAGCAAAAACTGATTAAGGAAACAATTTTATATGAGTTGTAAAAATATAGATTTACCACAACAATATGGATGCCATAAGAAAAATAAATATAAGAGAAAATTTATAAAAAGAAATATAAGTCATATAAAACTTATAAGCAAAATAAAAATTTTAGCATAAGACCTTCTAGAACATTTAGAGAAAATGCAAATATATTCCTAAACAATTTAGGAAAAGAAGTATTAAACCTTGGATAAGAAGATATAAAGCACCTAAAGATAAAAGTAATTGCAAATGTTATTTATGTGGAGAAGAAATGGGACATATTAATTTAAATGTCCAAAATTAGGAAAGCGTACGAGATAAAGTATATTTAATGGAATTATTTAAATTAGAAAGAAGATGAAGATATACAATCAATTTATAGCTTAAGATGATTTGAGTGATAATGAAAGCATTTATAGTGTAGAAAGTATTAATATGATAGATTGAGAATCGGAGTACTCTAGTAATTAGGATAGTGATATAGATGAATATATGTGTGCATTTATAAGAAGAAAGAACATGAAGGCAATTTAAATATGTTAATTTAAGGTTGGCGGAAAAATGTCATAAGTGTAGTAAGCTAACAACAGAAAAATATTATAATAAATATTCTATATTTTGTAAGTCTTGTTATAATAATAGATTATTAGAAATTAACTCAATGATCACTAGAAAATCTTAAAATGATAGGAAATAGTGTTCATAATATTGAAAAGCCAAATAGTTCACTAGTACTATAAATTGTGAAATAGAATTAGTAAAAAGACTATAAATACAAACAATAACCATGATAGATACGGGAAGCACAAAGAGTGTCATGTAAGAGAAAAATTAATACGAGAAAAGTATAGGCAGGAAATTAGCAAAACCGAGTAAGAATAACACGGTTGATGAGAACTTTGTTTATTTGTGCATTAATGTGGAGTCTATTAAAATAGAAAACCAACAATTGGTACCATTAACATTTATTTCACCGAGTTGGATCATACCCATTTATTTATAGGTTTAAACTTTTAAAAAGTATACAAGGTTTTTGTTTATGAACCCGGCCAAACCAACATTTTTTAAGAGAGGTATAACTATAATTACGACCAAAGTAATAATTTAAGTCCTATAAAGCATAAGTATAGAAGAGTCTAGTGAGTCAAGATCATTACTATTTAGAAAATTCAAATAAAATAAGAAGAACATAATAATATAGAAGACTTTGATGAGGAAATATTTGAGCATGAATATCCGGCCATAGAAGAAAAATAGCTCCGAGTGAAATATTACATTAGATAGACCAAAAGTTTAAGAAGAATTGTTACAATTAATAGAACAAACTAAATTATAGGAGAAGACCTCAATTACATTCAGATAAAAATAAAATATTAGCAAAAATTAGATATAGTATTAGAGACTTTTAACAATTAAGGCAGTTGTCTGTAGTTTACTTGATAAGCAAGAGTTTGAGCAACAAATAAGAGAACAGAGATTTAAAAGTAATTAGGCCTTCAAAGTCTAGACATGAATCGACAACCTTCATAGTAAGAAAACATTCGAATTAAAGAGGAAAGGCTAGGATAAGTATATAATTATAAAAGATTAAATGATAATACATATGAAGATAGTTATAAATTACCAAATAAAGATGAGCTTATAAATAAAATTCAAGAAAGTGTAAATATTTTAGTAAGTTTGATTGTAAATCGAGTTTTGGCAAATAAGATTGAAAAGAATCGATTGAGTGGACGATTATTTGTCAGGAAAGGACATTTTGAATGGCTTGTTATGCCATTTTGGATTGAAAAATGCACCATCTATCTTTCAAGAAAAATGGATCAAATTTTTAAGAAATATGGCGGGTTTTTGTAGTGTATATGTAGATGATATTTTAGTACATAGTAAAAATAAGAAATGAACACCGAAAACATTTAGAAATAATTTTACAAGAATTTGTCAATAATGGTATTGTGATTAGCAAAAATAAATAGCATTAGAAAAACAAGACATAGAACTTTTAGGAATGTATATAAAAGTCGGGGAACAATACAATTACAGATCATATAGCCAAGAAAGTTTTAGAATTTCTAGGACAAATTAGAAGATAAAAACAATTACAAGCATTTTAGGATTATTAAATTATGCAAGGAATTTTATTCTACGATTGCAGGAAAATGCTTGATGATACATAGCAAAACTAGCAAGCAGGGACAAAGTATTTTACTAATAGTAGAGATATTAAATTAGTACAAAATATCAAGCAGAAATTGCCAAGCAAACCATTAACTTTACCACTGAATATGGATTATAAAATAGTTGAAGCAGACGCATCATCATTAGGATGGGCGGGAATATTATACCGAAAAAGCATAAGGAATCACCAAAGTCTAATGAACAAGTTTGCTTAGATATACGCCGAGGAAAAATTTAGTGATATACGGTCGATTGCGACATGATTTGAATTTTAGGAATAATTAATTCACTTGAAGTATTTTCTTTATTTTTAAATAATGGAGTATTTACAATTAGGCCGATTGTCAAATATAGTTTCTCATTGCAATAAAATTCACACTAATAAGTAAGCGGCCGAAGATGGGTTAATTTTGTTGATTCAATTCTGAGGAAATGGTTTAAACCAATATTTGAACATATTAAAGGTATTGATAATACATTAGCTAATATCTTATCAAGACTTATTCATTGAGCGGATGGAATATCTGAAGGCATCGTCCTCAGTAGCAAAAGACCACAAAGCGTGACACCTTTCAATAGCATAATGATGCACCATGGACCTCCACCATTCAATAGATTCGAGAATAGCATGAATACACGGCATCACCACGGTGCCATAACTTTAATGGTACTATAGTGGAAGGAGTCAAAAATCCACTCGAGATACGAGGCCAAGGAAATTGCAGGGACTCGGCGATGAGCGACAAGTACTTCTAGATAATTTTAAGGAATATCCAAATAAAACAACCAAACATGAGGTTAGGTGACACACCCCACCTCGATACCGCGTGGATGCAGTGCGGCGTGGTGTGTTAACGCGTAAGTGGCAGAAGCCATTAAATGCCATGACAGCACTTGGTAGAAGCGAAAATTAGAATTGTAATAAACATTGCGAGGAATTCAATGTCAATATGCATATGGTTGGGCGTACTAAATTGGAAACGTGGAAATGAAATAGTGAGTCAGTTCCTAAAATCTCTATCCATATGAGGATGGATATTATTATAAAGCGAATATGAAAAGATAAATCCTACATGGTTGGAGATATCGATCGAAGGCGCCACAGATGCCTCGACTTAGCCGATGCTCTATCCTTTGTGTCTGAAGGAAGCAAAAACAAAGTGTGAGTGGACAAAAATAAAGTTTTCTAAACCTTTCTCTTTTCAATGTACTAACCACTTGTTTGAAAATCGATATGTCGTAAAAACATCTTATCCTTAGTATGGTTCGAAGGTATTATAAACATATCTTGAAATATCTCGAGAAGGTACATTTAAGTAAGTCAGCAAATCTAAATATCCAATAATATGAGTACGAGGAAAAGCGGAAGCACAAGGTATATGTAATCACACATGCCACGGGTTGAGGAGCGACTCACCGATCCGTACGGAAGTCCAATACGTTAATCAATAATTTGTACTCCTAGTACCACACACATGTAAGTCCTAAGCGCGCATTGCGTCACACGAAGTCCTTACGCGATTGGGGTCTTTCCCCATAAACAACAATAATGCGTAGGAACAAGCTTGCACTAAGGTATTCTGGGACAATACCCGCAGGTGCGGTGTGTGTGACCCGTACATGTGAGAAGCGTCCTGACCGTGAAGACGGTACTACAAGCGTAGTAAAGCATACCAAGTGTGTTTAGAAACATGCATACATACTCATGTGTATAGATATAGGAGCCAAATCCCCTTTCATAAATCCCATAAATCACTAATGCATATAATATTTCCCGAATCATATCAATATCTTTCATGTTGTAAAATAATATCATAGTGTAGATAATTCATAATGTATGAACATAATTGATAAATCATCTCAAATCATAAAATAATCCATTTACCAAATGTGTTCACCATAAATAATAATTGTAGTTTACAAATAATAAACTTAATAAGTATATATATTTATAAATAAATATATATAAGTAGACATGCTTTAAAAGCCACTTTTTTAAACCATATAAAGTCAAAATCATAAGCATTTTTATGTCACAGCCCGTTCAAAGTTTTAATTTATTTTATTCGGAAGTAGAAATGGCGTTTTACCCCTGGGTTGACTTTTGATTGACTTTTTCATTAAGTAGCACAAATGCGACACATCCAGTGTATTTTCTTGGCGTGCTGATCGATGCGAATTCATGAAGGCGAGCGTGCGTCGTTGGACTCGAGCAAATATTTTACGAGCGTTGAATTTCGACGTTCCAGTAATTCAAAATTTTGGGCAATTTTGTCTTGTTGGTGGGGCCCATTTGGCCCTTGAGGCACATGGCCAATCCCAGTTTCTGGGATTTATGCAGTTGAGTTTTTGGCTCCTTGTCTGGGAGCCCTTGCACCTTCTCCTTCTTCTTCCTCTTTGTCACCAAGCGACGGCCAATCTTGGCCATTTTGGCTTCACGAGCACAACGCAGCGTGCCTGAAAACCACACGGCCGTGGGTGTCGAAGCTGGACAAACCGGGAGCCGAGGCAGGAAAATCACTCAAGCCACCAGGTAGCTCTTCCCTAGCCCGGACATTTGGGCTCGAGGGAGCTCAATTGGATCACCAAAGCATACGGAAGCCTTGGGAACCTGACGAGGCTTGGAACTGCGTTTTGGCATCGAACGGAGGAGCACCATTTTGGCGTTTCTTCCTCGATTTCAGGCCATTTCTGGCAATTTTTTGGTCCCCAAAATGGTACAATCTTGTTCTCCTCATCTCTAGCTTCATTTTGGTACTTGAATCGTCCAATTTGGACTTAAAGCGAAGAAGTTATGAAGGAAGCTCACAAGTTTTGCAGGAATCGCGACCATTTTCCCGGTCCCGGCGACGGCAGCAGCGGCAGCGGCAGCGCCCAGCGACGGAATCTGGCGAGATGACAGCGCTGACGTCATCCGGACGGGTAAAGCCATGCGGCGTCAGCCAGTTTCCGATTCCGGGCAGTTCTTGGCGTCGCCAGCTGGGCGGCTTGGCCGGCCGCGTTGGCAACTTAGCCGGCCAGTGTTGGCCGGCGAGGCCGACGAGGTGGCCAAACTCACCGGCTGCGAGAAGTTGACCGGCTCAGCGCGTGAGCCGCGTGAAACTGCTTGGCGTGGAGCCATGAGCTCCGACCTTCAAGCTTATGCCAGCGTGAGGGCGCGTGGAGGAGTCCCAGTGAATTACCATTTTCACGAGGTCGACTCGTGACGCGTGTACTACCTCGGGTAGTATGCATGTTAATTTTTGAGGTGTTTGGACCTCAAATTACAAAAGCAAGGATAGGTGTAGTGAATTACGTTAATTAGTAACCTTTTGAGTTAATCATTGTACCGGTGATTTCTCATATAGGTGAGGTCTATCAGAGAGGACTAGGGAGCTACCCGAGGACGGGTACCCGGCCGGCCTACTGTCTGGTAGTGAGTGGGTCTTTGTTTGATAAAAGAAATATATATATCGTGGTTTACTTTCTTAAGCTGTTGGCGTGAATTTGCATATCATTACGAATATTTGGAGGTGAACATTTGTATTATGCGCCATCACATGTTTTATCTTAATTCTTTCGTCATTAGATGCTTTACCGGTATTAGTACTCGATCTTGTGGCGGAGACTAGCCTTGGCGTTAGGAGTAGTCACTATCAATTACCGCTACGTAGCTTTGGATCCATTGGCAGAGTACTACTTGTCTTGGTTGCACTAGGCACTTCGGACTTGTGTGTTGCCTTTGTGCACGGCGAAAAGCAGCGGCCCAGACTCGCGTCATTGTAGTACTCGGCGTATTACTTGTATGCCTAGCTTGTTCCTTGTGGGATTTAGCCCCACTTGGGCATGTGTTTATATGGGTGAGCAAATGTCAGGTAAAACCATTAGCAGAATACGCGTATTTCACGGCTTGATAATTTGAGGAGTTCGTGCCTACGGGTATGAAGTATTTTCTCCAAATTATACTTGTTTTCTCAAGCGAGGTTACTAAACTTTTGAAAACAACGGTTTTATCAAACTTTGCTTTTTGACCCACTCATAGTTTTATGTTTTAAGCCCCTCCAGGTTAGTTGGTGGGAAGCCTTGCGGCGTCGATAGCGGCGGTGGTATGACAATGTAGGGATTTTTATATACGTTTGTATATCTTTGTATCCTGCACTCGTGTGTATTCTTTTAATTCTTCCTTTCCCTTGCGTTCGTGCACTGCGGCTTTATTGTTTTAATTCAATATTCTATTCTTTATTCTAAATTTTCTTTTTGGCTTTTCGTCGCACAGCTAACAGCGTGTCGGCCCCGACACTTCCGACCTGGCTCGTCGGGATGGGATGTGTCATTTTTATATCATAGAAACCATTTAATAAAATAAATGTCCACTCACGGGGTGATCGGAGGAGTGAAATCTCCCGGTGTTGCCCTCCCCTCGGTGTCGCGGGCGAGAAAAATTACCCTATTTAAAGTTAAGGGATAAATTAGAACTTCCTACAAATAATTAAAAATTAGGCCATTTATAAAGAAACCCCCAAAGTAATACTATTTTAAGCGGCAGATCGAAAAAGCGATTTCCGGACCCGAAAACCCATATAGATCCCACTTGCCGCCCGGCGCTTGTCGTCTTGCGCCGCACGCACTCTGTAGCCGAGGGGAGCAGTGGGAAGCTCCTCCAGCGCCCCGGGGAAGTGGTCTCACCAGCGCTGCTGCCAGCAGCCCAGAAGCGCAGCAGCGAGAAACCGCCCAGGGCGCCCTACCATAGCGGCAGGAAAAGCCATTTTCACCAGCGCCCGACCCGCAGCGGCGGAAAGTGGCTTGCGCTGACACGTGTCGCCCGCAGCGTATCCCAGCACGTCGGTCCCAGCGGCGTCCACCACGCCCCACGCCTGGCAGCGTCACCCAACTGCGGCGTCGCCCGCGGCATCAGCCCAGCGCCCTGGCGGCGTCGGCAGTTAAAGTTAACGGAATATACCTTTTCGACGAATATTCCCTCATGAATTAGGAATATTCCGTTGATTAACGGAATATTCCTCTCCCTTCTTCTCTTGCCGGTCGCGGAGCTCCGCCGCCAGCAGCCGTCCGCCTGCCGTCACGGTTCGCGGGTCACAGGAAATTAATTGCGATTTAGTCCCTAAACCAACATTCATATCTCCTTCGTTCTTTGGCAAATTGGGCGTGTAATATATCAAATTGAAGGTATTGAGGAGTAGAACATTTTCCTTTACCAATTTGAGGCCGGAAAATGGCCGGAGATGGCCTGAAATTGGCCGGAAAACTGGAAACCCTAATTCCGTTCTCCTTCAATCACGCACCAAATTTGGCGTGCTATATCAGAATTGAACCTACTCAATCCAACAAAGCCAATGGTAATGGTCTTGAAACACCTTGAGTACGGATCGCCCGCGAAATTGGCGGTTAGTTTCGAAACCGTTCGGCGTCGGTTTGAGCTTGTTGGGTTGAGAGTTTGATGATTCCAAAATCTGATCTGCGTCCTGGCTGTGAGAGGAACACCTACGGTATGATTTTGGGCGTTGGTTTGAGTGGTTTGGGATTCGTTCAAGGATGGTTTACATCTCGAGTGCGGTTTTGCCGAGAGAGAATGGGGAGAAAGAGAGGAGAATGGAAAAACGTCTGAGGAAAAGTGAGGGGAAGGGTTGAGCTCTTTGTCTTGATCCTTCAAACCTAATTCCCACACACGGAGTGAAAATTACCAGAAATGCCCCTACCACACTTTAAAGCTTGGTAAAACGTTCGTTTCAACTCCGGTGTGAGTTCGCTTTAGCATCCCAGTTCGTGTGTCAGCTTGAGTACATCGAGGAAATATGTAAAGAAATAATTTTACAAGTCGTCACGAAAAGTCAACAAAGTCAACATTGACCTAGGGGTATTTTGGTCATTCACATAAATTTTTAGGGCGGGTTGTAACATTAGGACATGAAGAAATAATTAGGGCTTTAGAGCAAGAATTTGATGCATTTAATTTTAATTTCAACCAAAGTGAAGCCATCACATCCATTCACTACAAAAACAGTGAAGCAATTTCAAAGAGATCATGATGGATTAGCGACACAATTTACTAAGGTAACCAAAACTAAACCCTTAGAATGCAACAAAAAACGATGACTTTGAAGCAAGAACTCAAGAGTGGCATAAATATTGATTAAGCATAAAAATAAAGAAAAAGAGGAAAAGAAGCTATTGAGCAAAGAGGCTAATAAGCCCATAGAAAATAAAAGAAATTACTATTGAGCTCATAGAAGATACTAATATGGAGAGCTGACATTGGAAGAAGAAGCGAGAAAATAGCATAATACAACATAGAGATATTCGGTGAAGTTTGAGCATTTTATTAATTTATACTGTGAAATAATAGCGATGAAATATTGCTAGAAGAAAATCTTGAGGCAAAATTAAGAGTGTTACCAATAGATATGCATTATGAAATTTTAGGCGGAGTTCACAATCTATTCAAGAAGCGCAACTTCACAATTGCAAATTGCCTTGTATAACTCTATCTTTGATCCAAAACCAGGGATGGATGTTAGTACAAAAATATATCCATCATGTGTTTGCGTGCCATAGAAATTTGTAATTGTGAGCGGTAAGTATAGCATTAGCTAGGATTAATATGGTAGATTTTCAAAATTGGCATTTTGAATTCTGACATAAGAATTAGCGGAATGTAGTAAGTTACACCATCTTTATTAATAAATTTGGATTATCTTGAAAGTTTATATTGACAATAATTCACAACTAGAAACTTTCCCAACCAAGCTTAGAAAGTAGCTGAGAAGATTATTTAGATTTATGAAACAAATTTGTATAAGCTTCATTAGTAGTTCTCGAATGGTACAAGCATATGCACCAAAGAAGGCAAAGACATATATAACCATGATTAACAAGGAATCCTTGATTATACCCCATATCATTACGGGTGGACTCCTACCAAACAACATATCCAAAGATGTCGAGGAAGTCGGTCACGGCATTAGAAGAATTTGAAGATTTCGAATTATGATATGTCATTAGTAGAGAAGACAATAGGGTGTATATTCCTGTCTTGATTCAAATTAGGTCATCAACACTTCTTGGAAACTCAATATCCAATAGGAGAAGGCTGAGTAACATATTTAGAATAAAAAAAGAAAAAGAGAAGAGAAGATCATGAAAAGCAAGAAGAACTAGAACAAAGGAGATGAAGAAGATTTAAAGGAATAATATGTGAGAAGAAGAGCTACACAATATGGATAATATGATGGAAGCTTAGAACACATAGAAGCAATAAGCCAAAAGTTGAAGCGAGAAGTTCGAATAGCATAATACAAAAGAATTTGTATAATAATTGAGATATGAAAATAATTGTGGGACCCACTATGTAAATGATGTAATGGCATAGGTAAATAAAGAAAAAGAGTTCGACCAGATATAGACATTTACAACAAAATGTCCTTATGATTAAATGAATAGTAAAATGCCTTTTTTATTAAGACTCCCCTTTTTTCCTCAAAGTGTCCAAATTCTATATTTTGATGTATGTGTGTGTGATAGTGATAAATATTCAAAAGTGTCTGTCAGGGACAGACACTTTTATAGACGGATTTTTATACAATTTACTAAGGGTGCTAATCTTCAAACTACTTGAAATGAATTCGAATACATATGAGGATAATCTGATTCATTAACGGAATTGATTATTTATGTATATAAGTTTGTGTAAGCTATGTTTAACCTTTAATTTTTCTACTATTTGCCTTATTTAGTCTATTTCATAAGTGAAGCTACTTCACTTATTATTTCTCTGCATTGATTGACCCTTTCCAATCTATTTATAAAGATGAATTACGAATATGATTTATTTATGTGACAAGGTGTGACGCTGGTGTGGTTGGGTTGTGGAGCTAAGCTATAGTGTTGCTTCCAACTTTTGCAATCCAGGTAAGAGAGGTTCTAACCTTCTTATTATATGTATGGATATTGTTTCTGAATATGATATAAATACTTGTGAATATCATTTATAAATGTCAGTGATGTAATTACTCATTATGGTACCAAATTGTATATTGAATATTTGTTTTTAGATGATGAAGCTGGTTATGTGATTTTGTGAACTATATGATGAGAGAATGAATTGAGTTGTTGAAAAAGATTTTGAGGTATGGTAGTTGCTAGGATCTTTGTGTAGTTGAGCTTGACTCTTGGTATAGGTGACAAGTCACGAGTCAGCCCAAGTGCATTTCTTTATTGAGTAGTCAGACTTGCGATAGAGAGTTAGACAAGGCGACTAACGAAAGAAGGATTTTGGGATGTTTGGGAAGGGTTAGTTCGTATAGTTGAGCATTCAGATCACCACTCGCTTGGTAAAATAAATGGTATGGGACATGCAAGTCTGCTTGTTCAATTATACGAATTAACGAGGAAAAAGGAAGGTGTTTTGCGTGATCCATGCATATCATTTCATATGTGTTTTTTAATTACTTTTTGATAATTGAATTTTGTCAAATATATATGTGGTATAAGTCCTTATTGGGCTTTAAGCTCACCTAATTAAATTTTGCGAGGTCTATGAATTAGGCAATTCAGAGGTAGGCGGGATGAGATCGGTTGCTTCACAAGAATAGGAGTCTTATTATTCATTTGTATTTGTAAGACTCTGAGTTATTAATATAGAGAAATAATATATTTTCACCCTATTATAATTTTCTTTTATTTACTTAATTTGCTTCCGCATTTGGTCGGTTTTCTATCGACTCTGCAGGTCGGGACGTGGCGATCCTTGAGTGAAATGAAACTTCCTCTTGATAATACTTGGATTTTCCGGTGAAACACGAGGTTCTTAGTCATTGCTATTGCAGAGGTGTTGTCGAGACATGAGTGGTGTGTATCCGCATTTCCCCAAAATGCGGATGAATCTATCTTTCTATACATATATATATATTACTAAAAGAAAAAATGAATTTTTATGTGTAACAAGCCCCAATCCTTGATTTGGCAGGAAAAACACCTTGCTTTTGGGCGAGAAGCGAAGGGAATGAGCCAGTGCTTCTCCTCCACACTTATTTTTCTCTATGCTCGTGCGCATTATTCACATCCCATTGGCGCTTTTTCTCTCCTCTTTATTCTTGATAGACGATTGGATGAACTTCCACCATTCTTTACCAACCAAAATAGAAAAGGTTGTATCACATCGAGATGTCTATTCTTTTTCACCCAATGACATGGAAGAATTTGCAACTATTTATCTTGTACTTTTTGGCCTTCATCTTGCATGATTCCTTTACCTTATCGAGATGAAGGCTCAAACCTCTTCTGGCAATTCCCCTGTTGAGGAAGTCGAGACTCACTCTTGGTATCGATTAGAAGACTTTTGCACGGCCGGCAAGGGTTACTTTATGCGGGCTCTAATTGCGATTGTTGCTATGGTGAAAGTAGTTTTGTTAGGAATGCTTTACGAGAGAAAGGAAAACTACGGAAAGCACCACCTTAAAAACTAATGGAGATCCGGCCCGATGTGATAGTTGAGGTTTCTGCACTCCCAGGAAAGAAAACCTTGAATAGTTTACCCATATGCGACAATAGAGGCAATAGAGGACCGAGGTTGGCCCCTTTCCAGATGAGATAGAATAACTCTTGATTTACTAGACACGAGGAGACTTTTCAATTTAGGATGACCTAAAAATTCCTTACTAAAGAAGGCCGATATGCGCCCTACTATTCACGGATTCCAACCGTCCATAGGAAATAAGTATATACTTTATACATACGTCACATTGAAGCCCAAGCATTCCGCATAAGCCCCAAAAAGATTGAAGACCCAAATGTTCTATATGGTCATGCGGTTTATGCTAATCAATTTTATTATACATATTTATCTAAAGATTAATAGTAAAGCAACTTTACCTAAGTTTAATTAATTCTCTTGCCATGCCAAACAAGAAAATATATCACTTGAGCTGACACATTCTTTTAAACCCAACACCTCACGAAGCTCATGGACCCAAGACACGTGGTTTCATGGGGCTTGCTGGTGAGGTGTGGAGAAGGTTGCGGAGGCACAAGTCCCATGGGGCTCTTCGATAATAGAGACTTTGGTCTACTTGGGAGCACAAAGTCCAAGCCTATTAACTTGAAGTAGTCCCACGGCCAGGTAAGCAAATGAGATAATTTCAACACCTAGTTTAGTCGGTACTACTCTACAACAACCTATACACCCAAGACATATATATTCTCCTTTCTTTGCACCAAACATATGTTTTACGTGAACCTATTCATGCACCAAGCTATTTTACCCCTTTCCTACACCAAGACATATGCTTCCGTGAACATATTCCTACGAAGTTATCTCATACACTACGCACCAAGACATGTTTCGTGAAACTATTCATGTTACAACCATCTCACCCTTTTATCCATAGGACACTAAAAACGATTCCATTCCACCCTTTTTAGTCGTTGAAATAAGCCGATTCGATGCCTCTATTATCCATAGGAAATGAGAAGGGTTCCAATCCATCCATTTACGGTAGAAAACAAGTAGTTTAGGCACACCATTTACCAAATAAGAGAAGGTTTTCACCCTCTATAAAAGCAAGCCAATATTAGATGAAGGGTGTTTGAAATTTATGACAAAAGGAAAACCCTTCCTCCCAACTCACAAAAAATCTCTCTTTAAGTTGTGCAAGCTTCACCTTTTGACCTGAAACTTAGCCTCGAAGCTTCCACTCTCCTGCTTCCCGATTGTTTCCTTTCCATCTATGTGAAAACACCAAATCCATCGCCAAGCCTTAAGTTCCTCATTTTTCCTACACATGAACCAACCTGACTAACTCATTCACCACCAAATCTCTTAGAAACCCTCACGCTAAACTTAAGCCTAATTAACACCAAATATCATCTCATTCTTGCTTTGTGGATCTTTAGCTCCACACTTCTAGCTCTCATGCCAAGCCTTTTTAACAATAACTTCGTCACTTGAGGCCACCAGGAAGGACTTAGATAACATCCGACTTTTGGGTGTCCACGTGTACATCCGGGTCGGGATGTGTCAATTATATCTCCATGGCTCTCTCTACATAATATATATTTTTATAGTTCTAATTTTTTTTTTATGTAAAATATTAAAGGGAGTTATACTTTGAGAAAATAGAATTATGTTTGAGTATATTGTATAACAAATAACAAATGAAGCATATCCATAATCAATAAGTACATAAGTGTATCTATTAGAGTTATGCAAGTTTCAAAAAAAAATTTAGAATCAGATTCAGAATGTTCAAATACATTCTAATTCTTTCAGATTTCAAATTTTGATTTCGAATTTGAATCCCGTTGAAAATTTAGTAATAAAAACATCGATCATTTACTATTTTGTATCATTTTGGGGTGTCTCATACCTCATGCATTAACGTCCGTTGCAAAGAGTTTTTTTTAGAAATTTGAGAAATCAATCAGGGGTTTTTCTTGCTAGAAATTAAAAAGAGGGAGAAGAAAACTAAAAGCAAAAAGGATGTAAACTTAAGAGGCCACCAGAAAAAAAATATGGTTTATCAAGACAATTACAAAAGCTTGATCAATTTTGGTTACAACTGTTATATATTATTGTGAAGAATTGGAGCGTGCTATGCTATGTACGCTCTAATCTTTCCACTACTAGTCTAGCAGGGATGGGTGGGCACACAAAACCACTATACCCACCCATCAACAATTGAACTGTTCACCAATGATTAAAGACAAGCCACCATGGGTTTGAATATCTCACCACCCACCGTTAAATGCTTCTTGTTTGTTCTAAATACAATTCTAGTATGTCCATTAAATGCTACATGTATGCATAAACAAAATATTTGGTAGTTAGAAAAATTAATTTCACTTCATACTTTTTTATACAAGTGATATTACCAATTTAATTTACAAAAGGAGGAGTATGGAGGGTTTGAATTCGAGATGCAATGGGTTGAAAATGAAGACCCTAACCACCTGAGTAATTCACCACTTACAATTTCACTTTGTATTAATTTCTAGGGATGGGCAAATGAGCCCTCGACTAGAGGGTCGGGACGGGTCCAAGCAGTTTAGGGCAGGTACGGGGCAAGTCCAAATATTTTGAAGACACAATAGAGTGGAGTGGGTTCATGAAATTGGCTAGTCAGGGCGGGTCAAAAAACATAAACAAACAAGGCCCCAACCCGGGCCGTTTGACTTTAACCCTATTTTCACACTTTTTATGTCTCTCGGACTCTCAATTTCAACCCAACACTCTCCTCCTCCGTCCCCAGCTCTCTGAGATTCTCTCTTTATCTAACATCCTTCTTTGCAACCTGCAATCTGCCATGTCATTTCCCCCTTCAGATCCACCCACCTCCACCCCAATTTGATCTCTTTCCCCTTTTCTCTCCATCCCAATCCGACATAATCATGAAAGTAGATAGTAGGAATCTCTAAGAATATGGGAAACATATCAGATCCCTAGTTAGATATGGTTTCCGTATCTTGTAGAACAAGAATGGTCGATCTTGGCAAAGTCTGCAGACTTCGTCTACCTTTCTGGAGTACAACTGATGTGGTGGCATTGCTGGTTCGTTTGAGTAGCTTATCCTGCTAGGATAAGCTGTTGAATCCATAGTAGGACTTCTGTGGTATTCGTATTCCGATCCACCTAACTCCGGCCCAGAAAAATTCATGGTCCCACACCCACAATTAAGTTGGTTATGTGAGTGGTACACCTCACATGTAAATACTCCCCACCCAAAATGGCTTGTGAATTTTCCCACATATTCATCTTGGACCTAAGTTGATCTAATGCAACTTTGTTTGTTGAAGCATTGTCCACTGTGACGATGAGTACTTTATCTATGCCTCATTCCAATAAACAAGTTTCAATCAACTTGGCTATTCTAGTTCCAAAGTGGTTAAGAATTACACAAAAATTAATGATCCTCTTGTGCTTATTTCATTCATCATTAATAAAATGTGCGGTGAGTACCATATAACTCATGTTTTGACTAGTCCAAGTGTCGGTGGTAAGAGAAATTCGGTGTGCATTCAATTCTTTCTTCAAACTAGCCTTCGATTGGTCATACATTCTAAGAAAAGTTCTAACAAGAGTCCTCCTAGAAGGCATATGAAACAATGGAATTGCAACACTACAAACCCTATTGAACCCCATCTTATCAACGGTACTAAAAGACATCTCATCAATCACAATCATCTTTACACATGCTTCCAACACAATTGGATTGGCTAAACGCCCTAGCAGCCAACTTCTTAACCCCCTTTCTTATTCCCACAAAGAAGTTTTTTATTTTTGTTTTGGTTCGATTGGTTAAATGCCCTAGCAACCAACTTCTTACCCCTTTTCAAGAAGTTTTATCATGCTACTCATCCCATTTGTACTTGAATCGGCCTCATAGTCACCTCAATTTCTATTTTTGGGGCAATATTTACATTTAGCTCTAATTTTTACTGTTGGAAATATGCCCTGAAAGTCAATCTTTGGAAGAAACTTTTCAGGACATTTACTGTATATAAGGATAACCCTAAATACGGTAAAAGGGCAAAGTCACTTATTAGGACAATCTCAATAGTTGATATATGTCCAAATAGTGAATCCACGGACAATGGATTGATGGAAGAAGTAATCTAATGAAGTTAGACTACAGAGACCTTCTTCTCATAACCATGATGTTCAAAATGTTCCTGGTCATGGGATTGCCAGAGAGATACTGACAATCCAGAGACCAGTACGTACTATGTCAGCTTCACATTGGAAGGATGGAAAGTTTCAGCCATTCGTGTAGTGACACTATGACAAGTATGTAGGTGCTCATTGAGGGAATGAGTTCACTGAATACAATCGAAGGGAGTACTTGCATGGAGGTCTACTCACATGTCAAGCAAGTAACTCCATGGATTGGACTATGTAAGTAATCCTTTGACCTGAGACATCATAGTTGTCTTGTGGTTAGGTTCTTGATCTTTGACTATGTCAAAGTCACCCCAATCTTGAGGGTGTCCACGGCATAGTTGGGGTTAAGCTACTTAGCCATGGAGGCAAGTGAATGATCAACAAGGGATCTCTAATCCTCGTTACGAGAGGAAGAATACTCTAAGATATGATTCGGGAATCTTCGGCCGAAGTAGTGAGCGTAGTGATGGAAATTGTTCCTTTACGACTCAATTGAATCATATAACATGGTATAATCACATTAGGGGTTTGACATTATGTATCCATACCCTAGTAATGTGATTGAGAGTATTGTGTTAGAGAAGGATCGAATTACATTGTAATTCCAATTGAATAGGTTCTCCGAACAAACTTCTACATTAGCTTGGGTAGCCATGATATATGTGTAGTGTGTCACTCATGGTTTGTGGGATCTTATGGATGATTAATTAGTAATCATCAAAGAAGATAAAGAATTAAAATAAGTTTTAATTCACTAGATGATTGGAACTAATCAATTGGATTGATACCAATCACCTCACTGCCTTGCTAATTAGAACCTAAAACGATTGTACACCGAATACACTATAGTGGTGGATCAACACGTGAATGATGGAAATAATCCTTTGGATTAATTGAGTGTTATGATTAATTAGAAAGTCTAAGGAAATCATAGAAGCGATAAAAGATCGCTTTGGGCTTAATGAAATAAGTTCGGGTTAATCCGGGCCCATTGGGCCCTAACCTCTTTGGCCTTTTATTCAAGCATAAGATGACTTGAAATTGTAAAAGCCCAAAAGCCCACTCAACACTCTTTTGGCCGGCCATGAATGAGAGAGAGTGAGTGGAGTCAATAGTTGACTCACTTCTTTTATATATTGAAAGTTTATTGAAACTTTCTCTAGTTGAACAAAACCATACCTTACACCATAACTTGTTATGGCTTTGGATTGAGTTTGTCAACCAAAGATAAGAAAAATATCTCTCCCTTTCTTACTTACACAGCCGGCCAAACCAAGAGATTGAGATTGCTACACTTCTCTCTTTCTTTTGTGATCCATCATCCATTCCATCACTTGGTGGGTGTGGATCCTTAGAGGTCTTCAACTTTAGGGACTAGGAGAACCTAGAGGAGTTCCATTTGGTCAAGGTGGAGCAAGCAAGGAGGGAGGCTAGGCTCAAGGAGTTCCAAGAAGAGAAAGCTTGGAGGTGGTCCATCCTTGGTCTAAAAGCTAGATCAAGAGGTATAAGACTACACCTTCACTTTGTTCTTTAATTTTAGTAGATGCATCAAATACAAACCTATGCTTCTTGAAGGGGATTTGCATGACTATTGCTTTGATAATTTAGCTTCCGTTGCTTATGCATATGAATTTTGTATTGCTTATGCATGCTAGTCATTAGAAATCCCATATAAATCTCATATTTTCCCTTCATTTACCTCATCAACCATAATGGTTTTTTCCTTTTCATCTTTTACAAGATTTCCTTGTTCATCTTTGACGCTTACTAGGGTCTTAACCTCATAGGGTGTGAAGTGCTCCCAATACACACACACGTAACACATACATACTATAAACACACACATGTAACACTAATTTTAACCCTTTCAAAAATCCCCTTATTTCAATATTATAACCTTATAATCCCAGATTTTCAGAACACAAACCCTAATTAAATTCGTTCAAATTAGTAACATAAAATGAAATGAATTAGGTGGAGTTTTGGAGTCTTACCATTATGATTAGGTAGAGGAAACGAGCTTGGAGGAAGAGGACAACATTAACACCTATGTAGAGGAAACGAGCTTGAAGGAAGAGGGCAACAACAACACCTTCGTAGAGGAAACGAGCTTGGAGGAAGATGGCATAGATGAAAACGTGTGTTCTTTTGAAGACGACTGGCTGAGCTTTGAGGAGGGAAGAGAGAACGGTAGAGATGAAGATGTCTGTGAGTTGATGAGGGAGCAGGGAGGACGGATGAGGATCGATTGATATTCGAGAACGACTGAAGGAGAAGAGTGATAGATGAGAGGATCGAATCGATCTCTCTGTCTGTCTGTTTACTCTTTAAGGAGTGTTACGGTGTAGTATAGTTCATGGTAAGTCTATGGACTCGCCCACCACCCAATTGAAGGCTGCCACGTTATAAAAGGAATTTAAAAAAAAAATTAGTTCGGTTCGGTTTAGCCATTTGTGAAACTGATACCGAACTGAATTTTTAAAGACTGGTTCAGTTTTGTACCAAAACAAAAAAAAACTAAATTGAACGAAACTGATCGGTTTTTTTCCAGTTCAAACCCTATTCGGTTTCGGTTTTCGGTCATTTATGCCTGCCCCTAGTGTGGATAACACTACTCTAAAAGAAAGATGTATTTTAGATTTTGAAAACCTTTTGATTACATTATTTAAATGTCATCTTATTTAAACCCTTGTATCTAAAAGCCCCTAAAATTTTCTATTGAAAAAGTAAAAGTACATAAAAAAATCACTCACATTACCTATACATTCGTTATCAAAGGATTCAAACAGACCTACATTAGGGGTGGGTTGGAAAAATCGAAAACTGGAAAAAAAAAAAAAAACATAACCATTTACCGAACCAAAAACGAAAAAAAAATCAAACCGAACCGAAAGCTATTGATTTGGTTTTGGTTTCATTGGTTTCGAAACCGAAACGAACCAAACCGAATTAAATATAAATTAATATTTTTTATTTATATAGGACGTGTATTCATTTTTCAAGCCCAATTTCAAGTAAAGTATTAGACACAAATCTACATAAGCCCAACTTCAAACCCAACATGTTAATGGTCTAAAAGCCTTATTCTAGAAACCCTAGCAATCCTAATATTAACTCTTTGGGTTAACTATATTTTATACCCTCAAGGTTTGAGGTGATTTTCAAAATGGGCCACGAGATTTCAATCTTCTCACATTACCCTCTAAGGTTTTGAAATTGTATCAATTTACACCTTTTGTCTAATAAATTATTTGAATTTTTATTAAATTGATGACATAGTGAGCATTATCAATTTACACCTTATGGGGCAATATGAGAAAATTAAAACATCATGATCCAATTTAAAAATCACCTCAAACCTTGAAGGTGTAAAATATAGTTAGCCCTAACTATTTTATTCCCCGTCGCCTCCTATTCTAGAAACCCACCCTAGTCTTTTTTTTTTCAAACATCTCTCCTATTCTAGAAACCCACTCGTGTAAAAGCCTCTCTCTCTCTCTCTCTCTCTCTACACTGATACACACACAAGCATTCGTTCCCCCACCACTTTCTCTCTGTCCCTCTCTCCCCCTCAAAGACTCAAAGTCCCCTTATTTATGTTTTTCTTTACACCATCCCACCATCATCGACGCGTCACTCTCCTATCGTCGCACTCCTCCCTTGTTGATGCGGTGGTTCTGATCGTCCTCCCTTTGGGTTTTTGCAGGTCGCATAGATCCGGTCTTTGTTACTCCACATTAATGAAGATCTAGTTTGCGCCACCATGGATCTAAGTGGATCCGGTCTCTGCCGTCATGGATTCAAGCTAAATGCCTCTAGTTTGCGCTGCCTAGCTCTGATTTTTTAGATTTTATTATTATTTAAAAAAAAAATCAATTTTCAGGTTTTATTAATAAACCTGAATCAAAACTGAACCGAACCGAAAAAAATTAAACTGAACCGAAAAAAACTGAATCAAACAGTAATTTCGGTTTGATTTTCGGTTTTGGCATAAAACCGAACCCACGGCTAACCTACATTACATATACATTTGTTGCAAAACCCACCCAAATTACCTATATTTCATTACCTCAGCAATGAAGGAGTTGTTGGTTATTTTAATTATTTTATTTTATTTTATTATAAAGATTCAAAATTTATTATTTTCTTTATTTTAACATCTAAAACGTTCTGTCTCATATGAAGAGTCATAGTCGTTGGTTAATAGTCTTGTCTCTTTTGAAGGGGTATGAGGAGTTCTTTAAATAAGAAACCTCAGACAAAAAACAGAGTACTTAAAAAAAACTACTATGTTGCCTTCACTCTTCATATATCTATCGTCAGAGCCGGTCCTGAAATTTCGGGGACCCTGTGCGAAAATTTAATTGAAACTCTTACTAAGAAAAAAAAATCATTATAAATTAAACTTACAGATTGATTTTTCAAATTTATATAAATTTAATTCATGAGGAAACAAATATATTAAATACGACTAGTTGAGTTGGAAATAAATTTTGATTTCTCCAAAAAGGTCTTGGGTTCAAATAGCTTTGATGTTGTTTTGGATTTTTTTTTCTTTCTTAAAATTTTGCAAAAAAAGAAATGCAAACCACCGGGGTTTGAACTCACAACCTCGAGTAAAAGTTGCATTGCGAAAATCACTTATGCTAAGCGTAAATTCAATTAATTTTTTGCACAAAAATATATATAACATAATCTATATATATTACATACACATTAAAAATTCGGAGGCTCTGTGCGGGTGCACCACTTGCACTCCCACAAGGCCGGCCTTGTCTATCATCATCAATTTTCATATCCTACAATTCTAGTGTTTTAATCTTTTGGACAATTGATCACTACTTGGCAACCCCGTATGCCGTTGGCGTGTATAGCGGATCAGACATCCTGTGAGGCTTTGGGTTGTATTTTAGATGTGTAGGTACCGCCATAACCTACAAGTGGGGAGGCGTCTACAACTTTAGGACAGGGACATCGCGCCTCTCTTTAGTTCACATGCCAGATTTTCTAATTCTCTTATTCTCATTTATTTTTCATATATCTAATAATGATTATATATTTAATCTATTATATTTGATTATATTAATAGTTAGTACAATTCGTAATATATTTCATAGAAGTATGAGTTATACCATAAAATTAATTAATAATATGAAAAGTAATATAATACTTATAAACTTATGAAATCTTTTTCCTCGCATCAATGAAAAGTAATATATTTTTCCTCTCATCAATGATTGGTATTCTTTTTCAACCTCATCAATGATTGTATTCTTTTCTCAACTCTCATCAATGATTGGTATTCTTTCTCAACTCTCATCATCGATTGGTATTCTTTCAACTTGCAACATGTATCAAAAAGATCCAAATTCATTGACGTTACCTATACGACAATACCTATACGACAATACCTATACGTGTGTGTATGTGCATGATGTTGCAGTGATGTCGGATTTGAGAGGGAAGAGTGAACTACAGCTAAAGAAACAAACACACAGATATACAAAGATCACAATAGAATTGTTTAAAGAAGCAAGAAAGGTTTTCCTCGATAAAAGGGAAAAATATAAAATATGCAAAATAAAACACAACCCTCTGTCGTGATCCGCATGACCTTAATTATCACCATATCTCACCTAAAATTACCTGCACCACCAAAGGTTCCAAACTCAATATAAATAATTCAATCACCACATTGACCTCAATTATGCTCCACAATTTTCCTTAAATATTCTTTTTCTTCATGCAGATTCATTTTATCGAACACCCAAAACCCTAGAGGAAATACCATGGCATTAAAACACCCACCACCACCACCACCACCAGAAAATGATAAAACCACCCCATGCTGAAGCCATCGTCCCAACTCCAGGCATAGGCCACCTTTTATTCCCTCGCCGAGTTAGCCAAACGACTCGTCGTCCAGCGCAACTTCTCCATCACATTCATCATCCCGGAACGACGGATCGCAATTTGGCTCCCCAAAAGAAAAGTCCTTGAAGCCTCGATTCTCAGTCCATTTCCTACGTCTTCCTCCTCCCTCCTGCGAGCTTCACGACTCCTGCCGACGTCACGGTCGAGACCAAGGTCGCGCTAACCTTGACTGATCCCTCTCGGCCTTTCGCGACTCAGTTAAGGTCTTAAACGAGTCAACTCGTCTAGTGGCACTTGCTGTTGATCTCTTTGGTGTGGACGCCTTTGATGTGGCCAATGAGTTCCACGTGTCCCCTTACATTTTCTTCCCTAGTAACGCTATGGGTTTATGGCTCATATTTCATTTCCCACACCTTGATGAGACCACTTCATGTGAGTACAGGGGGACTTGCCTGAACCGGTCGTGATTTCCTGGTTGTGTGCCGATCCAAGGTCAAGATTTCTTAGACCTGTCTAAGATCGGTCCAATCCGGTCTATAAAGCCATAGTTCATATTTTCAAGAAGTACAAATCGGCTGCCGGGATCATGGTCAACAGCTCTGTGGACTTTGAACCTGGTGCTTTCAAGGCTTTCAAGGAAAAAGGGAAGGTCTAGGTCTTCCACCGGTTTATCCGGTTGGACCGGTGATAAAAACCGGTTCAGTAGATGGGTTCGATGATCGAGTGGTTTGAGGTGGCTAGATAAGCAACCCTATGGGTCAGTTTTATTTGTTTCATTTGGGAGTGGTGTACACTTGTCACGAAAGCACTGAATGAGTTGGCCTTTGGTCTTGAATTGAGCGGGCAGAGATTCATTTGGGTTGTCAAGAGCCCAAACGAGATGGCTAAAAATGCTTCTATTTTAGTGTCAAAGGCGAGGAGCTCATTTAAGCTTTTCCAAACGGGGTTTCTTGGAGAGAACGAAGATGTAGGTCTAGTTGTGTCGTCTTGGGGCTCCACAAGTCCAAGTGCTGAGTCACAGGTCGCAGGTGATTTTAATCTATTGCGGTGAACTCGATACTAGAGAGCATCGTGCATGGTGCCTCTGATTGCTTGGCCGCTCTATGCAGAGCAGATGAATAAGGTGTTGTTAGTTAGATGATCTGAAAGCGCATTGGGGGTCAAAGGAACAAAGGAAAGTGCTAGTGGAGAGCCAAGATGTTGCTGAGTATGTAAGGGACCTAATTGAGGGAGATGAAGGGAATACATAAGGAAGAAGATGAAAGAGTATAAAGAGGCAGCCAAATTGGTTTTGGCAGAAAAAAAGGTCGTCTTCACTGGTTTCATTTAAGTTGAGGTTGTTCAAACATGTATGGACTCAAGAACTACCTGGACTGTGTAACCTAATGTGTCAATTATTGCTTCCATTTTCGCAAAGTGAATATATATTTTATTTTATTTCATTTCATTTCATTTATTTTCACTCGACATCTTTCTATTTCCACGCCAAAGTTAACTATTCACCATGATTATCTGTATCTATTGTATACCGCCTTTAATATATTGAATAACGATGAGATTGTTAAACAAATAAAAAGTCACGACCTTAAATAAAAAATTGCTATGCCAAAGTCCGTGGAGCAAGCATTTGGCGCGACGAAGAAAATGTATTCATCGCCAATGCACATTTAAGCAACATTTTTACGCGCATTTAAAAATATGTGTGGCAAAAAGAGAGTTCATGCACGGTCAAATTTTGTAGGACAAACTTTAGCAATGAAAATCCTTCATGTCTTTGTTTTAATACCAAATATATTAATTGGTTCATACTTGAGGCGACAAAATATTCAATAATTTTATCATTTTAAAAGGTTTAGGCGATCGTGTTTGTTTCTGGCTCTCTCAAAATATTTAATAATTTTTATTTCAATTAATTGAATTATTATTATTATTTTTCAATTTAATTTTTAATTAATTAATTAATATAATGAATTAATTGGTATTTAAAAGACAATAAAATATAATAAATAATGTAGAAAAACAAATTATATTATATAAAGAAATGTACGCATAAACAATAAATTGAAATAAATTAGAATCCTAAAACGAAGTGGCTATTGGGAGATGTCAAGGAAATATGGTGAGGGAGTGGGATCGAGAACCCATGGTCAGAATCGAATACGGCATATCTAATGCAATGCCAAACAACTGAGGCGTGTAAGATTTGCCTATCTCGGTTGCCCCTGAAGCGCCCTCGTGTGTTGAACTTCCTTCTTCAACAAGGTGACCTCTTCCGAATTATTTTTAGAAGATGAGGCACCCATCTCACGGTCGCGATTTCTCCATCCCCAGAAACCCTACCATACTACGACTTCAAGGGTCCGGTCTAGCATCTCCTTTTAGTATATGAAGACCATCAATTTTAGTTAGAGTCACGTCCTGATGGGTGGTCTCGGGGAAAGTCGGCGATGTTACTTCTTCCCGAGAAGAGCATTGCTCTTCTTCACCATAGTGGCCTCGTAATAAAAGAAAATAATATTACTATTTATAATAATTATAAAAGGAACAAAGTAACAGTAATTAGAGAACTTACATTGAATACATTCATCGACAAACCATGCCACATCGCATCCTTAGTATGCTTCTCGAGACCGATCCCATGATTCCCATCTCATAGGGCAAAGGTCACGTAGTATCAAATCCCTTTTGTTTTCTTATAGAACAATATACAATTATTTACATATGCATGCATTTTTTCATACCCCCAATCCTAGACCATTCAACACCTTCTCAAGTAATCGCTATGATCTTTTTAGACAAACAATTGTCCTTTGGAAGCATCCTCTTCAAAACTCCCATAAAGTAATCATAACACCGTTTGACATACAAAACTTCATTTTGCCTTGCATCAACTCCACAATCGGCCATAAGAATCGAAAAGTTCGCAACTGTATAATTCTTGCTTGGCATTTTTCAATAGCCTTTCATACTTATCGAATGCTTCCTTGTCCATGCTGAGTATGTCATCTCCCCACTTCCTCATCATTATTGCTTGGAGGCGTATGGATAATAGTCATTTACAATACCCATGACTTGGTCATTACTGCATAAACTTCCTTCAGTCAGCCTCCGCCGTGACTGCAATAAGACGGGCATGATGTAATGGTTCTGCGATGATTCCATTCGTGATAGATCGCTGGCTATCCTATTTTCTACCAAATGATATCAAACATTTTCACTGCCTCCCACATATGATTGTTAGCACGTCCTACACAAACACTTGATATCGCTTGAACTCCCGCTTGTGTCTCATTGCAATCAATAAACTTATCTACCCCTTCCAAATATTCATCGCCACATCTCGTTTCTGGATTCTCGTGATTCAACAACTGGCTCCATTTTTTCTCAAGCACACATTAAATGTGAGAAAGGGGAGCATTAGAACAACTTCAACTATGTCTCGTCACCTTATGCCTCCTAGCCCTATCCTGAGTTGAAAGGTACATTTGTGTCTCATAGTTTGACGGATCCACCAAGATTAGATTTTGATGTGGGAAAATTTTGGTAGCATCTTCGTAGTCTCCTCTGCGCACGCACTGGTGATATCAAATACCTACTATGCACTAAGAACGTAAGAAGATGTTACCGAAAACCACGACGAAACTCTAACTGCAGGAACTGCAAATTATGACACACAAATGTGCACCCCAAACTGTCCAAAAATGGGACAATTAAGAATCAATTGACTGTTTCACACTTCTTTGCATCCATGCACGAAATCCACTAATTCTCAAACAGAAAACTAAGTTTTGTTTGTAATGTATTAATACGGTTAATAGTTAATCATTATTAACTATTAACTTCGGACGATAACACAAAATATATTCATACAAAGTTAATTATTATTAACTTCAGACGTATTCCTCCAACATAAAGTCATGCAAGATATACAAATTATTTGCATACAAAACAATATAAAAATAAATTGTACGCCAACAACATAAAATGATCAAGAAAATACATTCAATTGGTCCTCCAACAACAATCCTATGCAACAAACTCAAAATTAATTAATTTATGTTAATTTTAATTAAATAATAATAAAATAATATTAAAAATCAAAATTACCGTTAACGACATCAAGCCCGTGGTAAGTGAGAGGAGATGCTAGTGATAGGGAGAGCATGAGATGGTAGCTAGTCAGGGGGAGAGAGAGAGAGATCTAGGAGGGGAGAGAGAGTGAGATGGGAAGAGTGGGAGATGAGTGAGATATGAGAGAAATTTGGATGGATATTCGAGGGAGAGATTGAAAGGCAAATGGGGCCATAGTTTTATGCAAAACTCCGTTCGCTCTATGAAGTGGGAATAAATCACTTGGTCTTGCGCCGACGAACATACTCACGCTAGTTACCTATTTTCGTCAGCTTAAAGTCACGCTTAGTTTTTGGTTTTGCCTAAACGAATCATTCCTGTCACAAGAAGATATTTTAGCCACAAATAATTTGTCGCGGTAAAATTTGGCGCCAAATTCTCCTTTTGCCGCCACTTTTCACTTATTAATTCGTCGCCCTAAATTTATAGTGCAAAGCCCATTGAGCAAGCATTTGCGCGATGAAGGAAAAACATTCGCCGCTCAATGCACATTTACGCCGACGACTTTTGGTGACGAAATGATGCGAGTAACAGAATCAAAGAGGAACAAATTTTGTTTAATAAACTCTTTAGGTGACGCAAAGTCCTTCGTTGCCCAAAGTTTTCAGCAAATCTAAATATTCAATAATTTTATCGTTGCGCAAAATATTAACAAGTTTAGGCAACGGTGTTTGTTTCTTCGCCAAGAAATATTTAATAATTTTTTTCAATTAATTGAATTATTTTAATGTTTTCCCCATTTAAATTTTTTAATTAATTTAATGAATTAATTTGGGTATTTAAAAGGTAGTAAAATTCTAATAAACAATGTAGAAAAATAAATTATATTATATAAAGAAATGTACGTACAAAATAACAATTGAAAAATAAATTAGAATCAAGACGAAATGACTAATGAGATGCCAACGAGTGTGAGGAAGGGCTGGAACCCTATACTGGAAATCGATGATGGGACATTTAGTGAAATGCCTGGGACAATTGAAGAGCGTGTAAGATGTGGCTCATCCTCAAGCTGCTCCAACCTAAGCTATTCCCGCAGTGCTCTACACTTCCCGCTTCCAACGTGTTGACCTGGTGTGAATTATTTTGAGAAGAGAGGCATCCATGTCACTGAGTCGGGCTCTCATCCCCGGTAAACTCTACCTCGGCCTACAACCAAGGGTCTAGCTCCATGCCTTTCGTTAGTATACGAAGACCGCATCCTCTGGGAGTCACCTCCCTGATGTGGCCCTGTGGGGAGCCGCAGAATGCCACTTCTCTCGAGAAGAGCATTACTCTTCTCCACCATAGTGGCTCGTAATAAGAAAATAAACATTAGTATTTATACACTATAAAAGGAACAAAAGTAATGTAGTTAAAGAAACTTATATGGAGTTGGGCTGAGTCATCTCATCACCGGGGCGGATATAAACTCTCGCGAACATGTCGATCTCCTAAACTTTGCACCTTCCTAAAAAAAAAAGTTTAAAAATAATAAAGAAGGTTAAAATTTAAAAATTCATAAATATAAAATTATATTAAATTTAAAAATGTAAAGTAGTTTTGCTCTCTCACGCTTCTCCAATCTATAAGAGAAGAGCTTGAACCCGAGTGGTAGAAGTTTCTTTTCGATTTATCTTGTTGGTTTGAGATCGTTTTTATTAAACCCAAAATTGTTAGTGCATATATTAATTAGAATAAAATTATAAAATAAATTAGTATACTTACCAAAAAATTAGGATCTTGAAAGTGTTTACATAACTACTCCCAATCCCGAGGCCGCCTAGCAACTCCCGAGGGCATCCTCGCTACAACAGTTTTCCTCGTCCGATACAACTTAAAAATGGTTGTGGAGGTCGCTTCTTCCACTCTTGTACCGACTTGGGAAAAGCCTATCTATGTACGCTCGGGCCCCGCTTCGCATCAAGGTCTCAGTAATAAAGCGACCTCAGAATATGAAAAATATTATTAAAATATAAATAATATTAGACTTAATTATAAAAGTAGAAAGCATTGAATATAATTATCGACACCATGCCACATGGCATCCTTCATTTGCTTTGGGACTGATCTTCATGTTTCCCATCTCAGACCAATGGTCACGTAGTATTGACCCTACGTCACTGAACACTGCAGGCCGTGGCCGGGTCGATGTAGAAGCAGCCAAAGGTTGAGAAGCATATGATGACGATCTTTTCTGTATAAAGACGTAGGATCTACGCAGCATTTCAAATTGCCCCTGGCAGGCCTCTGTCTTTTTCTTCACGCTAAAACAAAGAACACATTCATGGTTAAAACGTGTACTAAAAATTCTATGTGTAAAATCTTCGTTGCACCTCCCTAAAAGCTTTAACATTTCCCATAACCTCGCAAAACAATAATACAACACATCCACATTCACATCCACACACAACATTTGCAACAAATTTGATAATCTTACCACAATGCAACATGCAATCAATTAATTTGAATATGGTAAATGAAAACAAATATGTAAAAGATTGGGTGTAGGGGCATATTACCCTTCCCACAGCCTGCCGATTGTGGATGGCCCGGTGGCTCAAGGATCGGTCTCGATGAGACGCCGCCAGGAGCCCGATGCAGCGCCGATTGGGATGCGCCACCGGCTGGGCGATTTTTCTTATTGCCGCCCGAGACATTCCGTCACTAGCTCCGCAGCATTAATAGACTCCATGGAGTCGAACTAGGACTAGACCAGCGTGCAGAAATCAAACCCGATATTTATAAATTGGAGCCAACATAAAATTGTTAAATAAATAAATATTAAATAATTTGTAAATAAACATTTAATGTACTTACAATACAACGTTTTTGTAAATAAATATCAAAGACAACAAAGAATTGCTACAACCCGTCCTAAAATTTCATGTGTAAAATTACTAAAATACCCCTATTGAACAAATGTTGACTTTTGTTGACATTTTTGAAACGACATGTGGAAATTACTTTCTTTACATATTTAAGTAGTACTCATCGGCTACCGAACACGCATGTTAAACTAGGGTTTATCGGGTTTTGCCTGGTACCAGGCAACTATTCCTCTCTCTCTTCTCTCTACTAAAGCTTACAAAATATACAAAGAAACCCTAGATTTTAGTTGAATAACAAAACCATCAATCCACCACACAAACCATTGCCGTTATAATCGCCTCGCTATTCTTGACGAGATTGTGATTTTAGAATCCTCAAACTCGAACTAAATCGCCAAACCGACATCGAATCTTAAAACTAAATCACAATCGAAGCCAGACAATCCCGCCTAGGTAAGCCTCAAACCATTCCTATTGGTTTATCACATCGGTAGGTTCAGCCTACATAAGAACGTGAATTTTGGTGCAATTTCCTTGGAGTAGAACGGATTTAGGTTTGTTCAAGCTGCCAATTTCAAGCCATCTTTGGCCCCAATTTGCATATGAAAATATTATACTCTTCAATACCTTCATTTTGATATATACGTGATCATTGAATTTGGCTAAGAAATGGTTAAGATATGAATTTTTGAAGTTTTGGACAATGTCGGAAATTTTTTTCTGTATTCTCGCGGACCAGACACAATGGCCATGGCCCGTCCGACGAGAGGTTGAAGGAGACGGAATGAGTTCTGTTACTGGGCAGAATGTGCATTGATTTTGATTTATGGCCAAGATAATATTCCGTTTAAAAGGTATATTCCGTTAACTTTGATCAAGTCGCGACTTTAATGGCTGGCGACGCCGCCAGCGCCGTGAGTGACGCTAGCAGCGCGCGGCCGCCGTGCCAGCGCGTGGCAGCTCCTCCGTGCGCGTGGGCGGCGCGGCCCAACCGCTTCTCGGCGCGTGCGGCGCATGGCGGGCGGAAGGTTTTGTCCTAAATCATTTTTCAGCCTGCTGCTTAAAATAGTGTTATTTTTAGATTCTTTTTATTAAAGGGTTATTATTATTTATTTTAGGGATGTTTTTAATATTATTCCCCTAATATTAAATAGGTAATCCTAGACGACAGCTTCTCCGAGGAACGCAACACCGATGAGGAATATACTCCTGTAAGACTAAGTGAGTGGACTTTGTTTTAATAAATGATTTCTATGCTTTGCTATGCTTATGGGTTTGATATATTAAATGATTTTGAGGCATGAATATATATTTATATATATTATGAAATGGTTTTAGATTACGATTTCGATTATGCATAAATATAAGTTGGTATTTAATATACAACTCCAATAAGTATACCTATTTATGCAAGGTTTGAATATTTGTGAAATTATGAAGTTGATGTTATTCTTATATATCACACATGTTGTATATATGTATGTTTTCAAACACACTTGGTATGCTTTCACTACGGTAAGACTGCCTCACTACTGTGACAAGTCTCACATGTTCAACAGCCCATCGTACTCTCTGCGGGGTATTGTCCCAGGAATACCTTAGTGCAAGCTTGTCTTACGTTATGCTTAGTTTTAGGGAAGGCCCCACAAACTAAGTGACCGGTGTGACGCTACTATTGCACAAAGTGCTTACATGTGTGTGGTACTAGGAGTACAAATGAAATGCAGATAACTTAAAGTGCTTGTACGGGATTGGGATGAGGTTCTCAACAAGTACATGGGTAATTGCACATATACCCCCGTGTTGATTTTTCTTTATTATACTTATTGATCTATATTGTTGTACGACTTTTGAAACATAATGGTCCCCTTTACGGATTATACTTTGAGTTATACTTTCAGCCATACTTATAAAGTATGCCTTGACATACTATGGTAGTATGATTTGCCACTTACACCATTTTTCAAACAGTGTGGCTATTATGTTTAAAAGAGAAAAGTGGTTTAGAAACTTTGATTTTCGTCCACTCACACCTTTTTGTTTTGCGCCCCCTTCAGACGCTAGGTGGCAAGGCATCCGGTGAAGTCGAGGCATCTGGGATTGGCAACTCACTTCTTTCTTGACATTGTAGAGATCTATCTTTCTTCATTCAATTTCTTTAATAATATCCATCTCTCGTTAAGGATAAAATTTAGGAACTGACTTTTATGTTTTGTTTCCGTTGCTTTATATTAGTTACGCCTCGAACCTTGCAAGTATTCTTGTAATAATTTCCGCAAACTATTTGCGTGGGTTTAAATTGCTTAAATTATGTTGTCATGCATAAAATGGCTTCGTCACTTTACGAGCTGCCAGCCAAGACGCCCGAACCTCGTGTTCACGTGCCTCTGGCGGGCGGGGTGTGTCAATCATACAATCCTAGAATGTTATCCAATCAATCAAAAGTAAATAAAGTTGATTTCCTGAGCAAAAAATTTACACAATAAAAGCAAACTAAATGTATATTAAGATTGAAGACTCCAATAATAAATTAAAACTTCATTTCATCTCAAGTAACATTGAATAAAACAAACTTAACTAATCGATGATCAAAGGTTTGAATCCAAAGGTGCATTGAAGAAAGCGACATCACATGACAAACATTTCAATGAGTGATGCAGCCATACATGCAATAATAGAACAATGACATATCCCCTAACATATTCTCAAGCACTAACTCCTTCTCATTCATTACATGAACAAACCATACAAAACAATTGTTCTTATGTAGTGATTGTTGTCAAGCATCGTAATTCAAACAAAGCATTGAAACATAGAACAGTAAAATATAATCATTAACAATTATATACCTCAAAATGTCACAACCAAGTTCTTCCGAACGACTCCAAAATTCTGAAAATTCCAAAAAAAAAATCAATTAGCTTACCCGTAATAATAATTCAATGGCTTTTGATCCACTATACATACACACATACATATATGAATATGGAATGAATTTGGCAAAGTAGGAAGAAGCTTGGAGACATTTTCAGGGCGGAGCTTAGAGAAGAAAAAACCCAGAAAGAAGGATTGGCAATGATCTGCTGATGGAGGGTCACAAATTAAAGATGATGATGGTGATAAATTAAGTGACCAAGAGGTGCTTAACATTGGCAGTCTTGTTTCTAGAGGATATTCATCCACCTCCCTTGCATCAATGTGGGCTATATCTTGCCAAATACCCCGCTGTCCTAGAAAAGCTTCGGTATGACCAAGTAATATTCAATGCATGAAAAATAAATAAATAAGTTAAAGATTTTTATAGCTATTTCACTTTTAGTTTTATTTAATCTCTCAAGACCAACATTTTTTACATACAATCAGGTGGTAGAAGAAACAATAAGAATGGCCAATATTGCTGCATGTATATTTCTGATTAGCTACTAAGGAAGCTGAATATATGGGTATGATTACGCATTATACATGTTCGAATTGTTGCTGAAACGCCATTACTAAACTTAAAACCAGATGCATGGTGAGGAAGTGTTGGAAGTCTTGTTATTAATTTTAATCAAGCTGGTAAATTCATCCAGCAGTAAATACCTAAGGGTTAAATGATTCTCTTCGCTTCGATATAGCCACACAGATCCAAAGAACTTTGACGACCCCATGTGCTTTAACCCAGATAGATGCAATGTGTTCATTAATTCCTGAAAATTATACAAATTAATTGAAAATGATTTGTACCTATTGAGTGTACTCCCACCCCCTTTAATTATTAGGAATCAGCAAAGCCTGAAACATATCAAGTTTCTTGGTGGACAAGAATATGCAAGAAACATGCTTGCTAGAATGGAACTTGTAATTTTGTTACATCATCTGTCTATAGGTTACGATAAGGAAACCCAATAACTCACAACTTACTAAATATAGATACATATATGTGTGTGTGTGTGCGCTCTCCAATTATACAACAGCTCGTACACGGATCTTGAGTCTCTACACTTAGCCTTTAAAAGCACACTCAAGATATACATTAAGCACAACATTTGATTTGTATGAGAATCCATTACATAAAACCTACCACTATGGTGAATAATTACATTTAAAAGACAAATTTCAAAAAGTGAAACTTTACTACAAAATGTGCATACATTTAGAAACAATCTGCCACAAAAATCTTGTTGTTCAACAAAAATCTAGAAACAATCCAGAAAAATTTGAGGTATTCTCAGATTTATTTGAAGATTTTATTGAGATTTTAAATATCTAATATGAAAAATCCAAGAAAATATTTGCTTTCAAAGAAAATCCATCTCTTAAAAATGTCTAGAATTCTCCATGGATTGCAAAGAAAAAGATGGTAATTTGCTATACCCACCAAACAATCCTAAAATTAAGTAATAATCAAGCATGATATTTGAAATTAATACAACATGCATGAGCTTCGCACAAAGGTTTCGCAGCTTACCCAAGGAAATGGAGGACGTCCCGAAGTGCGCAAAGGAGCCATAAATTGTAGTTCACAAGTGAAGAGGAAATGGTGAGGAAATTGAAGCACGAGAGTGAGAGAGATGGGCGATGAAGTAGCGAGTGAGAGAGAAAGTGGATGGAGTAATTTTTAATGAATGAAGTGGTCGTTAAATTGAGCGAGGATTGGGTGGGTCAGGTTTGAGTAGAAGTCCTGAGTGGAAAAGAAGAAAAGAACAAACTGTAAGAGAAAAGGCATGGGTTGAAAAACAAACTCGACAGCCTTTGCGCGATTTAACTAGTTTCGCTTCGCTTTCAAAGTTAAGTACTTCGTCATAAAACTTTTATTATTAAAAATTTTAAAACCAGCCTAATATTTTAGGCGACTAGACCAAAACTTTGGGGGCAAATTTTTTATTTTAGGGCGATTTAATTTAGATTTCATTTCGCCACAAGAAAGACACTTCTGAGGTGACGAATAAGTTGTTCGCCGCCAAACCAAAGTTGTAAATTTATCCTTACACCATTCTTCTTTTGGATTCGCTAGTGTTAATGACTTATTCATAACCATCGAAACAATTTTTAGATAGAATGATCTGAATAAGGTCTACATATTAACGTGTTCAGCATTTCCAAAGAAATAAATATTCACGCAGTGTTTACAAATTGTAATAGACGGGGCTCATCTCGTTAGTGAGAAAATTATACAAGCAATTGAAAAGGGTAATATGTACGATAAATGCTGCACGAGAAGGTTCAGCGTTGGTAGTCAGTCGGATTTCGAAACCATGAAGGCTATATTTTTAACCGCCAATTAATTTTTTACGCTTATCTTCCGCTATTATATCCATAATTTATTTTATCCTCGCTTGAAAACATGATCTTGACTAATGCAATAAGAGGAATGGTCTTATCGCTTATTTTATGTCTCAACCACAAAATAGTCAAATTTGTGTGTGCAGACGCTATGTTTTTGGCGCGTAAAACTATATAACATCATCAATAATACAAACCGAAATATGGGGACATTCTATCAACGATCCGGGAATGTCTTCATCTTATACATTTAGTAAAAGATCACAGCCAAAAAAGAACCGGGATGAAAAACAAATTACTTGATATAATAACGGAGCGTAAACGTAAAACGTTAATCAACGGGTAAAAATAATATAGCCTTCATGGTTTCAAGTGTTCGATTTTTGGAGATGACCCCTTAACGAAAGTTGCATCTTCTCACAGCAATTGTATATTTCTTTACAATTTTTTCCTCTTCTCAATTACTTATTATGAATTTTCCAATCGTAGTTAGACTTTTCGTGATAAATCGTTAATTTGTAAACACATAAATATTTATTTCTTTAAACCAACTGCTGAATATGTGTATTCTCTTCAAGATCATCATTTTGTACAAAAATTATTTCATTCGCATGAATAAGCTTGGTCTCTTACAGATCAAAAGAACGGTGTAGGATAAATTTATTAGGTTTAGGCGACGAACAACTTATTTGTCGCCTCAAGTGTCTTTTTCGCGATTTAAATGAAATCTAAATTCGTCGCTAAAATCTAGACTTGCCCCCAAAATTTTGGGCTAGCCGCCTAAAATATTGGGTTATCTTTTAAAATTTTTAATAAAATTTGCGTTACTAAATTATGACTTTGGAGTGACGAAACTAGTTTGTTGAGCAAAGGCCTTCGGCCACTCTAATCACATTTGGTCGCCTAAACCTAACAAATTTTGAGTGACGAACCACATCAGAGCCCAAAACTCGTAATGCTGCGACCTAAATAATCCGTCATTCAAGATGTATTTGTAATTGTTTTGTATTTGCTTTTAAAACAATTTGTTTTTTTTTTGTAAATGAAGTAAATAATTTATGTTTCAATGTCTCTCGCTTAATAATTTACAATGTTACAGTTACATGTTCATTTATGTTTCAATGTTACAAGTTTACAATTTCGACTTCCGAACTTAGTCCGAATCAAATACAATACACATCGCCGCCGTGACTTTCATCATTTTCGCTTGTAGTTTAGATTTGGTGCTTGCATATGATTCCTCATCACTATCCCTGGCCTGGCGTAAGGTCATGTGGATCGTGAAATATTCTTTTTGTATTATCGAGGTAAATTGTAATGATATCAATCGGTATTTCTATTTTAGGCATTCCAAATACCTCAAGCGTTCTTGGATTACATTGGTATCCGTGAGGTGTTTCCATACCAAAATCTATTGAAAATGAAAGTTGCTGGTCAACGAGGTTGTCGCTCATTATTATTCCATCAGGAATACTATATGTTTCTATGATAATCTTCACAATTTTCCAACCACTCCCGCCTTCGATCATCAAGATAGAAGATTTGTTTCTCCATAGCTGCCAAAATGTGCGGTTTTCATTGTACCAACGTGTGTTAGTGTCTGCATCGATACTTCAAACCTTTGTCCCACTTAATTCTCTCTTTCGCTCATATTTGGATTTGCATCAAACCAATGACACTTAAACAAAATCACTTGACACCGGTCTTTGTAAAGCACTTGTACAACACTTGTTAGTTTGCCATAGAACTCAATATCGGCACTCGTCGCCGCCTATCCGGGACAAAGACCCCACTATTTTGAGTTAACAACTTGTCACGTTGAGCATCCACAAACTTAACGCCGTTGACATGACACCCCGAGTACACCAAAGGCGAAACGATCCGACCGCCAAGTTATATAATTCTTCGGTGTATGATGCCATGCACCCTCTTCCTTCACTTCCCTCAACACCTATTACATTACAAAAATTTGTATACTTTTAGTTGGAAGAACATATGAAGACAATGAAGAAAAACCTAAAATGTGATGATTAAAAGCACACACAATCTCATATGTTCGTAACCAACGAGAAACAATGGCACTAAGTGTTTCCTCGGCATGTAAACGTAAAGCATATGCACTCATGATCAACTATTCATGCTCATCCAGAAGCAAATTCTCGATCTCGTTTCACAATTGTTGAGTATGAACCAATGCGCTACCTCCATGTCCTTTCGTAAAACGATTCGCCTCTGGTGGATCGGCCAAATCTAAGCAGTAATTTGTGTAAAACAGAAAGTTTCTCTTTTCTAACATCAATGCCGCCGTTGTTTTCATATAATCCTTTGAAAGTCGCTCTCCGAACATTAGTTAGATACATTGCACAAATAGTAAGCGATCATATGCAATCCATGCTCTCACAATAGATCCTTCGCTTGCCCCTCTGCACAAATTTTTTAAACTCCCCAAAAAGTCTCGGCGAAAATCGAAAAGTGATGATTGTAATTATTTAACATCTATAAATTGATGAAGAATCATACAAATAACATGGGTCGACGTTATCTTTCTTATTGATACATCCACCGATAGTTGACTAGTCCACCAATCAATGCCTCATCCGCAGCGTATCATCACGTGAATCATAGTAGTAAAAAAGCCGCGGAAAATCAGCTTCGAACTTGCAAAGGATGTACAATGTCAAGCCTCCGTGATTTTACATCCAACACACGCAACGACTTTGCCAGCACTGCGCAAAAATTTCGACAACTTCACTATCTAGTTCACCACATTAGAAGGCAACATGTCAATACCAACCAATAAGACGTTGGATTAGCACATGACAACCATGGCTCTTTAATCTCGAAAATCTATTTGTTTCAATGTGCTCACGTAATGCAAGATATTCAAGCATACCCATCTCGGAACTATATAAGAAAGAAACTTGAAAAATTGTTTCTTCTCCTCTGTTTAATCGTAAAACGAATGACCCTTTCTTAGTACACTCCGACTTTCTTCATCCACAAGGGTCGCCATGCCCATTTGTTCCAAATCTAGGCGAGCTTTTGATCGTGTCCTTCGATTTTCCCTCAATGTCTAGAATTGTCCCCACTAATGTATCACACACATTTTTCAATATGCATCACATCAAGGTTGTGTCTAAGCTTTAACTTGACCAAGATCGAGTTCAAACAAAAATACTCTTATGTGTCCAGCTTGATGTATAGTTGGTCTCGGGCCCAAAGAATACCTTTGCCAAATGGACCAAATTCTAAACTATTCAACTTGGCCGTAATGTCATCTCCACCATTCTTCCGGGTCTCGAGGCGAGTCTCTGTGTTGCTATCAAGGATGTATCGTTAGCACGCCACTCGTGATCCACGACAACCATCTACTGCGGACCCGTATAACAAACATTTTCTAAGGCATACGATGTTACGTTTCCTTCCTTGGCATCGCGCATGCCATATAACCTCGTACCCATCGCAAATCATTGCATAAGCTAGAAAAATCATGTATCGGCTCCACATCACAAATGCCTGCTCTAAAGGTGAACATCTTCCCGTAGACTTATCAAATGTACGCACATCGTTTTCCCATAAATTCTTTAATTCACTAACCAACGGTTTAGGGTTTAGACATCAATGGACTTTTCTGATCTTCGGTAATTAATAGACTCATCATCATAAATTCCTTTTTCATGCACTTCAAGGCGGCAAATTATAAGGAACTACTTATAACTGCCAAGGTCAGGTTTGGTTCAACACCGAACGGATTAAATCTGCTAGTCGCAACTCCTGGGCCTCGACATTATGGGCTCCCGTAAAATCGTGGTACATCCGATCAATTCTTTCCATGCATGTCCGTCACAGGATGCCTCGGCAACATTATCATTAACCCGGTTTTTCTTATACCATCTCGTTTTATCGTAGTAATGCTGGCCAATATGCAACAAGCGCCGCACCTAGGCGTTAATGGAAGATAACGCATCACCTTTTGTCGAATCTTCGTCATTTTATTTTTAGGTGTGATTTTATATCTCGGCTCATTACAAATAGGGCATTTATCCAACTCTTGTTTTCCTTATAGAACAATATACAATTATTTACACATGCATGAATTTTTCATACTCCCAATCCCGCACTTTCAACACCTTCCGCACTTTTATGAGGATCTTGCGCAAATAATTGTTCTTTGGAAGCATAATCCTCTTCAAAATCCCCATAAAGTAATCATAATATCGCCTGACATTACTAAACATCATCTTTACCTGCATCAACTCCACAATCGCCATAAGAATCGAAAAGACTTCGCAACCGTGTATAATTCTTGCTTGGCATTTTTCAATAGCCTTTCATACTTATCAATGGCTTCTCGTCCATGGGTGGAGGCATATTCCACTCTCCTCATTGTCATTGCTCGAGGCGTATGGATACCGCCATGCACACCCATGACTTGGCTTTCAATATTACTAGATAAACTCAATCAACAGCCTTCGGCCAGCACCTATGAAGACGAGGCATGATGTAATGATTCCCCATGATGATTCCATCTCGTATAAGTGTGCGTCATCTCATTTCTTACCAAATGATATCGAACATTTTCAAATGTCTCCCACATATGATTGTTACACGTCCCACATGGACACTTGATATTAGTCAACCCTAGTCGTGTCTCATTGCGAAGTCAATAAACTGGCCCACTCCTTTCAAATATTCACGCATATTCTGCTCGGGATTCTCAGACCGCTTGTCCATTTTTCCCGCACATTAAACAGAAAGGGGAGCATTAGAACAATCTCAACTATGTCTCGCCACCTTATGCCTCCTAGAAAGGCCCTATCCCATTCGAGAGTACATGACAGTTCAGTTTACAGATTCAATAAGAGCTAGATTTCACGTGGGAAAATTTTGGCAAAGATCTCTCAGCGCTTCTCCAAGTACCGACGTAGGATATCAAATACCTATTACGCACTCAAGAACATAAGAAGATGTTACCAAAACCCACGATCGAAACCTAATCCGTGAACCGCAACTATGACACACAAATGTGCACCCTAAACTATCCAAAATGGGACAACCAAGAATCAATTGATCGTAGTCACGCCTTTCGCATCCATGCGCGAAATCCACCAATTCTCAAACGGGAAACCAGTTTTTGTTAAAATGTGTACGGCGAATTACTATTAACTTTGTGGTAATGCATAACACAAAATAAATTGCAGACAAAGTTTATTACTATTAACTTCTACATACAACACAACATAAAAGTCGGCAAGATATACAAATTATTTGCATACAAACAATATAAATAAATTTGTACGCCAAACAACATAAAATGATTAAGAAAATACTTTCAAATTGGTCCTCCAACAACAATCCTATGCAAATGCACTATAAAATTAATTAATTTATGTTAATTTTAATTCAAAATAATAAAATAATATTAAAAAATTAAATTACCATTAACGATTACCGTCTTGGTGGTGGAGGGAGAGGAGGAGGAGATGGTGGTGGTGGAGAGGAGGAGATGGTGGGTGGTGGAGGAGGAGGTGCTAGAGATAGAGGAGGGAGATGGTAGCTAGCTGTGGGAAAGAGAGATCTAGAGTGAGAGAGTGGAGATGGAGTCAGGAGATGAGTGAGACAGGAGAGAGATTTCCTGGAAGCGGACAGATTTGGAGGGAGAGATCCGAGAGGGAGAGATTGAGAGGTGCACTGCTTGCGTCAGAAAAATGCTTCTGCCCAAGGTGCTAAATAAATCAGTTTTGTTTTGGGCGCGACGAACACATTTCTCGTCATCTAAAGTACCTATTTTCGCCGCCTAAAGTCACGCCGTTTATTTTGCGCACGAATCATTCGCTCACGCATATTTTAAAGGATTAAATAACACGCGCAAAATTTAGCGCCAAATTCTCTTCTCACTCATTTGCGCGACGAACGTATCTATTCGCTCGCCCATTTCATTTTTAAGCGACAAACGTGCCTTGCCGCCTAAATTTCCTCCGTCACCTAAAGTTTTGTCGGTGCAAGCTATTTTTTCTACTAGTGTTTCCATCTTTTGTGCTAAGCATCGTGTCTATTTGTCGCCTATTTGCTTTTGCTTATTGTAACGTTTGTCGCTCTGTAACGTTTCACATTTGAGAACTAATGGCATTCTCGGCCGCTAAAGTTTGTCATGCCCGGCGAAATTCCCTCCCGCCGCCTAAAGTTTTGTCTCGCAAGCTGCTTCTTCTACTAGTGCACTCGCCGAGCTTTCATTTATTACAAACTTACAAAACCACTAACAGACCGCAATGACCTATTAATATTTACATAATTGCATTGACGTCCTTTATATGCGATCCATGCAAATTATATCAGATCAGTTGTGGCTTTTCCATATTCGAGCCACTCCCCAGCAAGTGACTTGGCACATGACCCTTCTCGGCTCAAAGAAACTTTGGGCCGCTCTTGCAGCTCTTTCACCTTCTTCCTTAGTTTCCTTCATCTCCTTCAATTAAACCCTTCGCATACTTAGCAAATGTCTTGCCTCCACTATCCCCTTCCTCATTCACTTTACTCCCCATGCAATCTTTATATCGTCAGCAAGAAATACTGCATTAGTTCTTGCTCTGCGAAAAGTGGCCAAGCAATTAAAGGCACACATTCACGACGCCTTCCAAAACTGAGTTCCAACCGCAATGGGTCAAAACCTGCCCAAGTTGACCCATGACTCAGCACTTGACCTGAGGAACCCAAGATGGCACAACCATACTCACATCTTTAGTTCTCTCCAAAACTCATTTGGTAAAAACCCAACGGATCCTCGGTGTGCCTTGGCCATTAGGAGTAAAGTAAGCACCATTTTAGCCGTCTCATTCGGCCTCTTTGACAACCTAAAGAAATCGCTGCCCACTCATTTCAAGTCCCAGCCAGCTCCCTTTATCTACTCCAGTGAGAAGGTCCCACCGCTCCCGAATGCAACAAATAAACCGGACTCATTTGTGGCTGCCTGTCCAGCCAGCTCAAGCGGCACCATGTTGCTCATTCATTCCACCATCGGTCCAACCGAGATTAATTATCGGTCCGATCGATAAACAGGTAGAAATCCTTGCTCTCTTCGTTTCTTCAAAGCCTGAAAACATTCTGTTCCAAATTCAAACTACTATTGACCAAGACCCTGGCAGCTGACTTTTCTTTTGGGGGTTGCATGCATGCCCTGTCGTTTGAATGATAAGGTGATGGTGAAGTTGTGGTGGACAAGAGCTGGTTGGCCAACGGGAAGGAGGGGGATGAGATGGCCCAATTCAGGAGATGGAATAATGGCCACATGGGGAGGTGGTTCCATTTTCTGCTGCTGATCGATGGCTGTCTAATTACATGTGTGTATATATATCTATATATATATATATATATATATATATATATAAAGGGAGCACATCTACATCTATCTATCTTATATATAAAGAGAGCACATCAATTTGGTAAAATATTTGTAATACCAAATTTGTCATTCTCATCATATTGATTATACTAAATTAATTATAAAGGAATAATGTGATTTAAAACCACTTACGTGGAGTTAGTTAATAATCTTTTTTTAATTTTTTTAATTTTTAATTTTAAATTACATAAATATAAATTATTTATTTTTTAAAAGAGTCAATTCTGCCATACGCGCTAGCTTATATATATATACATATGATGTTCAGAATTTGAACACGTTGCGTTTTACCGGGAAGGCCAATTTAACCATGGGAACGAATGAAACTAAATATTGGGGAATACAAGCGAGGGCTTTGGTGCTAACTAACTAGTAACTTAAAATAATGTTAATTACTTGTTTGAATTTGCTTTACAATATTTTTCATAACATGAACCGATCATTCTTTAAGAGTGTCATTGAAAGATTATTCCTGTAAAATTCATTATAATTATGAATGAAATATTATTATGCGATTGTGACTTTTTTTTTAGCTTAGAAAGCAACCAATTAGTAACATATGTATTTTGAATCCACTTATTTCTAAATGGCCCATACGAGTGGTTGCATCTTACTTTTTTTTTTTTAACAAACCACAAAAGATAAACAAAGTTAAATCATAAATATTAATACGAAGAGATCTATGAGAATCTAAATGATGCACCAAAGTGCATGGGACATTATTGCTTGCATCTACTTATTAGCTTGTATTTCGTATATTTGTAAACCGTTTCATTTGAATAAACCACTCAAACTAATAAGTGGATGCAACCAATATAAATGAACTACTAAAATATTGTGTGGTTGTGATTTTACCGCTTAAAAGTTGTTGATCCAAAAACAGCATCGTGTGTCCAAAATGTGGGGATCACGTTGTCGTACATTGAATGCTCACACCAATCTCATCCTCCTTTCCCCTCTCCTCTTTCTCTCATTTTAATGGTGAGATTGGTGTGTATATTCACCGTTTACAGCATTGTAGCCTACTCCCAAAATATGACCTCGCAAGTTTCAAGTTTGATGAATTTTAATAATTTAAGCATGATAATAATTTTTGTGTATGATTGATATGACAAGTACAACTGAAATTGACAAAAGCGAACTGTTTAAGTTGATCATTGCTTGACATGGACACAAAATACCACAATTGACTCACTAAATGATTTTCACATGTCATGCATATTAGTGTATGGTCTATTATCACTCTAGCTGCATGATTTTCCAAAATGTGACTGGCAGTGATTTTCCTCTGCAATCTGAACTACATTTTCTATCAGGTTATGATTAATCATTATTCATTGAATTTATTCTCATTCAAAATAAAAATTTATAGTAAAGACGCACTTCAACAAGTGTTACCTTCATCTAAGTTACTCTTCTATATACATCATTTTAGAGATTTGATACCTGCTTGTACCATACTTACCGAAACTACCGAGCATCATCAATTTCGCACTTCAGAGACTCCACAGCGGTTCATGACTAAGGCGCTCCCGCCGGCTACACATGAGTTTCTCCAACCAAGCGAGGCCAATCACAACATGACACGTGTCAACACACGTGTCAACACCAGAGAAAGCTCTTAGAGTCCCACATTGACCGCGGACGAAAACAAGGGACTCTTCTCAATTATAAAAGAAGATCATTCTCCGACAATTAAGTTCTCATGATCTTAGACCCTCTGATATCTTATTAGAACTCACTAATGATGATTATGCCTAATCCCATGTATTATGTAAACTCTACATTATTAATGAGAACTCCTCTACCTTCGTGGACATAGCCCAACTTAGGGTGAACCACGTACACCTCGTGTTTGCTTCCCATCCCTATCACATCATACATTATCTTCACTTGATGACCTGAACAATCTAGCGAAAGTCATCTCACCTTGACACTTTACGTTGTTCCAAAGTCCACTCGATTTTGTGCATCAACATTTGGCGCCGTCTGTGGGAAGCTCTACTGATTTCTACTCTCACCACCTTGACCAAGCTGAGTCTTATCTTTCAGACCTTCCCATTCGACCGAGTACCCCTTTTCAGCATGGGAAGCGAGAAGGGCCAAATGACCCATCACAATACACCTCTCATGTGTAGTGCGAGGCAGAGGAAGGATAAATGACCTGCTGATCTTCATGCCAGAGTCAAGGAGCTTGAAGCACAAAACAGTAAAATGGCGGGCAGGAATGAAGTCCTTCAAGAACAATACATGAAAGTCTTCCAGATGCTCCAGGATGAAAGGCAAGCTTAGCCTCAGGTACCCGTCATTGGGCATCATGAAACCTCTCGAGTTATAGATTGACAGCTCGGTACTCGCCAACTTGGAGGGGCACCTGGCCTTAACTTGGAAGGTAGATTCGCTGAACAGCAGCTTCCCCAACAAGGCGGTGATCAACACAAAACTTCTCTCAACCCAATTGTTTCAACCCGCAGCAGGAGAAGTGGAAAAAGACATCTTCTTGCAGAAGGGGTTGAAGGATAAAAAGTCGTGTATCGTGATTGTCGAGACTTCCTAGATCAGCATAGGAAGGAGCCTGTTCAAATAAGCTCGAAGATCAACGACCTAATGGTCTTGGAGAAACTTGGTCCTACGCTTCCCCCTAAGCAAGTCGACAACTTGAGGAAGGAACAACAAACCTTTGGAAGACAAAAGGGTGTAGGAGACTCCAGAGGTTACCAACATGTGCATTCCAGAGGTCAGCACTTTGAGTACAAAGAAATGACGTATGTCTCTGACCAAGCTTCTCCCCTACCAAACAACGATAGACACTTGAGAGGAATAGCTATTTTGGTTTCTGACTTCGCACAAGACCCCATCATCAGACATCTTTTGGAGGAAATAAATAAGTTGAAGGGCGAGCGTTAGCCCGAGATACCCTATTGGAACCACCCTAGGCCTGGCCCGTTGACAAGGAGGATTCTTAGCACCCCTCTCCAAGCAAAGACGAAGCAAAAGCTTGGCTTACAGTTGTATATCGGAAAAGAAGATTCGATTGAACACCTTAACCGCTTTAAGTCTACTATGGTGTATCGCATGCATATGGATGAGGAGCGATGTCTTTTTTTTCCCTCCATCCTATCTGATGGAGCCCTTAATTGGTACTGTCATCTTCAACCCGAGACGATGGATTCCTTCGACGAACTAAAGAAGCTCTTCGTGGCTTAACATATCTTCCAGACTGATCGTTTGCACTCTGCAGATGACTTGTACACCATTCGTCAAAAGCCATAAGAGTCATTGCTTAAGTATGCCGGTCACTTCAACCATGAATACTCTCAATGTGCAAAGACAAATGACAAAACAACTCTTAAGGCCTTCCCGATAGGTATGCGTGAATGCTTCTTTGAGTACGTGATCAATGCTAACACTTGGAAGACTTACTCCAAGGTAGGAAACGAAAGCCTAGTTTTACCAAGTGAGAAGGTTTTGGCCATCCAGACACATGTTGCATCCCTTTTCTGCTCCACACAGCGACCCGCTAAGTCACCAAACTTATTCGTCATATGGCAAGAGGAAGGACTTTTACCCTTAACAATCTTATTACAACATGGATAATGGTTTGTATTGAGACAACCAAATGTAAGTGTGCCTCTAACTACTATGACTCTAGGGTCAAGCCTCGCTCTTTCAAAGTGGGAGACTAGGTACTGAAGAAAAGGCTACTCAGTGACAATGACTCAAGTGGCAAAACCCTCACTATTATAAAACTTCAGCATGAACGATACTATATACTCTAACTCAGAGCTTCAACATGCATACTTTACTCAAGGTAAATAAAACTAAGTGGGACAACCAACATGGTTAGCCAAAAAAGCAATATTCTGATGCATATTCATATATTTCATTAAGCTCAAACCTTGGGTCATATATCCAAACAATGGATTCCATAGTAAAACATTCATAAGCAACATGCATACATGATCATCACTTATGTCATAAGCATCACTCATGTCAATCATCATAAACGTCACACCTTCAACACATTCATACATAAGCCAACTGAGCTTCAGAAGGGTGTCAACATATATTTTTGCCCTTCGACATGTGCTACATTGCACCTTGGTAACTTGCCACTTTTCCAACCAACTAGGTGGTGAAGGGACTCACATTCACATCACCAACTAGGTGATGAAGGGTACAACTAGTACTCTAATAAACAATTTTTCCCTTCGGCATCTGTTACATTGCACCTTGGCAACTCACCACTCTTCCTACCAACTAGGTGATGAAGGAACTCACCTTCACATCACCAACTAGGTGATGAAGGGTACAACTCTAATGAACAATTTTGCCCTTCGGCTTGTGCCTCATTACTTTCCGGCAACTCGCCATTCTTTCCACCAACTAGGTGATGAATGGTACAATTTGTACCTTAAAAAATGTTTTTTATCCTTCGGCAACCTGCCGTCCATTCCATTAACTAGGTGATAAAGGAACTTACCTTCTTCCTACCAATTAGGTGTGGAACGGTACAACTCGTACCTATGAACTATTAGCATTCACAAACAATGGAAAACCCTAAGCCCTACAATTCAAAAGGTCAACAAGCTCAACTCAACCCAACTAGGGGAGCACTTAAGTTTGGGCTCCCAGGGATATGGTGCACAGGAAGCTAATTTATGGATTTTCCAAAGCTGCAAGAATTTTCGACTCGAGCATTTACAAGAACTCCGAAGGCAAAAGCTTCAACATTACTTCTTTGCTTTAGCAAGTGCGAAGCTTTGGTGTGTGTGATACTCATGTAGGCCAACGAAGGCTTCAAGCTATGTACAACATTTCAATTCAAGTAGAGAACTACGATGGCAATCAAGAGGTATCTTCGCACACTGATGATCACAAGTGTGCGAAGCAAAATCTATTTATATGGTTCTCCAACCCTTCAACAATTGGCAAATAACCCAACAAGGGAAAAGCTTTGCACATTGATGATTACAAGTGTGCTAAGCAAAATCTATTTATATGATTTCTCCAACCCTTCAACAATTGGCAAATAACCCAACAAGGAAAAGCACTTTTGATGATCACAGAATTAATGTATTTAAAATCTATTTATATGATTCTCCAACTACTTCAACAATTAGAAAATAACCCAACAAGGAAAAACACGCTGTGATGATCTGGGTAATGCTGAAGCAAAATCAATTATATGGTTCTACAAAAGCTTCCCACATGTGAAGGCCTAGAGCTTCCCACATGCAAAGGTCAGCTTCCCACATGCGAAGGACTAGAGCTTCCCACATGCGAAGATCGAGGCTTCCTGCATGCGAAGGCCAGGCTTCCACATGCGAAGGCCACGAGAGCTTCCCACATGCGAGGCCTAGAGCTCGCATGCGAAGATCAGCGACTTCCCATGTAAAGGTCGAGCTTCCCACATGCGAGTCAGGAGCATCACACATGCAAAGGTCCAAAGCTTCCCACATGGAAAGGTCTAGAGCTTTCCCGCGTGCGAGCACAAGAAGCTTCCCCACATGCGAAGGCCCAAAGCTTCCCCACATGTAAAGGTCTAGAGCTTCCACATGCGAAGGTCCAAAGCTTCCCACATGCGAAGGCCCAAAGCTTCCCACATGCGAAGGTTAAAGCTTCCTACATGCGAAGGTCAAAACCCAGCAATGTAAGGCCTGGGAAACTTCCCATATCACGAGATCCAAAACTTCCCATGTAAAGGCCTAGAGCTTCCCACATGCGAAGGTCTAAAACTTCCCACATGCGAGCTAGAGCTTCCCACATGCGAAGGTCAAGAGCTTCTCACATGCGAAGGTCTAAAAGCTTCACACTTACAAGGTAAGCTTCAACTATAATCTTCCAACAAGGGAGCCACTCACGGAAGGAAGACTACAAATCTTTCAAGGCGATACTCAATATTTTGGTACTTTGGCGCTCACGAGATCAATACCTTTCATGGCAACCCTCATCGATCGAACTTGAGACTCCCATATATGCTACTTCACCTCGGTACTCGAAAGTTTAAGTGATTACTTAAGTCACTTGAATGTTACAAGTCCCCAGCGAGGAAGTTTTCCTCACTCGAGAACTTGGGGGAGCAGCTTTGTTTGTACCATATACTTCACCAATCCTGAAACACTACCGAGGCACAAGTCAACCGTGCCTTCGGAGACCTCTTTGAAGGGTTCGTAAGGCGCCCCTGCCCGAAGCACATGAGTTTCCTTCAACCAAGAGGCCAACACGTGTCAACACCAGAGAAAGCTCTTAGAGTCCCACATTGACCGCGGACGAAAACAAGGGACTCTTCTCAATTATAAAAGAAGATCATTCTCCGACAATTAAGTTCTCATGATCTTAGACCCTCTGATATCTTATTAGAACTCACTAATGATGATTATGCCTAATCCCATGTATTATGTAAACTCTACATTATTAATGAGAACTCCTCTACCTTCGTGGACATAGCCCAACTTAGGGTGAACCACGTACACCTCGTGTTTGCTTCCCATCCCTATCACATCATACATTATCTTCACTTGATGACCTGAACAATCTAGCGAAAGTCATCTCACCTTGACACTTTACGTTGTTCCAAAGTCCACTCGATTTTGTGCATCAACATTTGGCGCCGTCTGTGGGAAGCTCTACTGATTTCTACTCTCACCACCTTGACCAAGCTGAGTCTTATCTTTCAGACCTTCCCATTCGACCGAGTACCCCTTTTCAGCATGGGAAGCGAGAAGGGCCAAATGACCCATCACAATACACCTCTCATGTGTAGTGCGAGGCAGAGGAAGGATAAATGACCTGCTGATCTTCATGCCAGAGTCAAGGAGCTTGAAGCACAAAACAGTAAAATGGCGGGCAGGAATGAAGTCCTTCAAGAACAATACATGAAAGTCTTCCAGATGCTCCAGGATGAAAGGCAAGCTTAGCCTCAGGTACCCGTCATTGGGCATCATGAAACCTCTCGAGTTATAGATTGACAGCTCGGTACTCGCCAACTTGGAGGGGCACCTGGCCTTAACTTGGAAGGTAGATTCGCTGAACAGCAGCTTCCCCAACAAGGCGGTGATCAACACAAAACTTCTCTCAACCCAATTGTTTCAACCCGCAGCAGGAGAAGTGGAAAAAGACATCTTCTTGCAGAAGGGGTTGAAGGATAAAAAGTCGTGTATCGTGATTGTCGAGACTTCCTAGATCAGCATAGGAAGGAGCCTGTTCAAATAAGCTCGAAGATCAACGACCTAATGGTCTTGGAGAAACTTGGTCCTACGCTTCCCCCTAAGCAAGTCGACAACTTGAGGAAGGAACAACAAACCTTTGGAAGACAAAAGGGTGTAGGAGACTCCAGAGGTTACCAACATGTGCATTCCAGAGGTCAGCACTTTGAGTACAAAGAAATGACGTATGTCTCTGACCAAGCTTCTCCCCTACCAAACAACGATAGACACTTGAGAGGAATAGCTATTTTGGTTTCTGACTTCGCACAAGACCCCATCATCAGACATCTTTTGGAGGAAATAAATAAGTTGAAGGGCGAGCGTTAGCCCGAGATACCCTATTGGAACCACCCTAGGCCTGGCCCGTTGACAAGGAGGATTCTTAGCACCCCTCTCCAAGCAAAGACGAAGCAAAAGCTTGGCTTACAGTTGTATATCGGAAAAGAAGATTCGATTGAACACCTTAACCGCTTTAAGTCTACTATGGTGTATCGCATGCATATGGATGAGGAGCGATGTCTTTTTTTTCCCTCCATCCTATCTGATGGAGCCCTTAATTGGTACTGTCATCTTCAACCCGAGACGATGGATTCCTTCGACGAACTAAAGAAGCTCTTCGTGGCTTAACATATCTTCCAGACTGATCGTTTGCACTCTGCAGATGACTTGTACACCATTCGTCAAAAGCCATAAGAGTCATTGCTTAAGTATGCCGGTCACTTCAACCATGAATACTCTCAATGTGCAAAGACAAATGACAAAACAACTCTTAAGGCCTTCCCGATAGGTATGCGTGAATGCTTCTTTGAGTACGTGATCAATGCTAACACTTGGAAGACTTACTCCAAGGTAGGAAACGAAAGCCTAGTTTTACCAAGTGAGAAGGTTTTGGCCATCCAGACACATGTTGCATCCCTTTTCTGCTCCACACAGCGACCCGCTAAGTCACCAAACTTATTCGTCATATGGCAAGAGGAAGGACTTTTACCCTTAACAATCTTATTACAACATGGATAATGGTTTGTATTGAGACAACCAAATGTAAGTGTGCCTCTAACTACTATGACTCTAGGGTCAAGCCTCGCTCTTTCAAAGTGGGAGACTAGGTACTGAAGAAAAGGCTACTCAGTGACAATGACTCAAGTGGCAAAACCCTCACTATTATAAAACTTCAGCATGAACGATACTATATACTCTAACTCAGAGCTTCAACATGCATACTTTACTCAAGGTAAATAAAACTAAGTGGGACAACCAACATGGTTAGCCAAAAAAGCAATATTCTGATGCATATTCATATATTTCATTAAGCTCAAACCTTGGGTCATATATCCAAACAATGGATTCCATAGTAAAACATTCATAAGCAACATGCATACATGATCATCACTTATGTCATAAGCATCACTCATGTCAATCATCATAAACGTCACACCTTCAACACATTCATACATAAGCCAACTGAGCTTCAGAAGGGTGTCAACATATATTTTTGCCCTTCGACATGTGCTACATTGCACCTTGGTAACTTGCCACTTTTCCAACCAACTAGGTGGTGAAGGGACTCACATTCACATCACCAACTAGGTGATGAAGGGTACAACTAGTACTCTAATAAACAATTTTTCCCTTCGGCATCTGTTACATTGCACCTTGGCAACTCACCACTCTTCCTACCAACTAGGTGATGAAGGAACTCACCTTCACATCACCAACTAGGTGATGAAGGGTACAACTCTAATGAACAATTTTGCCCTTCGGCTTGTGCCTCATTACTTTCCGGCAACTCGCCATTCTTTCCACCAACTAGGTGATGAATGGTACAATTTGTACCTTAAAAAATGTTTTTTATCCTTCGGCAACCTGCCGTCCATTCCATTAACTAGGTGATAAAGGAACTTACCTTCTTCCTACCAATTAGGTGTGGAACGGTACAACTCGTACCTATGAACTATTAGCATTCACAAACAATGGAAAACCCTAAGCCCTACAATTCAAAAGGTCAACAAGCTCAACTCAACCCAACTAGGGGAGCACTTAAGTTTGGGCTCCCAGGGATATGGTGCACAGGAAGCTAATTTATGGATTTTCCAAAGCTGCAAGAATTTTCGACTCGAGCATTTACAAGAACTCCGAAGGCAAAAGCTTCAACATTACTTCTTTGCTTTAGCAAGTGCGAAGCTTTGGTGTGTGTGATACTCATGTAGGCCAACGAAGGCTTCAAGCTATGTACAACATTTCAATTCAAGTAGAGAACTACGATGGCAATCAAGAGGTATCTTCGCACACTGATGATCACAAGTGTGCGAAGCAAAATCTATTTATATGGTTCTCCAACCCTTCAACAATTGGCAAATAACCCAACAAGGGAAAAGCTTTGCACATTGATGATTACAAGTGTGCTAAGCAAAATCTATTTATATGATATTCCCCAACCCTTCAACAATTGGCAAATAACCCAACAAGGGAAAGTTTGTAATAATCGATGATCACAAGTGTGCTAAAAAATCATTATATTCTCCAACCCTTCAACACTGGCAAATAACCCAACAGTGTGGAAAGCTGCGACACTTAATATCAAGTGTGCGAAGCAAAAATCTATTTATATGATTCTCCAACCCTTCAACAATTGGAAAATAACCCAACAATGAAAAGCTCGCACACCGATGATCACAAGTGTGCGAAGCAAAATCAATTTATATGGTTCTACAAAAGCTTCCCACATGTGAAGTGCCTAGAGCTTCCCACATGCGAAGGTCCGTAGCTTCCCACATGCGAAGGACTAGAGCTTCCCACATGGAAGGCCTAGAGTTTCCCATATGAGAAGGGACTAGAGCTTCCCACATGCGAAGGTTCGTAGCTCTCCCACATGCGAAGGTCCAGAGTTTCATACATGGCGTCCAAAGTGCCTTTCCCACATGCAAAGGTCCAAAGTAAATTTTCCCTACATGCGTAAGGCGCTCCACATGCGAAGGTCCAGAGCTTCCCACATGCGAAGGTCCAGAGCTTCACATATACAAAGGTCCAAAGCTCCCCACATGCGAAGACCTAGAGCTTCCACATGCGAAGGTCCAAAGCTTCCCACATGTAAAGGTCTAGAGCTTCCACATGCTAAGGTCCAGAGCTTCACACATGCATGCGATGTCCAAAGCTTCTCACATAAAGGTCTGGCAGCTTCCCACATGCGAAGGTCCAAAGCTTCACACATGCGAAGGTCCAAAGCTTCCCACATGCGTAAGGTCCAAAACTTCCCACATGCGAGAGTTAAAGCTTCCCACATGCGAAGGTCCAAAGCTTCCCACATGTAAAGGCCTAGAGCTTCCACATGCGAAGATCCAAAACTTCCCATGTAAAGGCTTATAGCTTCCCACATATGAAGGTCCAAAACTTCCTATTAGTTGCCTATTCCACATGCAAAGGTCAAGAGCTTCCCACATGCGAAGGTCTAAAAGCTTTACACTTACGAAGGTCAAAAAAGCTTCAACTATAAGCCTCCAACAAGGGGCCACCACGGAAGGGAAGACTACAAATCTTTCAAGGGCGATACTCAATATTTTGGTACTTTTGGTGCTCACGAAGATCAAGACCCTTCACTTCCTAAGAACCCTCCTCGATCTGGAGACTTGGGGGACTCCTATATATGCTAATACACCTCAATACTCGAAAGTTTCGTGGATTACTAAGTCACTTGAATGTTACAAGATCCCAACCGAGAAGTTTTTCCTCATTCCTGAACTTGGGGGAGCACCACAGCACCATACTTCACCAATCCCGAACTACCGAGCACCGGTCAACTTCGTACCTTCGTAGACCCATCAAGGGTTCAGCGCATGCGACCCCCGCTGGCCATGAGTTTCCCCCTCTCCAACCAAGAGGCCAATCACAACATGACACGTGTCAATTCGCAGAAAGCTCCTGTAGTCCCCACATCTACCGCACGAAAACAGGGGACTCTCCTCAATTATAAAAGAAGATCATTCTCCGACAATTAAGCCTCATGATCTTATGTGATATCCCACATCGACTAGCTTATAGTGGGGTGATGTACCTTATATGTACATACCCACCTCCATTTAGCACGAGGCATTTTGGGAGCGCACTCGGCTTTGGAGTCCATCGGAACTCCTGGGTTAAGCGAGTTTAATGGGAGCAATCCCATGAGGGGTGACCCACTGGGAAGTTGCTCAGGAGTTCCTAGAAACAAAGTCGTGAGGGCGTAGGCCCAAAGCGGACAATATCGTTCTACGACTGAGCCGGTCCTGGATATGACAAAATGGCATCGCAGCCACTCGCTGCCTGCACGGATGTGCCGGCGAAGACGCTTAGGTTCCCCTTAAGTGGGGTGGATTGTGATATCCCACATCAATCCAACGGAGAGGGGGTAATGTGCCTTATATGTACATACCCACCTCCATTTAGCACGAGGCCTTCGTTGGGAGCTGCATCGGCTTCTGGGAGTCCATCTAACTCCAAAGTTAAGCGAGTTTGGTCCTATGTAATCCCATGATGGGTGACCCACCTGGGAAGTTGCTCGTGAGTTCCGTAAGCAAAGCCGTGAGGGCGTAGGCCCAAAGTGACAATATCGTGTTACAATGAGTCGGTCCTGGATGTGACATCTGTGCACTTCTCCGATCCTTTATTATAACCTCACTAATGATGATTATATCTAATCCCATGTATCATGTAAACTTTACATTATGAATGAGAACTCTACCTTTGTGGACGTAACTCCAACTTAGGAGAACCACGACATCTCGTGTTTGCTCTCTATCTCTATCATATCATACATTATCTTCACTCGATGACCTAACATTCTAGCTAAGGTCATCTCACCTTGACACTTTACGTTGTTCCAAAGTCCACTCGATTTTGTGCATCAAAAAGGCTGAAATCAGATCATGAATAAAATAACAAAATAATTAAATTAAAATTTGTAAATGCAGGAATTAAATGTATTCAAAAAATAAAGTTCATCAAATAAATATCGAAAATCAAAGACAAGAAACATTAGAGCTCGGCCCATCACCAATAATAATCATATATAGTTTTACTCAATTACTTATGAATTAATACATGCACTTTGAAGGTTATTTTCTTATTGCATACTCTACTAGTGATATTCAAGCTAAAATGTATACTCCAACATGCAACCCATCCGTGATATTCAGATCAAATATGAACATGAAAGACTCATTAAGTCGGTGAAACCTTTGAAAACCATGCAACCTTTAAGAATTTATATTCATCTTAAGTACGAACTTTACAAATTATCAATCACAAGAAGCCCTAAACCAATTTAAGGGTGATATTCCAACATAGATTGCATCCAATTAATTGTTCATATCCTAATGGTGACTACATTAAGATAAGTAAATAGTTTGGCATGTCCGGTGATTGACAATCAAAGTAACATGCATAATATCATAAGCAATTGAAAAGAAAACTACATATTCATGCTAAAGGCTCAAGGCCTCACCCTAGAAAAAGAATTATTAGTTACGCATAATCATAATTAAAATCATAAGGTTATATAGATGAAACCAAAAACACTGCTAGAAAAGTAGTAAAAACGCCAAAAGCCAAAGCCAGTTCTCCACATTTATTCTCTAAATCTGTTTCCCCAAACCCCAGAGACCTGGGCCATATACCAGAAACCCAAATCCTACAAAAATAGACTTCTAAAAAATCAGGAAACAAAAACAAAAACAAATTAATTACATATTCATTTTCTAACAAGAATTTGACTGCAGAAAATCCTCTTTTGATTGACCAAATCAGCTCCAAATTAGGCCCACAATATGCTGTTAAGCTAAAACATCCTCTACAACTTTGTAGAAACCTCGGGCCCAAAAGGTCATCTTGGATCACTTATACGCCAAATAAGTCCAAAAACGTGAATTTGTTTAAATTACGCAATCCATCTTCAATTATTTGTCACACTCAACCGGCACAGAATTAAGGCTGAAACTTGACATAATCTTCTAGCTACAAAACTCCACAATTTGTTCATTTAAAGTGGAAAGTCGATTCAATTCATCCTGACAAAAGCATATAAAGAGTATCAAAATTCTCTAAAAAACAAACATAAAGCTAACTTGGTCTATACCCCATCATGACCTTGTATATGAATTATAATAGACACAATTTAACTTTAGAATATCAATTAAATGGATCCTAATATTTTGGTTCACAAAAATATGAACATGGTCTATACCCCACGCGCCACGCAACCAGTAACATGGTCCCATACCCCACACCACAAAATGTCCATTCTTGGTAGGGTTTTAACTATCGGTTAACCACTACTAAATAAAGCCACATGAAACACAAATCCCTTGAGTGGGAGACTTGTACCATTGAGAACTGTTGTAAAACTTTTGTTTCCTTTGGTCAAAAGTTTTAGGTGATGGGCCCTCCTACTTTTCTTTGTTTGCCATCATCTAGTCACCCACCGCGAGCTCTCGAGTTACTCGGTATTGTGCACTCTGGTTTTAATCGCTGGATTTTTTGTTTTAAAATATAAAAAATCAAGATCCAACGGTTAAAAAAACTGAGTATCCCGTACTCCGAGCACTCCAAGAATTTTGCCCACCGCCATCCCTTACTTAGCAAAACAAAGTCTATTACGTAACCCAAGTGAGGAAAAAATGGGAGGGAGCAGACGGGAGGAAAAGAAGGGAAGAAAAGAAAGGAGAAAGAAAAGAAAGGAGAAAGAAAAAAAGAGAAGAGACAAAAGAGAGATAGAGGGAATTTTATAGTCCGATTATTTCGGATACTTAATGAAAATATTGTTGCTCTCGAGAATATAAGCACAAATCACTCAATTTTGTTAATATTGTATCTCATTTACTTTCCACGCACGCTAATATGCCCGTATTTTTACAACAAGAACCACATATTCCATTTCCATCAGGACCAAGAACACCAACAAAAGGTGTTGAGAATAAATTTCATATTGATTAGAAAATGAACTCTATTATTGTAGAATCTTTACTTTCTTCACAAGGGCATAACTGCCCCACCCCTTTAGAAAGGTAAGTTGTGAGTGAAGTGCCTCCCACGCTTCTGGGGCAAATACGGGAAGCAAGTATGAATGAAGATCTCCTCCAATCAAAACCACACTCAAGTGTTACCACTTATAGTTTACCATGATCATCAGTGTGTCCACATGATAGCTCAGCATTGCTTTACCATATCAAAAATCAATTACATATCGTAAGAGTTACCATTCTAAAAATCAGTGGTATAAGTGACAAAATGAGAAAGTCTAACAATCAGCAGCCCTTGCTGATAATATTGTAAGACCAGGCTAGGGTTTGAAGAGGTACTATTGTAAAATCAGTGGTATAAGTGAATGAGATATCAAGAGGTGTCCAACATGATTCATCAAGGTAGGGTTTGAATTCCCCCTCATCGTCTCTCTTGAATAAACATGTTTGCAGTGTAGATTAACCGCTAACAGTCTTTGATCGAATGCAAGAATCAACAATGTTACTTCACCCCAGCAAGAACAGCTTCAGATGTGTCCTTGTACTGCATATATGTGTGTGTGTGTATTCAAAGTAATCTTCAAGGTAGAAGCAATTCCTTCATGAATGGCTGGTTCAAACTCATTGGGATCATATATATATATATATATATATATATATATTTGCTTGGAACTGCAAACTTTGGTGTCTGCATTTGGGAGGGATTTCATCAGAAGCCCTCCTTTGATGCATCTGTAACCTTGAGAAAACCCTAACATATAAGTTTTCTTTGTCTCATGGAAAACTAATTTGTGAAAAAAAAAAAGACGTGTGGTTAAGAGATGAAAGCAAATTCGTATGTACGTACACAACCCCCAACACTAAGTGCGATCACACTGTGACACCAACCCCTCAGTTTTTCTAGTAGTGTAAGGTATAACTACTGCTTCAACAAGGTTGCTGTTTGGCCCATCGTAGGTGCATGGACCTTAACCTTGCCTGAAGGTATCAGATTCCACCTAAAGAATTTTTGACATTTTGACAAAATTAAGCCACGTTTTGATAATCATTTTGTAACTTTCAGTGAAAATTAAGAATTTGTGTAGTAATTGATTTCAATTCTCAGTTAGAAATTGAAATTTTGAAAATTAAAAACAAAAAATTACTTTGTGAGTTATCAAAATTTGTCTTAATTCACTTTTTGGATTCGAATAATGATAGAAACACCAAATTTGAATCTCAAATAATGTGGCATGTGCATGTGCCATGTTACTAAAATTAAGTAATCAATTCCAACTAGGATTCAGATTAACTAATTTATTTTAGGTAGAAAATTAAAAACTTTAACCCTCATTAATCAGAATACCCTGCACCATCATTACCACTTTGCCCACTGTCGTCTACCATTGCTCTCTTCCTTCACCAGTTTTGCTGCCCTACGGTGGTGCTATGGCGTGTCGGCACTGCGGCGCAACGGCCTTAAGTGGCTATTAAATAGGCGCTAAATTAGTGGCAATTAACAATGGGTAATTTTCACTTTACTACTTTCTGGCATCGTGGAAATTGGCATTTACTTTACCATTGGCTTTTTTTTTTTCGTCTCACTTTCATAATCATGAAAGTTTGATTTTTCCGACACTTTTATACTTTGATTAGTCTATCCATCAAGTGCTCCATTAATCGATGAAGGCAGATCGTGGCCCACCAAATTTGTGTCAATGTGGACAATAAATATTAAAAATTAAGGGAATTGTTATTTGCACTCCAAACTTTCTATATTTAGAAAGAAAAATACACTTGTGAGGAGTGCAAAATGAAAATTTTAAAGTGCCAACAAGCCATAAAATTAATTAATTAATAAATAATAAATAAATAAAAAGAAAAGTATCTCCCTTTATGAGTTTCTTTCCCCTCCCTCTTGACTCACCGCACATTCACCCCACTCTTCTGTTAGTGACAACGGTTGCTGGCAGATACGCCAGAAGAGGCGGAGAATTATGGGTTTTGTGGGAAGAGATTTTGAGGTGGGTTTGAGGAATACAGTATTTAGGAAGATGAGAAAGTTAAGGGAATGAGATCAATTGAGTAAGAAAACAAACCAAATGGTCATCAATACATCCCACCCACCCAACCCGTCAACAACCCCACTGCCGCGACAATCTCTCCTCGACAATCGCAAAAGCCTCGTCTCCCTCCTTCTTTTATTTCTCCCACAAACTGATTTTCACTTCACCGCTTTTTAATTTGAATTTAAATTGGACAAGAAAAGGAGTAACAAAGTGATAAATTCAAGGGAATTAAGAAATGTGAGTTCATTTTCATTTCTCATTCTTGATTCCAAGTCGGCCATAGGGAGTTCTAGTCTTCATTAAAGACGCAGAATTCACTGACCGAATGCTTAAGGAAGAGAAAGAAAAAGAAATGGAAAGAGAACTTAGGCAATACAAACCACCACTTTCTCCACTTCCACTCCGTCAATCTGTGACCGACCTTCCTAATTTTATTGTATTTATTTTCCGAACGTGTGAATTGACCAATATGCCCCCTAAACGGGGCTAAGTGGAACTCTTTTAAATTTTGACTTACTTATCGTATTCTTGTAGCACTCACAATTGCCAAATTCATGAGCGAAGCGACGTAATTCTGACGTGTAATGAAAACGTTCCGTACGTTTAAATTATTTATTTCCTATTTTGAGGGTGTTGTGTTGCATGCCGCAAAGGACCCCCTTTCCCCGCTTAATTTGGAAACCCAAATCTCTCTTCTTTCTTTTCCTCGACCTCACTCTCCCCCTCATTTTTCTTCTTCTTCTTCCCGTAAAACATACCTTACGTACAAATAGCGGCCACGCCACTTTCTTCGAATCAAGTCGAACCAATACTACCACCTTGTTCGCTCCCGACCTCGAACTCATGGTATAAACCGATTGCCCAAACTCTCCGCCGATCGACAAAAAATTGCAATAATGTACATCCGAGCTTTTCTCGGAGAGTTTTCACAAATTCCGACCAAGGTGAGACTTCTAACCACCACCATTAGCTTTCTTGTTGAGTAGATGAATTTTCATACTACATTCGTGTGTTTTGGTCGTGTTTTTTAGATCGAGATTTTCCAGCCTAATTTCGTGCCATTTCCAACCACTTTCAAACCCAAAATATGTACAATCGTGTTCTCCTCTTTAGCTTCATTTTGAATGTAGATTGTGTAAAATGGTTTAGAAATGACTTTGAAAATTTTTCAAAAATCCAAATGAAGTTCGTATGACGTCACCAAAGACTCCACCGAGTTGCAGTTTGGCGACCTAAGGCTCGTACCGACTTAAACTCGGTCTATAATAACCATGACGTTAGCCGGTTTTAGACCTGGTCTAGACCAAGAATATTCTGGGCATATTCCTTAACGCCGTTAGGAATATTCTCGTTTGCGTGAGCCACACGTGAACCGAGTCACCCTTGCGTGAGCCACGCGTGAGGACATGACATTTACGCCCTACCCTCGGCACCCATGTGGATACCGAGTTCGCGTGCTGGCCGACACCTTCGTAAGTATGACGAAGCCGTTAAATGCATGACAACACTTAGTTGAAAAGAATTAAATTACCATAAAGTTGCGGAATTCAATGTCAATATACATATGATTCAGAGCGTACTAATTTGAAACAATTAAACAAAATAATAGAATGAGTCTTAAAATCTCTATCCATAACAGGGATGGATATTATTATAGAAACTGAAAAGAAAAAAGATGAATCCCTACGTGGTCGGGAGTATGGATCGTAGTCGCCACACATGCCTCGACTCGCCCGATGCTCTATCACTAGGTCCCGAAGGGGGCGAAAAACAAAGGTGTGAGTGGACGAAAATAAAAGCTTCGAAATACCTTCTTTTCAACATAGTAACTCCCCTGTTTGAAACTACAAGATATTTGCAAAATCATACTACCGTAGTATGTATCAAAACGTACTTTAATATAAGTATATAGGGCCGAAAGTAAATCCTCAACGCGAAACTGTAAATAATACCATAATAGATGTCAACCCATACTTTATAAGTATAACTCGGAAATATATATATATATATATCAACATAATTCCGTAAATAACAATTCATATTCCCATAAATCGTTTCGCCATATATATATATCAATAGTATAGATAAGAAATCCAACACAAAAAGGTATATGAGCAATCACCCATGTACGTGAGCCGAGGAACACCTCTCAATCCCCGTACAAGCATTTTACGTTATCAATCAATTTGTGCAATTCTAGTACCACACACATGTAAGCACCCTGCTTTAGCGTCACACCCGAGTCCTTACGTAATGGGGTCTTTTCCCAAAAATAAACATAAACGTAAGACAAGCTTAATTAAGGCATTTACCGGACAATACCCCGGAGTACAAAGCGTGTGACCAAACATGTGAGACTTGTCCTACGGCCGTGAGACGGTACTACAAACGGGAGAAAGCATACCAAGTGTGCTTGAAAACACATACATATATCATGTGTAGAAGAAGCAATATCACATTTTCATAATTTCAAATATTTAAACGTTGTATAATCGAACATAATCATGCTTAGAAGCCATAAAAATTAAATACCAATATAAAAATAGAACCATGATAGTCTCACATCTCTCAAAATCACTCATGCAAATATATATGTCCTATATATATATAGATATAAAGTACGCCTCTCAAAAACATTTAAACTCATGTAAGAAAACCATTTCATAAAATATTTTCAAGACATAAACCAAGTATGAAATCTCCTGTTGCCCTCCTCAAGTGTGGCGCCGAAGAATTACCTATTTAATATTAGGGGAAAAATTAGAACTTCCCTAATATAAGCACATAGGCCCTATAGAAAATATTCCAAAAATAACACTATTTTGAGGCAAAACGGCTTGAAAAACAATTTTCATGAGCCCGAAACTCCTGGCTACCGCCGTGGCGCGCCACATGCGCCGCCACGCGCCGGAAACGGTCGGACGCGCCGCCACGCGCCGGAGGTGGCTCCCTACTCCGCTGGGTACGCACTGCACGCGCTGGCACGTGTCGCCACGCACCGGCGCGTTCCCACGCGCCGGCACGTGTCGCCACGCGCCGGCACGTGTCCCCACGCGCGCACGCGCCGCCGACGCGCCGTTAAAGCAATGTAATATTCTGATGCCGTGAGGAATATTCCGTTACCGTTGACGAAATATTCTTTTGTCTTCTTCCACTTCCGCCGGTCGCCGCAGCGCCGCCGTCCTCCGCCGTCCGGTTCACCTGCACTGAAAATTTTTCGAAAATGTCCAAAACTTTAAAATTCATAACTTCTTCTGCTCTTTTTGGCCAAATTTAACGTGCTATATCAAAATGAAGGTATTGACGAGTAGAATATCTTCTATACCAATTTGAGGCCGGAAAAAGGCCGGAGATGGCCTGAATGCTGGAAGCTTTTTTGGAAACCCTAATTATGTTCTCCTCTCAAAATCGCACTAAATCGGACGTTCTTATATCGATTTGAACCTACTCAATCCAATAAAACCAATGGTAATGGTTTCGAGGCTTACCTATGCTCTGGATTGTACATAAACTTGAATGGCAATTCGTCGTTTTCGTTCGGCGCGCTTGGACGTATTTGCTTGAGTTTGGGGACTTCGAAATCAAGGCCTGTCTCATAATGACGAGACGATCGTAATGGCTATAGTCTCGTGTCTCGGTTTGATGAGTTTTGTGATTCGGGTCTAAAATCTAGGGTTTGTGTATGTTTTGGAAGTTTTTGGCCGAGAGAGAGCGGGAGAGAAAGAGAGGGAGGCCGTTTCCAACGTGCGTAATGAATGGGGAAGGCTGACCGCACAAAGAGCCAGCCAAACCCTAATTCCAACTTATGGAGTGAAAATTACTAAAATGCCCCTACACTTTAAAGCTTCGTAAAATGTTCGTTTTAACTCCGAATTGAGTTCCGCTTGCCTCTCCACGAGCTGTCAGACACGAAAGTACATTATGAATATGTAAAGAAATAAATTTTCACAAGTCGTCTCGAAAAGTCAACATTGACACTAGGTATTTTGCAATTTCACATAAAATTTTTGGGACGGGGTTGTACACGTGAGGGCTCGTGGGACACTTTTTTCAATCTCTCACAACACGAGACAACTCGTGACGACGCGTACTACCTAGGGCAGTACATATGCTATTTTGGAGTGTTTTGAACCTCCGAATTGGCAAACAAGGGAGTATTGTCATTTATTAGTTTAATTAGTAACCTTAATGAGTTTAATCATTACTATAGTGATATCTCATATAGGTGAGACTTACAACGAGGAGTACAGGAGTTAGGCAAAGGTGAGGCGCTTACCACACAACTTCTCGTATCGTTGAGTGGGCTTTGTTTTATGAAACTTATAATATTAATACACTCTACTCATGATTTGCGAACTATTTTCTATCCCGTCATGCTTTTACTACGAGTTAAGTATAAAGTATATTATGTTGAGATTTGTGAAATTGTGATGCATGATCACATGTATTTTTATTTGCTCATCATACATGCATTCATCCCGTGTTTAGTGCACTCCGTCCGTGCCAAGACTAGCCTTCACATGTATGATAACATCCACACCGTTATGCTCTCCTTGGATCCATTGTAGGTGTTAGCATGTACTAGTTTGCATTAGGGCAGCTAGGGACTCGTATGTGACACGATTAATTCCAACTTCACGTGATCGTAGTACCGATCATATATTTATTACACCTGGCATGTTCCATGTAGCCGTTTCTACATGGGCTTGTGTCTCATAAGCAAGGATGAGTATACTATATTATATTGAGATAATTGTGTTTACCTCGTATCTTGCAAAGCTTGTGCCTTATATTGTTTTAATAGTTTTCATACTATACATGGTATGTTTTTAAATTATATGTGTTTCGTAGAGGGGTTACTTATGTTGCGGAAAGCAAAGGTTTTAGAAATGATTATTTTGCTTACTCACATTTTCTCGTTTTGCACCCCCTCTAGTACTTAGGGGCTGAACTTGTGGCAAGTGAAGATTTTACTCGGTGGTTCCCGACATCCTCGGCAAACTCTCGATGCACGAAGATGTATTTTTCCAGAAGCTGCATTATACCTATCTCACTGCGATGAAATTATTCTTACGTTACTCCACTTTGAGCCATGCCTCAAACCGATTACTTTGTACTTAGTCATGCACCTGAACTTCATTTGAATTTAATTTAGACTTTAGTTTTACATATTTGTACTTTTACACAACACTACATAGTGGCTTTCGCCATCCCTGGAGATGTCGCCAAAGATATCTGACTTGATATTGACACGTGGATATTTGGGTTGGGGTGTGTCAATTCCGCAACCTTCTCAATGATGCTCTAGGAGTTCTGCAATCCTCACTCGATGAACAAGTTCCCATTCAAATGACCAACATTCACTTCGACGACGACTCGAACCGTGAATAGCCCCTTCCACTTTGTTCTCCGCACCAAATTCCTTTTTAACTTCAATTTTTCAGTTTCTTTGAATTTGTTGTGTTTGATTTGGATTAGATGGCCTGTGAAGTTGGTTGTTTGGAGAAGGAAAGTTTATTTTTCTTCTTTATTGTTTTTTTCTTTAGTTTTTTTTAATAATTTTATATTTTTTAATGGGCCAAAGTTTTGTCACGTCATGGAAAACTTGAAAGATAAACTAACGGATGTATAAAAGTGTCAAAAATTAAACTTTAAATATGAAAGTCAGACGAAAAGTAAGTAGCAAAATGCAAAATTTCATGATACTTGAGGATAGTAAAGTGAGAATTACCCTTAATTAATTCAACAAAAAATTAAACCTTGTCGAGTCTCCTCAAGAAGACTCGAAATTTACACAATGCACAAATCTGTAGTAAGCGATAATTATAGGGATTCGAGCCCTACATTTAGGCTCCATGACACATCCCGACCCGATGTACACGTGGACACCCAAAAGTCGAATGTAATGGGCGACACCACGTAGGGTGACGAAAGCCAAAATGAAGAAATAGGAAATAATTGAATGAATTAATGAGTAGGATGTACAAATTTCGTACGTAGTAAGAATTAATAAATAAATAAATGCTTATCGTACGAATACGAAATACCGAAAATTTACAAATAAAGAGAATTCTCAACAACTTCATACCACCGGTTCGACGTCGATGCACTCTAGCCACTAAACCCGGGAGGCACACAAATGGGCGGTGAGTGGGCCATAGCTAGTTTTGTAAAACCTTCCTTTAGAAAATACTAACCTCGTAAAAAACAAGTACGAAGTTTCGAAAACCGTTCTTGAAAACGTACTATAATAGTAGGTAGAAAATCAAGGTAAGTACGGAAATGTACTTACCGTCCGAAACGCAGAGTCACATTTCGACATAAAATACTTATCAAAAAGTTCGTAAAATAAAGTTAACGGAAAATCAGAATCAAATAATACAAGTATTCGTGGCACGTTGAAAATCTCGAGATAACTCATAATCCAACTACAAGATAAATGCTCTAATAGGCAAGGCGTACACACGAGTTCATGGCGTATATATTCCGTCATGAACAGCCGAGGTGTATAAATAAAGTTACGCCACTACGATCACGTGAAGCCGGCGCACCGTATCACAACGGTAGCCCGGGCGCCATAACACCGAATGTGTCGGGCACCTACTATGGATCCATAGTGAGCAGACGGCGTGGGTGAACAATCACGTGAAGGGCTTGTCCCGGCCTGACAAGACAATAAACACGACACACCCCACCCCTCGATACCCATGGATACCGAGTGCGAGCGTGTCAAGCCGACACTGCAAGTGACCTAAGCCATTAAATGCATGACAACACTTGTAGAAAACGAAATTAAATTGTATTAAAGTTGCGGAATTCAAGGTCAATATGCATATGGTTCAAGAGCGTACTAATTTGAAACAAAGGAAATAAAATAGTGAGTCAAGTTCCTAAAATCTCTATCCACAATGTGGATGGATATTATTATAGAAATCGACAATGTAAAAGATAAATCCCTACATGGTTGGGATATCTCGATCGTAGCCGGCTAATGTAGAAGTCTCGACCTCGCCGCATGCTATCTCACTATGTCCCGAAGGGGGCGCAAAACAAAGTGTGAGTGGACAAAAATAAAAGTTTTCACAAACCTTCTTTTCAAAGTATTAACCCCCCGCTTGAAAACCGCAGTTGTAGAAATATACTACCATAGTATAGTTCGTAAAGATATTATAAACGCATAATCGAAATATTCCCGGAAAGATTTACATTTCCGTAAGTCACAAATCATAAATATCCACAATATAGTAATGGAAACCGTCACAAGGTATATACGCAATCACACATGCACGGGTTGAGGAATGCCTCCCTCTCAATCACCGTACAAGTCCAATACGTTAATCAATAATTTGTACTCCTAGTACCACACACATGTAAGTCCCAGCCGCAGCGTCACACCCGAGTCATTACGCAGCGGGGCCTTTTCCCATAAACAACAACAATAATCGTAAGACAAGCTTGCACTAAGGTATTTAATGACAATACCCCGGAGTACAAGGCGTGTGACCCATACATGTGAGAACCGTCCTATGGCCATGAGAACGGTACTACAACGTAGTGAAAGCATACCTATGTGAAGTTTGAAAACACATACATACTCATGTGTTTGAATATATGAACAATATCCCTTTCATAATTCCCAAATATATAACATTGCATAAATAAATCCTTCCCCAAAACCATATATCAAGATCATTTATTATTTATGCAAAAGTAGTCATGGTGTAAACCATTTCATAATATTTATTCATACTTTGATAAATAATCAAATCACCAACTAAACCATTTTCCAAAGAATAACCATAAATAAAACAAATATGGTTGCATAATCAATTATCAACAAAGGTATATATTTAAACATAAATATATATAAATAAACACGCTTCAAAACCATTTAAAACCATATGGAAATCAATTCATATTCATTTCTAAACATAGAAATCATTTAAGAAAGCAAAAGTCCACCACAAAGTGGACGGAGTGAAATCTCCCTGTTGCCCTCCTCAGTTATCGAAGAATTACTCTATTTAAAGTTAGGGAATAAATTAGAACATCCCTAAAAATAATTAAAATTAAGCCCTAAAGAAAACCCCCAAAATAATATTATTTTTATAAACAGCTTCAAAACGAATTCCGGGCCCCGAAAACTCCTACCGCCGTCCACCGCCGCCGGGCGCCGGCTGGGCGGGCGCCACAAGACGCGCCGGAAACGGTCGGAAAACCGCTCCACGCGCCGGGAAACCCCACGCACCGGCCGACGCCGCCCACGCGCCCACGCGCCCGCCGACGCGCACTGCTAAGTTTAACTAATATACCTTCGCCGTTAGGGAATATTCCCTCGCCGTTAGGAATATTCCGCTACCGTTAACGGAATATTCCCTCTCCTCCTTCCTCTCGCCGGGCCGCTGGAGCCCGCCTCGCGCGCCGCCGCCGCCGCCCAGCCTGGCCTAACCGGAATTTTAATACCGATTAATTCCCAAACTTCAAAATTCATATCTTCCTCATTCTTTGTCCAAAATTGACGTGCCATATATCAAATTGAAGGTATTGAGGAGTAGAATATTTTTATACCTATTTGAGGCCGGAAAAGTGGCCGGAGATGCCTGAAATTGGCCGGAGGTAAGCCTCCTGAAACCCTAATTCCGTTCTCCTCAATACTGCACTAAATTTCACGTACTTTATATCAAATTGAACCTACTCAATCCAACAAAGCCAATGGTAATGGTCTCGAGGCTTACCTTGGTCCTGGTTGCATACGTAAAATGACTACAAACTTACCTAAACCGTTCCGAGACGTCGGTTTGAACGAACTGCCCGAGTTTGAAGAATCTGGAAATCACCGCCTCGGGTCCGTAATGACGAGACGATCGTGACGTATGGATTTTGGGCGACGGTTTGGTGGTTTTGTGATTCAACCAAGATTAGGTTTCGGTAAGTTTTGAACTTTGGTTTAGAGAGAACAAATGGGAGAGACAAATCGTCGTTTCAACGTGCACAAATGGGATGGGGAAGCAGCCAACCAAAACCCTAATTCCCACACACGGAGTGGAAAATTACCAAAAATGCCCCTATACACTTTAAAGCTTCGGTGAAACGCTCGCCAACTCCGAATTGAGTCCCGCTTGCGTCCACGCGTTCGTGCTCTACGAGCACATCAAGAATATGTAAAGAAAATAATTTTCACAAGCCGTCCCGAAAAGTCAACAAAAAGTCAACTTTGACCTTAGGGGTAAATTGGTCACTACATAAATTTTGGGACGGGCTGTAACAAACACCGTGTAAGCCTCCCAAGTTGAGCGTACAAAACATGCCACGGAGTATTTTTAAATAAAATAAGTGAGGTAATTTCCCTTTTGGGATAACCGTAAAACAATCAATAAATAAAGTATTCTCGGGTGCCGACCAAATCTCTGCTAAGTATAACTCAATACTACGTGAAATACCAAGAATACACCACTTGGACGCCAAGGTATAGAAATACCAACTTAATGGTGTTTAGAACCCAAAAATACTTGTAGAAAATTACCACTTCCAAGGTTCACCTAAAATACGGCTCAAGGCCGTCTAATAGGTATAAAAACCCATAATCACAAATAAGCACAATGTTCATTAATTCTCTAAAACCCCTAAATAGGGTCAAGTCTGGACATAAGCAATACGCGTACAAAAATAATACTAAATTACCAATTTAATGGTGTATTCCCAAAATGGAAATGAAAATAAAGCCCACTGACTATGGCCTAACGAAATACTCTGAGACGATAGTAAACCAAGTATTTGCCATGAAATACAAGGTCTACTAACAATACGAGATAAGTACCAATCTAAAGTCACTAACTAGTGTAGGCATAAATAAGTTTTGCTAACAAGTATAACAATAATCAATTATAGCATAGGTAAAACCCAAAATAATATTTAAAACAAGTAAAAACATTTAGTTTAGGTAAGGAAAGGGCCCACTCACTCAATACCAAGCCGAAGTCTAAAATGCACGTCCTTCGAACGCCACGGGTCGCCAAAACCTATTTTTTGAAACCCACAAATTAGTAAAGTATACGAAATTACAAAGAAAACGGCGTCTGGATACCCGAAAACGGAGTTTCGGGCCTGGAACCCCAAAACCGCCGGGCCAGGAGTCGCGCGCGCCACACGCGGCCGCTGGCCTCACGCACCGCCACGCGCCCCGTGAGCCTGCCACGCGCCTCAAGCGCCGCCACGCGCGGCCGTGAGGTCCCACGCGCCGGCCACGCGCGGCCGTGAGGTCACACGCGCCTCACGCGCCGGTGGAAGTCCACCACGCGCCTCACGCGCCGCCACGCGCCGCGGATCGACGCCGTTATCAGCCTGCTAGCACGGAATATTCTAACGGCGTTAGAATATTCCGTAACACCGTTAAGTTTAACGGACGGAATATTCTTTGGAATATTCCGGTCCGACCGGCTGAACCGGTTTGCCGACACGCAGACCGGTCTGGACCGGCCCGCCGACGGTCAGCGCCCGTCACCTCGACCTTTTTCCGCCGCCGCCGCCGGCCACGGCCGCCGAAACTGAATATTGGCCGAAACCCGCAACTCGACCTAATTTCTTCATTTCTCAACCAAATTCAACGATTCAAAAGGCAAATGAAGTCGGAGTCAAGAGGATTCAGAAATTAACCTAAGGTTGGCCCAAAATCTACGTGGAGTTGGCCGGAATTTGGAGAAATTCCCTGGCCGGAAATTGGTCGATTCCTGCAGCTTCGATTTCTGTGTCGATCTCGGCCATGCAAGGCCTCGAGCATGGCTGCGGTGGACCTCGGTGAGATGTTTGGTGGACAAAAACAGGTGGACCATCGTAGGCTGAAATCGACGAGTGAGCTCATGAGGGAAGGCTCGAAGTCTTAGCATTTTCCCGGTTTCAAGGTTCCTAAGCCGGGTTCTAAATGAGTGGACTTTAACGAGGATGATGGTAGTACACTAGTGGAATACCGACCGGGTAGTGAGGCCAGGGAGAGGAAGGAAGTGGCCGGGTGGTTTGAGGAAATTTGGTGTGTTTGTCGCAAAACTTACACGACTTGTGTGTGTCTACCACAGGGAGAAGACAGAGATGTTGAGTCGAGATAGAATGACAGAGAGGCACAAAGGATGGGCCCACAGAAATTATTGGGCCCAAGGCCCAAGTCACCATACACAAATAACTTAACGTCCGTAGAACGCCCATTCAAACTCCGAAGACGTTCCGTTCAAGGCCACGCAGTTCGTATCAACGAGCCCGTATCGACGAGCTCGGGCTACGAAAACAGCAAGGGAAGCGTCGTACGAGTTACGACGCAAAAAGTCAACCGAGTTGGTCAACCAAGGGCAAAATCGTCATTTCGCACCTCCAATAAAATAATATTATTCTCCGGTAATGGGCTGTGTCACCTACCACATTTACCCATATTTCGTTAAATCTAGAGCATTTAAATGATCAAATAATTTAAGTTAAGACACGTCATACCTAGCATAATATTTATTTTTTCATAAAAAATTCCTCTAAATTAACGTTAACTATTCTCCGTTATCTTTATCTCTCCCTCGTCTTCAACTCCTCCATTCCTTTCTGCTCTTCCTCTCACAAATTCTCTCTTAATTTTTTGTTGAAATAAGGAACAGGTCCTGACGAATTCTCTATATATTTTTCTTCCACTAGTAACGATTCTAAGAAATTTCAAATTTGATTGTACTATTCAGCCTATTCCTGTATTACAAACTTTAACCAGATTTTTAAAAGATGAGAAATTAAAAAGTATAAATATATAAGTTTTGCATCTGGTAATTGATAAATATTGAGTTTTGATGAAAAAACAACACAAAGCAATGGAGACAACAATTATGAAAAAACAAATTTGGAGCAAACAAAATCATCTTTTCTCTCAAAAGTGGAAGGGGTGAACTTTTGCAGTAAGAAAACATAATTTTTTTATCTCATATGATTTGAAGGATCTTGCAACCCTTGGCAATTCTTTTCATAAGCCATACATAAAGGAGAGAGCAGCAGTGAAGTCATCAGGCACCAGTCGACCAGGACAAGAAAAAAGGAGAAAGACGACTGACGCTATGCAAACTGACAGTAAAGTCAAAGTTTATGTGAAAAAGAAAACTTCAACACAAAGCTTGCTTATGTGTACGTTTTATACGGCTGGATTATTATAATGGCTCATATTTAACGAAATGCGAATAAATGGGTGGAGTTTAAATGTAGAAGCTCGGAATCCGAATTGGCAGTATGAGAAATTTTATTCAAACCCAATGTTTGTATCTCTACACCCTACTTGTTATTTACACCCACATTCTATTTGATTTAGTTATTGTTAATACTTTACACTCCAACATTAGTTCCTAATCTACCCTCAAATAAAAAAAAACCTAATCAATTATCTAAATTTTTCTTTACACCCAACTGTTATCACCAATTATCAAAAAAAAACGAAACCCTTGGTTGACTGCACAGGAGCTATCAAAGCAACATGAATGCTCTGCTTGGATCTCGCTTTTGCCCGAATCAAATCAAACCTTTAACAATTGTCGTGGACGAACCGAATGTGGCTTGAATTTCTCACTGTGCAAATCCTTCTTCGTTTTTGCTTGAGAATGCCAACTGCTTGTAAGACTGGTGTACTAATGATCTTATATAAAAGACAGAAAAATGAAAAAATCAACTCAGTGGCTAATTGATGAGTGAGCCTGCGTGTTTGGTATATAGAGATTTCATCTAGTGGCTTGTTACAATGCAACAAAGGGTGGACAAGAGCACCCCGCCGTAAAAAAACAGAGTCAGTCAACCATATATATGCATCAATAAGAGACGTCAAATATGGCCCATGGGGTCTCTCTTTCCTATCCATGAGAGAAATCCACTATTGTGCAACCAAATTTAGCCAAGTCCTGAGCCAAATCAATCTCTTCTATACAGATTATACCATGAGAATTATCACAAGATTATAATATAATAAGAAAAACTATCACAGAGTAGAGAGTTGTAGAGAACTTGGCACCGTGTTGGAGATAATTGAACTCGAAAGGATATGGATGATAAAATTGTATAGCATCCTTACCCTTAAAAATGTATATTGATTCGTTTTATTAAAAATTATAGGAGATATTTATCCGTTCACTCATTGATGATAAATTTTTTTTTTTTAAGTAGATCGAATGCAACATGATGCGGGTGTATTGATGAAGAAAACATACTCTCTAAAAAAAATGCCACACGGTATCAACATAGAGTAATAATTGAAATTTCAATAAAAGATGAATCGATGAACTTAATTTTAATGAGAATGTTTTAAAAACATTTATGAGAACACTTATCCCATGGTGAAAACCCTTCATTTCATAAATATTCAACGCTGATTTTTTGAGTATTGATCGAACAGAAAAAAAAATGAACCCACCATGTGAAGCACCATTTTATTTTTATTGTACATATGCAGTTAAACAATGAGACATTTCCTCATGACTTATTTTTCAGTCAAAGTGATAGTTCGATGAGACGTGATCGACTTCAACATGAAGGCAGAATCGTGATTTAGGTCGCAGTATTTAGATTTGTTGATTTTCATTTCATATAACACATTTTTTGTATTATTAAAGCTGCTAGTTGAATTCTGCTCAGTAAGGTGGCCTCCATCTTTGTAAATAAATAATATTATTTTTTATTAGTAAATCTCATTTATTTAAATGTGTCAATATTATGGTTGTTGAATGCATTTTAAATTAACCATTACAAAAAAAATGACACTATGCGTGAGTTAATGGAGGTGATATTGCATCTAAAAAGACAGCACTAGTATTTTAAAAAAAAATCGATTAAAATTATTTTTTGATCCAAATAACACTCTTAAATATCAGATTGTTTTATTGACAAATAGATTGTTTTTATTAAAGTAATTAATACTCATTAAACACATTTATCGTGCCAAAATTGGGTTAATTGCTAAGACTAATACTTGCATCCCTATGAGGGGAATGCACATATTCCACTATTTGCGAATAATATATATTTTAGCTCTATAAATTTCATAATCGAATCGCTTAATTTTTAATCTTCATTTGAAAATCATTTCATTAAAAATCATTTGAATCGGAAATCATTTATGCATCCATATGTATGGAATAAATTGATGTTAGAGTGCCAAGTAGCATATTCATAATGCACCGTCCATTTCTTTGATACATTGATGACTAAACAATCTCCGATTTGAATAATTTTTTTTTTGTGGGATGATCTTCAAATGAAGATTAAGATATTGAATCTGTTTCGATTATGAAATTTATAGGGCGAAAAATACGTTATTTTGTAAATGGTGGAATATGTGCATTCCTCTCATAAGGGAATATGCAAGTATTATTCTTACTAGAAACCGTTCGATAATTGGTTTTATTTTCGCCTTAAGGTTTTTTTCTTTTTTTTTGGAAACCGAAAAACTTGCTTCGTAACTACCTTAGTTTTCAATATTTTAACAAATGAAAATCTAAAAACCAAAAACTGAAAACTACTTTTTTTGTTTTCAAAACTTGGCTAGCTTCATGAAAACTAAAACTAAAACGAGTCACCAAACAAAGTTTCATTTTTCAATTTAAAAAAAAAATAAAAACTAAAATAGTTATCAAACGAGCTCTAAGCTTGACACTAACGTGACCATTTATTAGTTTTGTTTAGCAAGTCATGTTGTATTCGTACCCATGTCAAGTAGTGATCAACTTAAACGGTTAACTTTGCGTCAATTTTCAGTCCATGTGTCGATCATACCAAAATTATCAACCCTAATTGAAAATTTTATTACCTACATTGCTAAAGAAATTTAGCCTTAATTTGAACATTTATCTAGTAGTTGATTGATTTTGTGCTTGTAAAATCTTATTCAGTACGTGAGATAGTTAATCAACACATACTCTTATATCTTATATACATGTTTAACACTAAACCAAAGGTGTGAAAACTTCAAATATTACAAATTGAAGGAACTTCAAGCTTTATTAGTAGCAATCGAGCAATTCAAATTTCTCTGTTCACCCTTCTCCATTTTCGGTTCTTGGTAAACTGAATGAAATTATAAAAGTTTTTCAAACTTGAAACTTGCAACATGCAAGGTATAGCTGGAAGTTTTTTCACCCTTCTCCATTTTCCATTTTCCATTCGTATATTCGTATAGCTGGAATTTTTTTTATTACTATATCACATGAATTCCAATATTGCGTTCCTAGTGATACATGAAAATAATAAAATTATATTAATTAATTGGCTCAGCCAGGCCATTCAATATCATCCAATCAAATTAGCTTGAACATCCCTATCGATCTCCAAAATCTTCATCTTCGCTGTAATATATAAGTAGACTTATGCATTATACATATATATAGCTGGAACTCGAAATATTCATTAAAAATGCTCAACACCCCCATCCAAAAGTCAATAAAATGTTCCTAAATACTACATAAGCAAACCTGAAGTTTAATAATTACTACGGCCGGTTTAATCCATTTGTTCAACAAACGATGAAGTTGGAATTAGACACCCATCAGCAGCAGAAACTAAAACCACCCCATGTAGCACTTGTTCCATCTCCAGGGTTGGGCCATCTCAATTCCCCCCTGTTGAGTTGGCCAATTCAAATTCTGAACACTCATATGTGTATATATATAACTAGCGCATGTGGCAATTGACTCTTTTAAAAAATAAATAATTTATATTTATGTAATTTAAAATTAAAAATTAAAAAATTAAAAAAAGATTAGTAACTAACTCCACGTAGAGTGGTTTTAAATCACATTATTCCTTTATAATTAATTTAGTATAATCAATATGATGAGAATGACAAATTTGGTATTACAAATATTTTACCAAATTGATGTGCTCTCTTTATATATAAGATAGATAGATGTAGATGTGCTCCCTTTATATATATATATATATATATATATATATATATAGATATATATACACACACATGTAATTAGACAGCCATCGATCAGCAGCAGAAAATGGAACCACCTCCCCATGTGGCCATTATTCCATCTCCTGAATTGGGCCATCTCATCCCCCTCGCTGCGTTGGCCAACCGACTCGCCGTCCACCACAACTTCACCATCACCTTATCATTCCAAACGACGGGGCATGCATGCAACCCCAAAAGAAAAAGTCAGCTGCCAGGGTCTTGGTCAATAGTAGTTTGAATTTGGAACAGAATGTTTTCAAGGCTTTGAAGAAACGAAGAGAGCAAGGATTTCTACCTGTTTATCCGATCGGACCGATAATTAATCTCGGTTGGACCGATGGTGGAATGAATGAGCAACATGAGTGCTTGAGCTGGCTGGACAGGCAGCCACGTGGGTCGGTTTTATTTGTTGCATTCGGGAGCGGTGGGACCTTCTCACTGGAGTAGATAAGGGAGCTGGCTTTAGGACTTGAAATGAGTGGGCAGCGATTTCTTTGGGTTGTCAAGAGGCCGAATGAGACAGCTAAAAATGGTACTTACTTTACTCCTAATGGCCAAGGCGCACCGGAGGATCCGTTGGGGATTTTACCAAACGAGTTTTTGGAGAGGACTAAAGATGTGGGTATGGTTGTGCCATCTTGGGTTCCTCAGGTCCAAGTGCTGAGTCACGGGTCAACGGGCGGGTTTTTGACCCATTGCGGTTGGAACTCAGTTCTGGAGAGCATCGTGAATGGTGTGCCTTTAATTGCTTGGCCACTTTTCGCGGAGCAAAGAACTAATGCAGTATTGCTAGCTGACGATATAAAGATTGCATGGAGAGTAAAAGTGAATGAGAAGGGGATAGTGGAGAGCCAAGACATTGCTAAGTATGCAAGGGGTTTAATTGAAGGAGATGAAGGGAAGGTGCTAAGGAAGAAGGTGAAAGAGCTGCAAGAGGCAGCAAAAGTTACTTTGAGCCCAGAAGGGTCGTGTACAAGGTCACTTGCTGAGGTGGCCCAGATATGGAAAAGCCACAACTGATCCATGCATGGTTTGTTTTGCTTCAGTATGAACAATCTATAAGATTTCTAGGTTTAGTTATAATTGTGCTTGATAATCTGAGCGTTGTGTTGTATTGCTATATTTATAGGACTTTACAAAAAGAGTTTGAATGAAGAACAAACTCTCCAAACAAAACAGATAACAGATAAAGTATTTGAAAGTATTAAAAGATATGTACAATCTAAAACAACTTCAACGGCCCAAAGGATTGGTCTGTTGAGACTTAGTTTTCTTGAGAGATTCCTGGAGATTGTGGCGGCTTGGATGAGGCGGGAGAACTCAAATTCAAATGTGGTTTATCACGCCCCCGCAAGCTAAGCGGTCGACAACGAATGGGAAGCTTGGTGAGAAGGTAGTTGAAACGAGTGGTGGACAAACCTTTTGTCAAGAAGTCTGCGAGTTGATCTTGAGTGGCAACATAACCGACTGTTAGTTCTTGACGTGTGACTTTCTCCCGAATATAATGATAATCCACTTCAACATGACGTGTGCGTGCATGGAAAACAGGATTAGATGCCAAAGAAATAGCAGAAATATTATCACACCAAATCTGTGGTGAGGATAGGGGAAGATGAAGGTCTTTGAAGAGCTTGCGAAACCATGAGACAGTGGCAGCAGTAATGGCTAACTGGCGATATTCAGATTCAGTGCTTGAACGAGAGACTCCCTTCTGCTTTTTGGAACTCCAAGCCACGAGATTAGAGCCAAGAAAGATGCAATAACCGCCTGTAGATTTACGATCATCAGGATCCCCAGCATAATCCGCATCGGCATAGGCAGTCAAAGTTAAGGAGCCAGGTTTATACACAATACCATGATCTGGTGTGGACTTCAAATAACGAAGAATACGTTTGACAGCAATCCAATGAGTGGAAGTAGGCTGATGCATGAATTGGCATACCTGATTGACTGCAAATGCGATATCAGGACGTGTGAACGTCAAGTATTGGAGTGCACCAACAACACTTCAAAATTCAGTGATATCCGAGAGAGGTTCACCATCATATAAACTTAAGCGTCTGCCACTAGCAGCTGGGGTTGACACAGGCTTGCAATCCTCCATTTTGGTACGTTGCAAAAGATCCAAAATATACTTGGATTGAGATAAATATAAACCATGATTAGAGCGATGAACTTCCATACCTAGAAAATAGCGAAGTGGCCCAAGATCCTTCATGGAAAACATGTTGCTCAATTCTTTAATCAGGGAATTGATACGAGTGGTGTCATTGCCTGTGATTAAAATATCATCAACATAGATGAGCAAGTATATTTTGATCGAACCATGACAAGAAACAAATAACGATGAATCGCCAAAGAGAAGCCACAAAACCCAAGTGTTCTAAGTATTGAGCATTGAAACCAAGCCCTAGGTAGCTTGTTTAAGCACCATTACAAAGAGAGCGAATGGAAGCTTGCAAACATGTTGAGGAAACTGAGATCAACAAACCAATGGGTTGTTTCATAGACTTCATCGCATAAGGATCCATGTAAGAAAGTATTTTGCACATCCAATTGGCGTATAGGCCAAGAAAACCGACCGCCAAGGCCGGGACCATGACAGTGGAGGTAATAATCGGGACTAAAAGTCCCTCCATAATCGAGCCCAAAGTTGTTGATGAAAGCCATTAGCAACTGTCGAGCTTGCTGCTCTCAATAGAGCCATCAATGACGTTTAATTCAAACACCCACTTATTTGGAGTTAACATTCATGGATAGCGTAAAGGGTACCAAATTCCATGTGCCCGCACGCAAGATTAAACTATCCGCCATGGCAACATTATTCTGATGTTTCGAAAAGACCGTAACAAGTAGGCTCAAGTAGCTACATTAGTTTGCCGAAACATGAACATATATTTAGGCTCACAGGAATACCTTTGTGCCCTTGTGACCATAGGATGAACTCGATGAGTTATGGGAATATATTCGTACAAAATTAAGCCGCAAGGGAGAGGTGCCTAAGGGAGAGGTGGAAGTTGGCCGAAACTGAGAATTGGGAAGAGTGGGCCGCAGAAATGTCTAAGACGGGATTAGTGAGGCGGTGAGCAGGTGTATTTGGGATGAAGATAAAGGGATGAGAGAAGATAAGGTGGTGAGTGGAAAAGTGGGTGATGGTGGGGCAATAGAAGGAAAGACCCAAGTCTCTGCTGGATGTATCATGCAGCGGAGGAAGAGTTGAAGTAATACTGACCGCTCCTCAAAGGAAGAGAATGCTCACCAAAACAACATGTTTGGACAAAAAACACCCGTTTGAGGGTCGAGACATCGATAACTGAAGTTGATTCAATGAATATCCTAAGAAAACACATTTCTGAACAAAATTGCAATTTATTTGAATTATATGACGTAAATAAGGAAAACAAGCGCACTAATATTCTTAAAAAATTCATATAGAGTGATCCCGTTTGAATAATTCTTGAATATGGATAGAAGTTAAGTTTAAAATTTTAGTAGGCAACTGATTTAATTAAATAGTTGGATGTATGAAGAGTCACTGACAAGAGTTAGGCATTTACATGTGCTGCAGTTAAACCGCTTCAACCAAATGCCTATGTTTCAAGGCTCTCACCCATACATTTTGTTCAGATGAGATGTGGGCAAGTATAACGATGATGAATACCATGTTTTCCAAAGAAACTTTTGAACATATTATTACACACCACCACCTCTCATCGCTTGAAAAGTCTTAATTTTGGAATTGAAAATATTCTCCATTTGAGCTTTAAATTCTAATAAAGGTGAAACACGATTTAATTGAGGGTACAACCCATGTATAACGAGAAAAATCATCAATGAAAATAACATAATAACGAAAACCGCAGATAGATGTAGCCCGTGAAGTCCACACATCGTAATGAATAAGTTGTAAAGGAAATTGAGAAATCGAATCGATGAAGAAAACGATAATTTCTTACTTCTTGCCAAACCATGAATGACATACATAATCACCCGACTAACGGGCAATTTACTCTTGAACAAGAAATTAAAATAAAAGACGCATCACGACCGAGGCGGAATGCCAAAACACAATCATCGACACGAACACCAACAAATGCACTTTCCATGAGCTTTATTTCAATAAAAACTTCGAGTGGGGATATAACCAAGATAATCTGGCTCACAAGTGATCCTCCCAGCGATATCCCGAACACGAAAGAAATTAGGGTAAAGAACGAAAACAATCATTATCTTGAGAAAATTGCTAATGTGACAAAGATTTAGAAGCAAAGAGGGGCTAAAGATAAGGTATTAGGAGAGGAGATAAAAGGTAGATGGAGTACGAATATAAGACGTCAATTTTAGAGATTTTCAAACCTTGTAAAAGATTCACACCATTGATACATCACCCCATTATACTCAGGGTTGGTGGATTTTGAAAGCAAGACTGGCTGGTGATAAGGAGCATTGGCACCGAGTCAAGAAGGCAACCGTGCGTATGGCGAGCCAAAAACAAATACCGCGCAGAGAACACGACCCTTCATAGGAGAGGTTGAGGCGGTTAAAATGTGCTTAATCACAGACACCATTGCGATGACAAATTTGACATTTGACAACCGATTTGTCGTAGGATGCAAAGCCAAGAATGGGATGGAGCTTCCAAGAATACCAAAGACCAAATCCACGAGACACACCAATTATCATGAGCCGAGATGGATGAGAAAACCATCACGAAAACCACCGTAACCCCCACGAGCGTAATGAGGACTACCACTCACACGACGACCACGAGCCGCCATAGCACTTACACTGTCACTAGGAAGTTAAAACGCCAATCGACGAGTCTCCGCACTAAGAAGCAAAGGCCTCCAGAGCGTATCAAAGAGATGGGAGATTCACTGCTTGGATTGAAGCAACCGTGGCCATACAACGGACCAACATTGTTCATAATGACAAAGAATCAAGCCGCACTGCCATGGGAGAAACTGTAAAGAGTGTTGATCGAAGGGCATTAACTTCATTCAAATAATCAGCACACAGCAGGTCACCGATCGGAGATTCATAAGAGTAACACGCAACCGGACAACGCTGCAGAGAGGGAGGGACTCATAACGTTCTGAAAAGCTCCTAAGCCAGAAGACTCTAATACATTTCACAATTACGGACATGACAGGCTGGTGTCAAGGAAGCCGTGAGCCACGAGAGAACCGCTCCCGCCACCCCGTTGAATCCAAGGTTCAAAAAGTGGATTCACTTCATCACTAATCAACTTCAAGCATCTAAAAGGAAGGCGCTGGACAAGTGAGCAAGGCACTATCAACAATGAGTAAAAGTCTTCGACTACAAAGCAAAGGAATGAACCGAGCCCTCCATGCAGGGTAGTTGGGTGATGATCAAAAGCCTGATGGTCGAAAGCTAGAAACATTGGGGAGAGAGGTTGCAACAAATTTGACATGATTTAGGGAAGAAAATGTCGTGAGACCGGGAAGAGGTGATACCATATAAGATTTCTAAGTTTAGTTATAATTGTGTTCGAGTAATCCGAGCGTTGTGTTGTATTGCTATATTTATAGGATTCTACAAAAAGAGTTTGAATGAAGAACAAACTCTCCAAACAAAAGATAATGTATAAAAGTATTTGAAAGTATTAAAGATATGCACAATCTAAACAACTTCAACAGCCCCAGTGATTGGTCTGCTGGAGATTCTTAGTCCCTCTTGGAGAGATTCCCGAGATTGTGGCGCTTGGATGAGGTGGGAGAACCAAATTCAAATGTGGTTTATCACAATCCACACATGCAACCGGTCGTTTAGCTTTGTTTCTTTTGTTGGTCTTTTTTCATTTCCTTCGCTTGTCTCAAGACTATTACTTATATTAAACAATTTACTGTGGTTGATGTTTTGATTGTTTTTGGGTTCTCTTTTGTGTGCCCTCAATCGTTTGTGTACCGTATATTGCTTTCTAACATAGTTTGAATAGTAATCATGCATTAAGAATTTATCTGCTTGTAAGTTTGGTTGAAACTTTTATTATTGGATGATATATACTTGCAACCCCTTGTAGGATGCAATATTTCCTCATTTGTAATAATATATTTTAACCGATTAAAATCAATGATTGGAACTCACTATTTATTAATCTTCATTTGAAGATCATTCCTACAAAAATCATTCGAATTGGAGATTGTTTAATCATCAAAACTTATGTTATTGGTATTCAAACCGTCGATTTATTCTATAGATTTGAATGACTAAATGAACTCCATTTGAAATGAATTTTTGTATTTATGACTAAATGAAGATTAAGAAATGGAATCGTCTTGTTTTGAAATTTGTATAGTCAAGATACGTTATTCGTGAAAGGGGAATGAGCTCATCTCCAAAGAGAGAGTGCAAGTATTATCCCTTTATTAATTTTTTTTTAATCGTATCATGATTCGTCATGAGAGTGGGTTGGGAGGAAAAAGATGTTCACATAAGCAATCCAATATTGATACTGCTCTTTTCAAAACTTATATATGTAGGATAATACGTGTGTTCTCTATGAGAGCATCTACTTGTCCCCCAATTTGATTAACGCATATCATCGTACAAATATCATGTAATCGAAAGATCATATCTCTAAAAAGTCATTTGACGGGCACGTTTAGCCATCTATATGTTAAACCAATCAACGATTTTGGTAAGAATATCCTTACGATAACTGGCCCATTTGTTTTGACGTATATGAATAATAACGGATCCTCAAATTGAATGATTTTTGCAAACATATGATCTTGGATGATCATAAATAGAATGAACTATCCAATCATGGACAAGCTTGTACCTACAAGATATGTTAAATATAAGTGAGGGGACAAGGTGTTCCCCATGAAGGAACACAAGTATTATCCACATCAAAATTCTTTGGTAGCCTGAGTACCTGGTACTCCAAATTTTAACCGTCGGCTCGATTTTTATATTTTAAAACAAAAATCTAACCGTTAAACAACCCTGAGCATTCGTACCCCTGGATATGAAAGAAAGACTTATCCACATACATATATCAAACAATGAAATTTTCACTGTCAGAATTTTTAAATGATGAAAATCTATTTCCTGTCATTTTAGAATTTCAAGTAATTTGTGATTTCTTCATTCAAACATAGCGTAAGAGTTTCTTTTTTTCATTTGAGATTGTACAACACTTATAGCTGGAAAAAAATCTAATTTTCATAATTTTCTTTTTTGCTCCTAAAACATGCATATATTTTTGTTTTTTATTGACAAGAACCGATAGAGTGATATTTCATTCATCAACACAAACAAATACAATGGTGCTAATTGAGTACATAGCTCATCAGTACAAATATATTGCAAATTAACGATAGACGCAGCATATCTATCATGGCGACCATACCGCTAACGAACGAGGCCACATAAAGTGGCGAGCTGCACGGTAAAAGTAATGGATGAAGCCAACTCATCCTGAATACAAGTGGCAAAATGCCACAGATCTAACGCACAGAGGCAAAAGCCACCAGATTTGAACGTGCCAGTCAATAGGCACTGAAAGAGTACACCACATAATTAGCCGAGGAGAGCATCACTACCATAGAATCACGCCAACGAAGGTGGATTCGACCCACCAGCAGCCACAACCCTAAACCACAACCAAGGCCGAATCAAAGAAGAGACCTTGGGGTGTGGCCCAGATCCGGATAGGGGGCTTAAAGCCATGAGAAGATGCTCACAAAATGGTGGAGAGAGAGAGAAAACAGGAAGGGGGAGAGGCAGCGAAGGCGCTGGGCAGATCGAGAGAGAGGGCAACGTGAGAGCAGGGGGAGGCAAATGGGAGGGAAGGGGAAAGGAAGTCTGGGAGAAAGATAGGGAGAGACGAAGAGAGGAAGAATAAGGAAGATATAGCATCTTTTATGATAAACCGTCTTTATAAGCATGCACGTATTTGGACATGAGAGGATGGAAATTGATGGGAAACAAAAATAGATGATAAGGGACCAAATTCAAGTTCATGGAGATTTGAGTAGTTAATTTTACTTATTAGAGTTAATTTTTACACACTTTTTGACCTTTATATATATATATATATATATATTTTTAACCGTTAAATTTAATAAATTAAATTAAACTAATGAATAAGATTAAGCAGAAACATGTAAAAGGAGAAAAAATGTATATGTGTTTATCATTTTCCCCATCCCTCAGTCATTTATCATACAAAAACGGGTGGTTTGTCCAAAAAACAAAAACTGGTGGACCCGTTTAAAGTCCAAATCGATTGACCCGTTTTAAACTTTTAAACATAAACGACCCAAAAACCGTCCCAACGTTCTACCAAAACCCTATAAAGAAGAGGTTTTAGCTCTTCCCCGCCTCCGACCGTCGTGGGTGTAGATCGGAGCTCCAGTGACTGTGCGGAAATGGAGAAACCTCTAGTGGCGCTCGATAAAGGCACCATCTGCTCGTCGTGGAACTACTCCGCCAGAGATTAGCCACTGGTTCCGTCGATGGAACCCTCAGGTCTTCGACTCGCGCGACCCTTGCCTGTCCACCTTGTCCTGCACCTCAAAAATCCAAGGTTTCGAACTCCCTCCATTTTTTAATTGATTTCACATTTCAGGAATTGGCCCATTAATTTTTTGTTTTATTGAATTTGCAATTCCACTTAAAAGGTTGTGCTTGTTTCAAATACTGTGATTGTTTGGGTTTTAGGTGCACGAGGCTGCTGGAATTGTAAAATTGCTTGGGTTCCGCCGGAATACTGTGACGCAGTGGCGTGTGTTTGCACAGATGGGACTTTGTCATTGTGGGAGGGAAGTTGCTGAAGGTATTTTCATTGAGTTTATGATCTTTTCTAACTGAAGCAGTTTAATTTTAGTTAAGGAGTAGTGAGGACAATGCTTTTTTAATTTGTTTTCGAGGCGCATTGTGTTTCCTGATGCATATTGAATCACCCGTTTCCAAGAATTGGGTATAGGAATTTCACTGAGCATTGTATCTGATGAAAGTTTAGTAATTGTTGTTGTCTAGATGCACAACCTCTTCAATGGAAGCTCTGCACAAGCTTTAATAGCGGTTCGACTCAACTGCTAGACACCCACTGGAGTCTCACCGGCAGGTTTAAAATGGTTAGCTTTATGCTGCTACTGCTTTTCTTTAACTTGGGCATTGCAGTTACACTTTCTAAAATCAAGTTTGTAAGTGAAAAGTCATGCTTGGGATTACTGCTTTTATCTTTCGTTTCATCTAATATGATTTAGGTTCCAGTTTATGTTCAGTTGGCACCCTGGGTGCAACATGCTCAATGGACACTGTGTGAGAGTGAAATGCAACAAACTTAATTTGTTTCGCTTTTTATAGGTTACTGCATATTCAGATGGCCGTATCAAGGTCTTTGAGCTACTGATCCCTTGGAACTGAAGAATTGGCAACTTCAGGTGGATCATTTTATCTAATTCAATCTGATAATGTTACTTCTAGACCATGTAGTTTTATTTTAATGTTATAATGCAGCTCAAATTGATGCTGAATCTGGATTATGTTTATTTTTGCACAAAACCGAAACATTATATGTTAGGTCTAGTTTTATTTCCTGTAAAGTCATCAGTATTTTTTCTGCTTATAGATAATAGAATGATACATTATTCTCGTGAATAAGAAAAGAAAATATAATTACTCCTTCTTTCCCTAATTCTTCACCTTTTAAGATTTCTTTGCCAGTTGAACAATGATAAAGGAGAACGACTCCTGAAAGAATTTTACAGTTTGAAACTACTCTGACCTTTATTTTCTTTGTGTTCTTTTCCTCCAGGCTGAATTTCAGAATGTTATTGATTCGGTGTCTACAGTGGGGCAAGCCATGTGCTTATCTGCATCTATATCTTGGAATCCATTAAAGAGGAGACAGCCAGGAATCAAGTTTTGTTTTGGGTTTCAATTCAAACACACCACAACTTAATTCCGCCAAGGTATGATAAGCTCTTTCTTACTCCTGTTTCCTAATTAATTATCATTCATTTTCTTACATCTGTAGGCCACATAAATGTTACATGTGTTGATTGTCTTCTTTAAATGTAACGGCTTTTTCTTTTCTGCGTATATGTTGAAGTTTGGTATCATTTGGAGGTCCAAAGCCTAGCTCTACTTTTCAAAAATGGTATTGTACGAATCTTATGATAGTACTTTACAGGTATGGGAATTTTTGATCTGGCTCATCAAAGATGGCTTCCAGTTGCAGAGTTGGTTTGCCAGGTGACAGCAGTGATCAGGTCTCATGTGCTGCGTGGCACCGAACATTGGAAGGTAGGGGAATTGTCTCATTGCTCATGCAAGCACTGTTGAGTAATGATTAGGAATTTGAGCTTTCTGTTTTATGTCTTCGTAAATTGGAAAAATGGTTTCGTTCTGTTCTCTACCAGAGAGTGAAATTGTATATATTTGATTCAGGCCGTATGAGGTAATTGCTGTTGCCACTCACAAGGGAATATCAATATGGCATCTTGGGTTAAACCCTGACTTAGATGGAAGGCTCTCATTGAGAAGATTGCACTGCTTTTGGGTCACAAAGGCGAGGTATGAATAGAACTTTCGAAAATGTTATCAATCAATTAATTTGGAAAGTAAATTGATATCAACGGTGTGTGCATGTTGGGGTATACGAGTGTAGAGGCTTAAGAGGGCAAAATGTGTGTTACCTCAGAGAGCAAGGCTATGAACCTTCCTAATTGATTGATGTTTTCATGTTGTGATCAGGTCTGGCAGATGGAATGGGACATGAGCGGAAATGACGTTGGCGACCACCGGGAATGATGGGGCCGTACGGTTGTGGCAGTCTAGTTTGAACGGAGTTTGGCATGAAGAGGCTACTTTGAACCCACTTCCCTAGTCCCTCTGTTTTTTACATGTTACTGTGCCAATTGACTGTTTGAACATTATTGATTGTAACTTTACAGAAATTCGATGTGAAGGAATCGTTTTCGCTTTCAGTTGACCTATTGTATTGTCCAGCTCGGCTCAATAAGAACAACTCCAATCCAATCGAGGCCTATGACCTATAATTTTAGCCTTTGACCTTTGTAATTCCTCTCCAATGAGTCAATGACCAATAATTTTAATGTCTTTGACTTTTTACAATTCCTCTCCAATCCAAAGAAAAAGGAACGCGAAGCACTTTACACTCCAACAGGCACTGCTCATGGGCCCGCAGGATAGCCCTTTAATCAGGGTGGCAGTGATCCAATGGCTAGCATTTCAAGATTAAATGGGAAATGTCAACATCATTAAATTGAAACTTTGGTTTAGCTATGATGTTTGGTCTCGAAAGAAAACTGTTCCTGGAGAGATTTTTCGGCAGCGATTATTTCACTGACATGATAATTAATTTAAATAAGCATTTGGTAATGCCATTAATCCGTGCATCAAATAATACGTCGCACTAATAATTTTCTAAAAAAATTTCACAGAAAAATTGATGTTAAAATGTGAAAAATAAAAACCAAAGAAAAAAATTCACAGAAAAATTGATGTTAAAATTGACCACAAATTTGCATCTATATCATCTATGAAGAGAGTGCATGTTTATTAGAGGGGCAACAAATCGTGACCACAGACATGCTTATTAGACGAAACCCTCTTATCTTTGCGTGGAACATAAATTCTGACTGGACAGTTTCCAGAATAAAGTCGATTAATCCGAAAAATTAAAAAATCGGCAACAAATGGAGAAGAAGAGCTCTAGAGTTTGTGTTACAGGCGCTTCTGGATTCATTGGCTCTTCACTTGTTCAAAGCTCCTGCAGCACGGCCATGCAGTCCATGCCACCCTCAGAAACTTGGGTCTCTCTCTCTCTCTCTCTCTCTCTCTCTCTGTGTTGCAAGTTGCAACCCTCTTATGGTTACTCCATATGTTGCAGACGATGCGTCGAAAGTCGGGCTTCTCAAGTCCCTTCCAAATGCAGACACCAAACTGTTGCTGTTCCAAGCTGACATATATGACCCCAATGAGTTTGAGCCTGCCATTTGAAGGGTGCGAGTTTGTTTTCCATGTGGCCACCCCCATGCAGCATAACAACCAAAGCTCTCAGGTCAGACACTCATATTTTTGAGGCAGGATAATATATGGATTGGAGTCATCGGACTAAATAGTCCAATTCCATCCTTAGCAGTTAAATCCAAACGTCAAAAGGGTTGGATAACTTAATCCAATCCATTCTTGTCTCATCTTGAACAATACTCTAATCCACCCTGCGGTGCAAGCGAACGGTTAGTTAATTTGAGGATTTGATTATGCAGTACAAGGACACAGCAGAAGCTGCTGTTGCTGGGGTGAGGATCATTGCCGATTCCTGCATTCGTACGCAGACCGTCAAGCGACTCATCTACACTGCAAGCGTACTATAGCTGCGTCGCCGAGGACAGAAGATGGGGCTGGATTCAAACCCTACCTTGATGAATCATGTTGGACACCCTTGACGTCTCATTTCCTCATGGCACTGATTTCACAATGGTACCTCTTCTACTTGCTCTTACATTATTCATTCTACGATAGATCATTGCGCTACGATTAATTAACATCGAATAATTACGTTTGATTTTTAATCTGAAATATGTTCAAGGGGTATGTCGTATCAAAGACTTTGGCAGAGAAAGCAGTGCTGAGCTATAACGACATTGATGGTGGTAAATTAGTGGTAACTCTTCCTTGTGGCCTAGTAGAGGAGAAACTCTTCTGCCAACGGCCTTCGAGTGTCGGAGTAGTTCTATCACAGCTTACCGGGGACTCGAACACTTACAATGCTTTGAAATTCGTACAAGAAGTTATCGGTTCAGCTCCTCTTGTACACATTGAAGATGTCTGCCAAGCACATATCTTCAGCATGGAACAACCATGGATGGAGAGGTAGATTCTGCCTCGTGCAGTTGCCAGTCCGAGTATCAAAGAAATCGCTGCCTGCTTCCCAAAGAAAAACTACCCAGAATACAAGATAGCAAAAGAGTACGGATCCAACTTTTAACCTTTTATTTTTCCGAAATTTCTCCCTACTTCCTTTGAACGTTTAACCCACGAATATCCGCTTTCTATATTCATGACCGGAATTCATTTCAGATTCGCGGAAGGACCAGATGAAGGAATCAAATGTGACTTCACTAAGCTGGTGAAGATCGGTTTTGAGTACAAGTATGGCATGAAGAACATACTAGATGACAGTGTAGCAAGTGGAATGAGGTTATCGAAGAACTCTTTCTCAACTGATTTAATTTTCGGACTGCAGAAATATATATAACTTGTGTAGCTACATTATTTGGAGATAGATACACCGATATACAAAGCTTCGATTATTGTATTCATTAAACGTCTAAAATCATCACTCAATAGAAAATACACAACGCAGTACAAGTAAACTTAGTAGCTTATATGTAATTACTTCTGAATGTTGGGTTCATATCTTCACATTCTAGCAACATTAACACAACTGAATCCATTGTCGGTCATTTGTTCCTATCTTCCTCCACGCAAGAAATACCACCCGATCATCTTTGCTGCTTGGTTCCTGCTGAACTGCCCTTCCAGCAAATCCTCCATCCATGGATCTTCCCCGCTTTGCAAATTCCTTTTTGGCTACCCTGATAAACCTCTTCATCTCTCTGCTTCTTCCTCCTCAGCATGCTCCACCACCCGATTTGAAAGTTGAATGGCCTTCACTATCTCTAGAAGCACCACTCCATAACTGTAAACATCAACTTTTGTAGTAATTGAAAGATTCAAAGCCCACCCGGGGCCATATACCCTTTGTTCCACGAATGTGAGATGATATGCATTAAGGCCACCTCTCTGGGATAACTTTGCTAACCCGAAATCTGCAATTTTGGTTCAAAATTACTGTCTAGGAGTATATTTTCAGGCTTCACATCACAATGGATAACCCATTCTAGACACTCATGGTGAAGATATGCTAAACCCGTAGCTATCCCTAGTGCAATTCTTTGAGCCTTCTTTCCGTCCCAGAAAATTGGGGGAACAAGTACTTGTCCAGTGGTCCATTTTCGACAAACTCAGAGATCAGAAGTCTGTGTTTACCTTCAGATCAGAATCCCCATGTTCTCACTAGGTTCATGTCATTGATTTTTTCCAACTGTGCTCACTTCTCTGCCCAAAATACTTCTTCCGCTTGGATAAATATCTTCCAATTTTTGACAGCTACCACTCTTTGATTGGCCAGAACACCTTATATACAACCACAGAAGCCCTCTTCCCAGCTCTTCCTTGAAGAATACATATACGCCCATCTCACCCTTTACTGGGTTTGACATACACTGAATAAGAACCTATTTGAACCTCAGTGTCTTTGATGCTGCAACGTTTAGAGACATTAAAATTGATGCGTTCGGGTATTTCCACACTTGGAGGCAGCCTTAAGAATCGACTGCCCTGGATAGTTGGAGAGCTGCGCCCATTGAAGAGAGCATTTTGTGTAACACGTGTTTCCCTAGACCTTAAATGCTTCACAATGGCAATCCTCCACGCAGAGTTTTCTGCAGTGGCGAATGGGAGTGGATTCACTGTAATTGAGACCAAATCCATAGAAATCTACACACTAAATCTCCATGAATTGATGGGGACTGAGAGCATGTAAGCTTGAACTTAGGCTTGCAGCCCTCGTTCCAGCTATTTGTATCCACTACCTCATAGCCAGGAAGGCACGAGCACTTGGGCTTTGGCAGGTAGACACAAATCGGGCATTCCCACAGATCTCATGCAACCCGGACAGGCTGTACCAGAGCTTCCCAGGTGATCACCCATGATCCTGTTGACCCGTTGAGACAATAAAGTCTGAAATTTCCATCATGATCCATTGTCAACCGTCTTTTAACCCCTCACACCCATGTCGGTAGCACTGAATTGCCATTGATCACTGGATATGAAACTTCCCGTTTCATAAAAACTAGCAATTCTGCTACTGTTGTAGTTTGTTCTACCATTCTGGTATACCGTCGGACCAGGATTTGGCCATAAACACTACACATGTCAGGACCGTCATACATCAACCTCAAAACATTGTCATTATCAAAAAACAAACTATGATAACCGGTACCAAAGTTCCTTCTTCCTCAAATTGGATTTCAACTTCATGCTCTTTGTAAATGGTTGAGTTGGGAGAAGGTATCAGTAGGAAAATCAAAGCTTTGCCAGAGAATTTTACCTTGTCGGTCCTTCTCTCAAAACAAGGTTTCTGGAATTCAAAAGCTTCTCGTCCTTTCTATCACCGGTGGGAGTGGAGTTGGTGCTGACTCCCAGACAATTGTGCCATCCACATCAGTCAAGACCATTGTGCCATCTTGGCTCAGCAAAACTCTAGACCCCGAAGCATTCACTGGTCTGTCTGTGTTAGCCATCCAAACAAGGGTTCTGTCCTTGGAGTTTGTGAACCAAATGGAGAACCAGTAGGCATTTGTGCCCAACCCACGCGTGAAAGACTTATCCGGTGAAGTTAGTAGCACCGTCTTCCACTGAAAGAGAAGATCCTCTTCAAAAATATTTTTGCTCTTTGCTGCTGCAGAAGTGCAGAAAAACACAGTGATGACTACAAGCTTTAGAAAGCAAGCAAATTTTGGAGACGAAACACTTTGGTTTCCCATTGTTGAGTAAAAGTTCAGTTTTGATGTCTTTAAATGGTGAAGAACTAAATAACCAGTGTGGAACAAGGTTTTCAAGCAAGAATTCAGTGAAGACTCAACTACACTTCACTGGTTGACTGACCTTAACCTACTCCCTAATGCTTTAAGGACACCGCACAGAAGTGTGAAAGGGTGCCATAAAGACACATTTATTTCTTAAGTTTTTGGTTTTAAACTGTTCTTATGGTTTTATTACTAAGGAAAAGTTTGTAAACAAAACTCACATAACAAAAAAACCCATTATCAAGTAATCAAGACACAAAACTTATGTCAATCAAACCAAACGCAAACTCATAATTAAACGCATATCAAGTTCCAAACTTCCAATTTCTAACAATTGAGAGCTTCTATCACCAAAATTCAGTAATCCTTCTTACAAATACAATGTGGTTAAGAATTCACATTGTACTAAATTCATTGGAAGACAAAGACCAATAAATTCTTAAAAGCCCAAAGAAAAGTACTTCCGGCACCTTTAAAGTTTTTCTTAGCAAAGCGTTCCGATAACGGAAAACACAACACACACAAAAAGGACAAGCAAGCACTTAGCAGTACCCCATAGTAACCGATCAAAACACAAACACACATCAATTAATCATAACAAGAAAAACCATCATCAGTCACTTATTCTAATAAAACGAAACTCAAACTCATAGTAATCGAAACAAAAAACCGATATCAAGTTAACTTCCGATTTCTAATAATTGACAGTTTATTGTCACCAAAACCAAGTAATTGTCTACAGCTACAATCTGGTTAGCCTGCTCACATTGTACTGAATTCAATAATTCATTGAGGAAAAATATCAAAAACGTACCTCAGAAAGATCAACAAAATACTTTTGACACCTTAAATCTTGGGTAAGTCGTCTATTTTCTTTTGCTACACACTGCCCAGCGCCAGTGACGCATTCCACAAACTTGCATGCAACATACAAATGTTCAATGCCACATGACATGCTCCAAATTTTTTCTACATTACCACGACATCAATCGGACACACACAATCTAAGTAACCCGTTCCTCCACATTTCAAAGGAAATCCAGAGTCACCGGGGTCAAAACCAGACATTTGATTTTGACAAAAAAACAGACATTTTATGGGGAATTTTCTTCAAATTTAAACCAAGGTTTCTGACAAAAAAATTAAAATAAAACAAAGGCCCCTATCTTTAATGAATGTGGTCCAGATAACACCACCTGCTTCACATTCTGGTATAAGCAAATTGAACGGTCCAGATCAAGCCACTTACCTGACTCTTTGATGATAACAAAAACCAAACGGTCGTCTCCTCCAACCAACACCCGCTCTAAACACTCACTCCACCTCTCGCTCTCTCCTCACGACTATCACCTGCATTCAATCTCTGTAAACTCCCGCCTTTCTTCCCCTCCAACTTTTCTGTCTCTTGTTTCTCGCGGAGCCCAGACCCGAACCCGTTTTTCAGAAACAGAGAATCCAAGTTTTACACAGAGAGAAGAATCGGTGCAAAGCAGAAGAGGTGGAGGTGGGATTGTGTGCAGCGTGGTGTTCCCACTGATCCATGGGCACCAGCATTACTCAGAGCATAGCTTCACAGCTGTTTGCAGCTTCCCTGTTTCCCTACCTGGGTTTCTTGTACTTCATCACCAAATCCAAGTCCGCCCCAAAGCTCACCCTTTTTGGGGTTCTACTTGCTTGCCTTTTTGTGGGGGGCCACCAGTGAGTTTTTCCCAGTTCCAAATTTTCTTTCTATTACCTTTTGAATTTTTTTAGGGCTTCCTGGGCTTTTGATAATTAATCCTTTTTTGGGTTGTTTAATTTAGCATTGTTAAGCTCTCCATGTGGGCAATTCCTGAAAATTTGAGAAGCATATTGGTTTTCATATTGCATATTGGTGTGTTCTTGGACTGTGCTTATTCCTTTATGATAGTCTCTTTGCGGAGAAGAACTTCTACATGCAACTGAAGACGCCAAGTTGGCGATATCTCATACTAATCGTGCGATGCTATGTGAACCATACCATCTATGCGATGCTATTGAACTAGTTAGAACACATGACGTTACGTGATAGGTTTAGAATGCCAAAGTGGCGTCCCAGTTGCATGTTAGTTTGTCTCAAAACGAAAAGACAATGCTTGTGTTTCTATTGAGCAAATGGCAAACATAATCACATTCAATTGCCCCTCCAAAACTCACTCCAGTTGAAGGTTTTGTTTCATGTTGAATTTGGCCCAATAGGTAACTTCTTTACTGACATCCTTCATTTTGTTGTTTAGCCTCATCGACTGGAGCAGTTCCTGCTGGAATTTATGGTGCTTTATGTTTGAGAATTGAGAATGGTGTGCACTTCATATCAATAAGTTGCATGGATCAATGCCTCATTTACCATGGTTATGTGGCTGGAACAGCAGTGAACTATGGCACTTCGTTGGCAAATGTCGATTGGTTACATGGCGGGGCAGAGGCACTCTCACCTAACCAACATTTTCATTGTGTTGGGGCTGAGAGGAGCTCTCAGAAAAGCTGGAGATGCAGAAGAAAGAACATCAGCTCCTATTCCCGGGTTGAAGGATGAGAAGAAAACTTCTGTTTAGGTGCAGCAGACGGCTTTCGCTTTGGTGTTTCATTCACTGTATGTAAAGTTGTAACACCTTTAGTGTTTTTCTTTTTTGTGTACAATCATGTATATTACTTATGTTCCTCCCATATCCTTATCTTTCTGATTCTGTTATGTTGTTATTTAACTAAGAACATAACCGCTCCCGAGCCCTGAAACTTTGTTTATGTGTTGACAGCAATGTTGTAGGATCTTCAGTTATCATCCTATTTGGATATAAGTTGTGTTGTATGAATTGCTGCTGTATTTTAAACCAAATTGTCTCAATTGAGTTTAAAAAGGAAAAAACTTCAAAACTTGTCGATGCTATGATAATTATCTTTACTAGAAATCTTCCTTCTATAATACATGGTTGATGCAAGATGTGCAACAAGCTAGTGGCAATCTTGATGCCACTTATTCTTATTCTCAAAGACCAAGTAGAATTATAAGAAAAATCCTGGGGAGTCAAATGGGAACAGGGGTCGAATTCCACTGGCTCCAGTGGGAAATCCATGTCTGGAATCGGAGAATTGGTTGACGAATTGTTGGCTGAGATTATCTCAGTAAGTTCAGATTCCGAACGTTGCTCAAGCTTCCTGCAATGTTTCATCTGGCTAGGCGTGGCCAAAGTATTAGTTTGATCCGCCTGCGGCCGGAGATAGCAACGATTGATTGAAATTGTCAAAAGACTGTTATCATCAAGCATTGACGAAAGAAAGGCGTCATCGTTGTTCATGCATCCGAATGAAGTTGAAGTAAAAGAGAATGGAGATGCCGTGTCTTCTGTCGTCCAAGTTCTCAGTATTGACTCTCAGATTAGTTGGGAAGCTCATTTGGTTTCCTTGAGACCGCTGGTGTTGATAAGTATTGCTATGACTGTGTCGCTTTCGCTCTTGCTTTTCTCTGGTGATGGTGGTGGTGGAACTGAACTGCCGCCATGAGAACATGTGTGCTTCCCTTGTATGTGTGTAATTTCGAAGACGGTGGGGTTTTCATCCGATCTTTGCACTTGCTTTGTAGCGCAACAACTTTGCGTGTTCCGGTACGTGCATCTGTAATAGCTTCTGCAGATTTTAAACAAATTGGTCATCAGAATTGTTCATAACAATGTCAAACTTTGTATTTTGCAGAAGAACACTACTTTGTTTGCAGCTTCAAGGATGAATTCCACTTCTCTCAAAGTCTTGGGATTTTGTGCACGTGCGTGTAAAAAGGTAATGTATTTTATGTTGCTTTTGGACACGTGGCACCAGTGACTGTTACTGCAAATGATTGCAGGCAGGATAAGATTAACTGATTGGAGTAACAAAAAGACTTTAATTTACCTGGGATATCTGGCTCCTAGGATGTCTTTCTGCCCATATTTTCTCCAGCTGTAATATTTCTTCATGGGGACCTTCAATCCCATTCTCGGAGCTAACTCTCGTGACATGTTCGGGTCCATTTGGCCATTTCCTTTCTGCACGGTAAATTCAAATCAGCATTTGATTCTTTGTGATTACACTCTGCTTGGTGGTAAGGATTAGAATGGATTGATAACTTCACCGGATGGGATTAGACGAGAAACTTATCCCCTCCCAATCCTACCATTTTTGTGGGAATTAGAAGGGTTAAGTTTCCTTCGTCGCTAATTCATCTTCTACCTTCAATATCGAAGTTGGCATCCATTTCTTCATTCAACATGTATTGAATTTAGTGCATTATCTTTTTGACTTAATTGTTAGTCCAGTCTCACCTTTTCTTGGAGACCACTGTGTGAGTCCTGATGATCCTGGAGACTTGCTGTTGTCGTCGCAACAAAGACCCGCGTTGGCTGACATTAGCGACTCCGGCACGCTAGCTATTACCCCGACAGGACTTTGTGGCGAACCGCTACATTTCAGCATCAGAAGTGCCTTCTCATATGACGACAGTATCCTCTGCACCAAAATTGCTTGGTGTCTGACGACGATTTTGCATTTAGACTTAGCCTCAACTGTTTTGCTAGCTCCATCCCTTCACCGATCTCACTGACCAGTGACTTCTGCTCCAAGCTCTACTAGAATCCATATTTCAATTGTATGTATATGTCAATTGGGATTACGAGAAATGTTACTTTGTTTCTGACTACAAGCGATATTGGGGAAGGGAGGGTTTGAACAGGACCTCAGACGCTCTTAACCACGTGAACTACAAGTCCCGTGCAGGATTAAGGAGTAGTGTTTAAACACCTTCATCAACTTCATCACACTAAATCTTCGGCAATTCCGGGAGAAAGAGCAGAAGCCAAGGAGATTCGAAGCTCCGAAAGTTGTTTGAAGTATGAAGGTACAAACATGGAATTGGTATCCAGAATTTGAAGACTCTTGGAGTGAGTTATTGAGCAAGGGAAAGAGAAGAAGATGAGGTAGTAAAGCTATAGCTAAAAGAGAGTGAGAGAGTTGCATTTGAAAAGAAAGTGGAGAGATTGTCGATATATATATGGGTGACTCGTTTGAATAATGGAGTGAAGATTGGGAGAGTGGAAAGTCTGGAAGTTTTGACTGAGAAACCGAGTTTTTTCAGCTCTGACCGGCCTTTGGTCTGCATATGAAAAAATGTCTATGCTGACCAATTCAACATCTTCTAATTCTCTACTTATCTCTCTCTCTCTCTCCCCCTCTCCCTTTGTGATTTGGGTTCTTTGTGGCATTGCATGATTGCGATTTGGATGAGTAATGTCAAGAGTTGTTGTGTTGTGTGAGTAAGGTGCTTGCTAAGAATGTTCAAAGTTCATAGAGAAACTTTTTGACCGTGATTGTCCTATTGTCACATGATGTTATTAATTTATGTGTTATAATATAGAGTGAGCGACAATGTTAATATATGAGAGGCTTTAAACATAATACGTAAATATGTATTTTATATTATAAATAAAGAGAATTGTTATTAGCACTCCAAAAATTTTGTCGCATCCTTGCACTCAGCTCCGTAGCATGATATTGTCCGCCAGCCACGCCGTCACCTGGGCTTGTTTTTTGAGACTCACGAGTAGTTTCCCAAAGGTCACCCATCTTGGGATTGCTCTACCAAACTCGCTTAACTTCGGAGCCCGCGGAATTCGCCGTGAGCTCCCAAAAGGCCTCATGCTAATTGAGGTGGGCATGTACATATAAGGCACATCACCCCTCTTCGTTGGTCGATGAGGGATATCACAAATTTTAATTGTGCACGTCAAACTTTCTATATTTAGATTTTTAAAATGTCAATAATAGTTCTCTAAATAAATTAATAACACCACATGACCGCTAATGCATTTAAAAGATGCTTAGTATACTCCCATTTCCCACTTCCTAATACTTGGTGATTCTAGAACATGATGATGCAGCCGCGTTGGTGGAAAAGAAGTGAAAAGCTATCTGGTATTTGCTTATTGGTCAACACAGTTATAAGCACTTGGACATCTTATGTGACGAGTTTTTTGACCATGTATGGTTGTTGTATCTCTTTTTCTATTGTTAATGGTATTTATATCCTTATCTTAAAAATGTATTTTAATAATGATACATGAATCTTAAGTTTAGTATGTTGTACTAGTGATCAAATATAATATTCAAAGTAATTTCATGACACGTCTTTAATTTATGAGCATTTAACTCAAAACTAATTCGCAATATAAAAAAGCCGAAAATTATTTGAAATAGAACAAAAGTCTTTGATTGTCATGTTAATTTCACACCCTCAACCATACAAAAAAAATCCATACAATTCGTCTTGTTTGTAAGTAAATTTCAGCATCAACAATTACAGCATAAAACCTACCACCAAATTAGCTTAGCATGGACAGGATTACATTAACTTTGTAACCAAAATAAAGCCAGATGAGGTATTGAATTTCGATTCTCAAAGAATATGAATAACATATATAGTTATAGGATATAGTACCATATTAAAATTTGATTATATGTATGGAATCTTCTATTTGTCATCATGTGATCTCTCAAGTTGCAAAAATATTCATGTGATATGATTCATATGTCAATCTTACCTTGTGATGAGAAAACTCTTGATAATAACTTTGTTTGTTAAGTGTGTTACAAATCTCATTCCAAATCTAAATTGGTTTATCCTCAACTTTTTTATCATGTGTGTAAAGGTGAATATTTCACTTTAAGCCATTGAAGTGTATTTGACCCTTTAATTAGGCTTGAAAGACTGTTTTACCCATGCTAGTGATACATTCATATATCTTAAAGAAGGTTACTTTGACACATCTTTTTTAACTTCTTACATATGTTTTTTTTTTATCATCAAATTAAATAAATCAAACTAAACAATGTACATGATTAAACATGAGTATGCGAAACTAAAAAAGTATTTGTTTATCATTTCTTATGTATAAAAAGGAGTACTTTGGTTGGAACGTTTGATTTTGACCGATTTCGATAAAAGACTTGGCCACAAGGATATTTAGGAGTTTTCTCACCACGTATAACATGTGACCCCAACCACATAGACGATTTGTGCAAATATATCAATAATGTGACAATATTATATGAGCTCAGTTTCATTTTCAAGCTTCATTACAGAGAAAATAAATTTCAAAGATAAATACTAATGTAAATAAAAACATAACAAAAAATGTAGTAATTAATCGAAAAAGCGTTCATACTGAAAGAAAATAGAGAACCCAAATTTATAAAGCTTGTACAAGCACAAAAGAATAACCCTAAATCCAATGAAAAAAACCAACTAACTTTTTAATCGAGTGATATATCTCTTCCAAATATTAGAATAGGTCCAAAATTTGAATCTCCTTTGGTTATATATTTATTCAGACACACAAATGAGAAAAACACAAAATGGTCTTACTTTTTGGAGATCAAAAAATAAACGGAAGGCTATATATGATTTAGTCTTTTGTTAGATATGCAGGCTCATTTCTTCTGAGAGAACGTCTTGCTATGTGTCATTATCCAGAACCTCTCTATTTCTTCTGCTTTTCGACCTGAATCCGACCCGCAATCAAATGCCACCTGTTGATGTTGTTCACGGTTCATAGCTAGCTAAACTATTTATGATTACAAACGATGACATTAGTCTTTGTATAGTTCTTTCCTTTTTTTTAATATCATTAACGAGGAGTGCATAATAATTATGATTTTAGAGTGCTAATAACAGTTCTTAAGAAAATGGTTCAGTTCAGTTGGATCGAACCTGTCTCCGACGAGTCTGTAACATCCCGTAGATCAGATCCGCCTGTCATCACTCATCTACGTACTCCCATTCGACACTGCTCAATTTCTGCATGAATGAAGCATGACAAATTGACGATCATGAATAATATATGTAAAGAGAGAGAGAGAGCTGGAAATTATTGTGTCCCTAACACCTTCTGGAGCCGGAACTGGCAGTGCTCTGGGGCTTCTTGTTTATGTGAACGACGTTTGTCCATATTCTGCCCGACAGAGAGCTTACTAGCTATACAGAAAAGGAGCAACTAAACTACAGGAGATATAGGGGAGAGAGAGAGAGAGAGAGAGAGAGGGGATTGCATGACTCCACAGTCCACAATAAGTATGAGACCATGAGATTCAAATGATTTGTAAGAAGCTTCTTGAATTTCCATATAAATTAGTTGACTTAATATTGAACTTTTCTATCGCGGCCATTACTCCCATTGACTTCTTTGTTTTCTTTCTAATTTCCCAATAATAATATACAAATTTTAAAACAAACTTATTAATCAGAGTCCAACCTGGTCCTAAGTGTATTACACAAAATTGACAATCTAATAATGGAAATTTTGCTGTGTTGATTGGACGAAATTAATTGATATATAAAAATTTTAAACTTAATCAATTAAGATCAAATTTGACAAGTGCTAAATTATTTCGATAGCTATGATTTTCATCTTCAATTCACTGCGCTCTGAGCTCAAATCACGTTTCTCTCCCCCTTAATATAGAATAAAGGTAGAATCGCTTGTAACAACTACGTTCGTGTGCAGGTAAGTACTGAACACTTGAAATTGACGTCCAAACAACCATAAATATGTAGGGCATATAACTAGACACTTGTCAATGGGGTGCATTTATACATAACCCAAGCGGCCCAACCTATCAGAGACTGAATCCCAGGTCCCAACCACCGGTAGCCACATGGGATATGGCCCCACCTGGACCAATGACAGCTACCTACGTCAGTCCAATCCATTCAATATGATGAGGAGTCTACGACGTACAATTATACTACATGTTTTTATTTTTCTCGTACATTTTCCTCAAACAGATATTCTCTAAGTGGCAAGTGTAAGCACTCTATCGTTTATGAGAGAATGCATTTCAAGTGGACTGGTAGGTTTGCGTAATCATGCTGTTAAAACATCTTTCTTAATTGTATGCAATATATTAGATATATATATATATATATGTGCTACAACTTTTTTTTTTAATAGAAAACGATATCATTGATCAAACTCATAATCATACGGACAAGTCTTTGGGAAGGAGGATGTCCTCGATAATATCAAGAGGATCCTCGAACTAAATTATATGAGTACCAACTAAAAGACCAAGCTTCAGCTAAGCGGTGTGCACACCGTTACATGAACGAAAACTTGTTTCCTGCATTTTTTGAGATATGAAGTCGAACAAAATATACCCATATATATATATATATATATAATTAAATTGATATTCTAATATCAAAAGTTGAAATCATAAACATCAAACAGTCAAATTTTATCATTTCCTCATTATTTAATTAAACAAAACGAAAAAAATTTCAAACCTGTATGTAAAAAATTCAAACCTATGGGCAAAAAATAAATGAGGCCCTTCACTCAATCTGCCTGCGGGCGACGAACTCCCTCACCACGAACAGCTCAATTCGAATTTTAAAGGATTTTAAACTTCACGTGTAATCAAGATTTTAAATGAGTTTTTGAAAGTATAAGGGTATTCAATAAAAAAATTTAAGGATTTTATAAAGTCCATAAAATTGGAGTGTATTCAATCGCATTTGATTTTAAACATGTATGGTGTTGAATTAGAGAAATTCCATAGTGCTTTTTAGCCTTAACAAATTATATTGAGAAGATTCACTTAAAATCTGGAGTCGCTCAAAATTCACATGGAGTTCGTGAGTCCATCAAAGAACTGAAAATAGAATAGAGAGCATGAAAGGGAGAGAGAGGGGTAGGGGAAGATAAAGAGATGGGTGAGTATTGCTCGGTGAAACGGGGTGTGCTGGCGTTGGGGGAGGGTTGTTGTGGTTAGAAGATGAAGTTGGATTGGAGTTGGGGGTGATGCTGGTTTTCCATTATTTCAAGTTTTTCTCATTTATTATTTTTCACTTTTAATTTGAGTTATGAATGAAAACTTCCCAAAGGTACTGTACTTAACTTAGTGCTTGTAAGAAAATGAAATGGAAATTTGTACTGTGATTACTTTCTTTTCAACTCATTTGTCACTACACAAAACTCCACCTATCAATTCATCGAATATTTAAAGAACAGAAAGAAAAAAGTTCCGGCAGACTGAAAACAGTTCCATCAGACTGAGAGGATCGCCTTTCCAGAATATGTTTGACGGGACCAAGATGCGTTGCATCAGTCTAACCTATGCATAACCTAATGATCCTGTATGTATATAGATGATCTGATTTTGCTTAAAAAATTGCATGTTACAGAACAAATATATGGTAGTAATTTTTAGATATATATAATGTTTCAAGGACAGAATGTTGCATGTACTTATTATATAACAGATGTCAAGGATGATAGGTCCACATTTGTAATAGCTCCAGCTCAGCAAATGTTGTTGTATTGTTAGATGTCAGTTGGATAGGATTAATTTGGAGATATAAGTGTGAATTCAGTTTTTTCATTTTTCTCTATATATATCTTTCATTTGTAACTCTCTGAAACATACATTCATTCCCATTCTATATAAAATAATAATTAGTAGACGATCTGTGTGATACACTAACCGTTGAATTTTTTGCTTAATTAATACATGATAAGGTAATTTTGTAAAATACTAACTGGTACTGCTATACCATTTCTGTATATTTAATATGAAAAATTGTATGCATGAGGATATATAGATGAAAGTTATATGCATGGCAGACGTGACATTAACGATTAAATTAAAATTTGGAATTGATTCAGTGGCTTGATGTGGATAAGAAAAGTCATGACATTGTTTTGTTTCTTCTAACTCAAGGAATAAAGGCTGGGTATTTTCTTGGAATTCTTGCAGCCCAATGCAAAAGCAGATTCCATAGGTGATATATAACTCAAAGGAAAGAAGGATCCCAATTCACCACTCCATTGCCTATATAAGAGACCTAACCCTAGAGCTTTCCAGCACCAACAGAGCTCTTAAAACTATCTAGAAATTAAGAAACTTAGCCTTATTCTTTCCCCTGTTAATTACGTACCATGGCCTCAATGCAATGCCACAAGCCTGCCATTTATGAGGCGTGCCCCAAAACTTGCCAAAACAAGCCTGCCAATGAGAGCTCATTAGGGCAAAAGGTGTCTGAGATGGCTGGCTTCTGAAAGGAGGTCACCATGGACAGTATAGCAGCAGCCACACCTGTGCTCAGCCACCGCAACTAACGGTTACGCGCAGCATGGGCTGACCCAGCACCATGCAACTAATGGCATGGCATACCACGGAAATTATGCAACTAACGGTGCGGCATGCCATGGAAGGACCAAGAAGAAGGGTGAGCACAGGAACAAGAGGACAGGAGGAGGCAGAAATCTCCTTCAGAAGATCAAGGATGGTATTTCGCACGCCATAGCAGCGAGAGGACAGCAGCGACAGCGACAGCGACAACGAAGGCTGCTGCAGAAAGAAGGCAAGTGATTAGAATTACACTAATGCAAGGAAATGTTCTCTTCGTCATACTATTAATTTTCACCAATTAATTAGAGTTGATGTTCTTGATGCATATTATAATATTTGTGTGTGACCATTTTGCAGAACTAAATTGAGCAGTTGTAAGATCATCAAGTCGCATCGATCACTATCAGCAGATTGAACGAGTCTTTAAGATTTGATAAATAAGTACTAAATTAATGTAAAATAAATGGCCTAGTTAATATCTTGTTACAAGTGTCCTATGTGAAAATAATGTCCCTCTCAAAATAAAGTTATATTGTTCTTGATTTTGGTGCATTCAGCTTCACTCTATAATTAACAAGCAAATACCGTGAGAGACCATATTTTATATACAACGCAAACGGTACTCGAATTTGTCGCCGCTTCAATGAAAAGCAACATGAGAATGATAGATTCTATCTTCAATATCCTCATGCATGATTATGTGGTAAAATTCTCTCCATTAATTACGTAAAAGGACATGTTTGCACCAATTAAAAGTTACCGCTAGTGGTATATGGCAGTCATTGATTGGTATTAAATATAAACTACATTGAGAAAAATCAAAGAACAATGAAGAATGGAGAAAGATGAAGAACTAGCTAGAGAGAGAAATAAGAGAGAAACTTGTATTATGATTGATGATTACTTGATACAACAGTTCTCTTCCTTCAGCTATTTATATCTCACTTAACAACATAACAAACTACTAACAACTCTCAATTAAACTATAAAAGCTCATTACACCGATGATGTCTAATCTTGCTATATAAAACCAACGCACTGCATAGTGACACATCACTTAATACGCCCTCAATCTCAACTTGGTAACTAAATTTGAGATTGAACTAACAAACGTGAGAACTATGACAATAACAACTCCTAATATTAAGTCCTCAGTGTAGGGTTCCGCACTAATCAGGGCTGCCAAGAAAAACAATAACAATGTATATCATGAGAGAAACTTACATGCTCTGGAAGTGATGCTACATTTATTCTGTATATTACAGTTATCCTATAATTCAGTTATAGGTAAGTATTTTCGTTGATCTAGACATTAGAAGGACCCATCCATAATGATAATCAGTTGGGTCAAAACTAGTTGACTAATACCATCCGACCAAAATGTTTCCCAATAAATGCGTCATGAATTATGTCCGTGATGAGACATGCTTAATAAAAATCAGGTCCTGTAAATTCTCTTAGAAGGAAAGGGGAATTACCAACTGACTCTTAATTCAGTGATATCTGTTTTTATTGTTAAAATGTGTAAAAATAATTAGTCAAATGCTCAATGTCTGTATACATTTCCTTCACCGGTTGGCAAGTTTCTTGCTTCTGGGTGTATTGTTGATTTTTAAAAGGGAAAATCACCTAAAATCTGAAAAGGGTAATAAATCAAGTTAGCTCTGGGATTTTTTTTTTAATGAATTCAAGACGTGTCCCTTGGTCTTTCTTTTTGATACATCAATATATTTATATTAAGGAGATGGAGAAATAAAATTAGTTGCAAACTTTTTTTTAAATTCGAACTTAAGACATCTCATTTATAAGTAAGAAAAGTACTATTAGACCAAAATTGAACTCGAGCCTCGAATTTATCATATACAATCATCCGAATAAAAATGACCAAAAATAAAAGAATACAAGAGTTGTTATTGGTGGCACATAAAGTCATTGTGCACTCCTTATACTTTTATAAGAGAGTTTTCCACCCAGAAGAAGTGCAAGATGATTTTGTAGAGTGCTAATAACATTAACAAAATAAACGAGTATAATAGATAAAAGATCTCCTTTGTGGAAAAAGGAAAACAAGAAAAAGTTCAATACAAGTGAAGGCCGTAGTGTCATTTTCTGTTGAATTAATTATTTTTTTGATAAATCATATATGATATTTACAATGTTATTTTAACAACATGTCGTTAACTCATCCACAAACAAAGCACAATAAGTTATAATTTAGTATCAAATTAATTATGGACATATATCATTATTGTATTCAAGTGAGTCGAACATGAAATCTCCAATGAGTAGAGATCGAGTGCCTTTATACACCAACTAGTCATGTACCATTTTCTATTGAATTATTGAAGGACTTCAATCTTCATCTGGTTGCTGCCTGTCTTGGATTGACAAGAGAGTACGGGGCCGTTGGTTACGTGTTACATTTCCATTGTGATCAGTCGACAAAAGGATTGGTAATCGATCTGATTCCAAACTCCATTTTCTCTTCTCCTTTTGTTCATGTGTCAATTCTCTCCAATATGCCAAGGACAAATTTATTCCAATTAATGGAAAATTTTTAAGTCCATCAAGTTTTTCATATTTATTGTGAAGAAAATTTGATTGCTCAAATTTTCCATATTTAAGCATCCCTATGAGTTAGAGATATGCTATCGCCTCACGACGCTGCTGACAATTCTCATTAAGAACGGACGTAAGACTCACAAGACGGACGCATCAGGAAATTCGATCATGGACGGATGTAAGACTCACAAGGCATCAACGGCCAGTGTTTGCCCAGACAGCTGGAGTAAAATTCATATATCTATAGTGGCTTGATTCCTCCATATTGTTTTTAGTAAGTGGAGGACAAATTCTTCTCGCTGGCAAAGGGAGCGAAAAAAAGCAGTCCTAACCTAATCCTAGCCCTTGTTTCAGAAAGCAGCAGATTCAAAGGGTGATAACTGATGAGAGAAAAGTAAAGGAATCCTATCTACCAATAAACAATGCCGAAAAAGCCCTAGTTATTGCCTATATAAGGGCAAGATCACACTGGCTTGAAGCACCAAGCAATCCACAAAGCTAGTACGTAAGAAACCTCCTTCTATCTCACTGCCATGGCCTCAATGCAGTGCTACATACCTGCTAATGAAATGTGCCAGCAGATGTGCTCCGAAACTCTTATGGTTTCGGGCACAAAGAGAGTCACCAAGAGCACCAATACGGTAGCCATGCAATGAGTGGCGGCTATGGAGGAATGAGTGGCGGCCAAACTCATCAGTATGGCCAAACCCATGCATACAATCCAAACCACACCGTGCCGAAACCAGAGACTCACTGCTATAGCCAAACCCAGCAGTCATACTCACCTGATACCAATACAGTCAGACCTGGACAGTCGTATGGTCAAGCCTGCCGGCCAAGGCCAACACATTGACCACGTCTAGCCAACGGCCACAGAGTCCTTGCTCTTGTGGCTTCAAACCCATGGCCATTACAGTGGCCATGCTCAGAATGGCAGTCACCAAACATCTTATGGTATGGCTTGCCATGGAAAGACTGAAAAGCACAAGAAGAAGGCAAACATGTGCAAGACAAATGCAGGAGTGGCCATCGAAGTGGTGGTGACAGCGGCAGTGGCAGTGACTGTGACAGTGACTGAATATGCATGCAAAATAAGGTTAAATGTTATACATATGCCACCATTCACACTAAGTCACACTTGCCTTTCATTTATTCACATTAGGATAGTCGCCTAGACTTCAGAACTAAAATTCAATCCCAATGGTTTCATGAGGGAAAAAGTTATAACGCTTAAAAATTCATTGTCTATTATCAAATTTATATGTTCAAGTTTCTAACTATCTTTGTCCAAATTTTTGCAGAGGCAACAACACTTATGGAGAAGAAACTAGAGAAACTGTCTAAATGTATTAAATGCATAAATAAGATGAAGACTGCATGACATGCTTCACAAGTGTGGTACTGTATCCTATGTAATAAATAAATGGTTTGTGTTTAAAAGTGTGTTTAACGAATAAGTCCTCAATGACAATAACGGTGCAATTGTTCACCAACTAATCTAAATACACAATAATTTACTTCAATCAATAGATTTTGGGGTAAATGAAATGAGTTATAAAGTAAACCGTCAAAATCCTCAAGTAAACGATTCATTTGTGAGAGAGAATCTTTATTCGCAGCATACATAGAGAACCATAAATCATAGAAGATGGTGCAGAAGCAGTGCAAATAAGTTTTCAGCCAAATATAGACATGCAAACCAATAGTATTACGATAAAATAAAAATACGGTACTACAATCAATACACTAGCAATACCATAGTAATGTTTAAGTGTGTCAACATGTATCAACAAAACACCTAAATAAAGTTACGGATTGATAGTACAGAAACAGCATGAGAAGTTTACATCACAAGAGGAAGCAAGGAATTGATGGCAATAAAAATAGCATGATAACAGTGTATGACAACATGATACAACCCTTGATATTACATGGAAACTTTTCTATGCAAATATAAAGTGTCACCTTCCTTCAAAAGACCTCGACCAAAAAGCTGCAATGGCCTGAAGAGCAAGACTTCATATTTGTCTTGGGATAACCCAGTGGTTTGCAGATGCTTCTTTCCAATCTTGAAGGAGTGGTCGCCACCATCAATGACATGCAAATCACTAAGGCATTTCATCTTCTTTGCGAGTAGTTTCTAGCTTTTCCAATGGACAAAGCCCATCTTTACTACCCTTCATAAAGCGTAATTGTAGCATACAAACCCGAAAAATGTAAGAGATACAAAACATAAGAAAGCAAGGCATACATAATGGTAACAACTTTATAAAGTGATAACATATAGAAAGAAAAGGAAATTCTCAATCTGGTCATAAAAGTGACACAAAGATCACAACTTTATAAAGTGATAACATAATGGTAAACAACTTTATAAAGGGATAACATAAAGTGATAACAATAATAATGCTAATTTAAACTTATACAGTGCAGCAGTTAGCAATTTGTATAATCACTGTAGAAACTGTATTTTCTTGATTTCATTGATGTAAGATCCGTACACTATATAGCGTAGTCTAGGCATAATTACAGGTGGAGATGATTACATGTGGAATAAATTAGTGTGATTAGACCAAAGTCCGATCCTAAACATGTTATATTTAGAATCAAAGGTCGACATGGGTCGACATGATTAAGGCCTGTGATTGTGAATGGTGTGCTGATTTTGTGGAATTACTTTAACATTCCCCCGCAAACTGGACGGTCCTTGACGGACAAGTTTGAGAGCAAGAAGAGAATGTCGGTGCTTATGAAGAGGCTTGGTAAGAAGGTCAGCCGGCTGATCAACAGAAGGGATATAGCAAACACGATGACTACCAACAGCTACTTTTTCGCGAACAAAGTGATAATCTAGTTCAATGTGTTTGGTCCGGGCATGGAAAACTGGATTGGAGGCCATATACGTTGCACTTAAATTATCACAGTGGAGCAAGACAGGGAAATGCAGATGAGCGCCAAGTTCATGTAGTAAGAAAGCTAACCAAGTAGTTTCTGCACTAGCATGAGAAAGCGCACGGTATTCAGACTCGGCGCTAGAGCGAGCAAAGTAGGCAATAAGATGTGTTGGTTGGCGCTGAGGACCAAAGAATAGACCTTGATCAAGAGTACCCTTTATGTATCGGAGGATGCGCTTTGCAGCTACTAAATGAGGGGTGCGAGGCTGACTCATGTACTGAGAGATTGAGTTTACGGCATAGGCAATATCCGGGCGGGTTATCGTCAAGTACTGGAGAGAACCAACAATTTCCCTTAAGGCAGTGGGATTGGCAAGAATATCGCCATCAGAGGAAGTGAGAATACTTTTGGCTGACATGGGTGTACTGACTGGATGAGAGAGAAGCATGTCATGCTTGACTAGAAAATCATGAGCATACTTGAGCTGGCTGATGTGAAGTCCATTATGTTGAGGAGTGACCTGTAAGCCAAGGAAATAATGCAAAGGGCCAAGATCTTTGATGTCAAAACCACGACCAAGTGCATCAATGAATCCCTGAAGGAGCTGATTATCACTGCCCGTAACCACTATGTCATCCACATATAACAAAAAGTAAATTGTATGGATGCCAGTACAAAAAATAAAGAGAGAGGAGTCAGCCAAACTCTGAACAAAACCAGCAGAGATGAGGAAAGATGTCATTCGGTGAAACCAAGCTCGCGGAGCCTGCTTGAGACCGTAGAGTGCCTTGTGAAGCTTGCAGACATGATTGGGTCGAGATGGATCGACGAAACCAGGTGGTTGAGTCATATAAACATCCTCCTTTAGTAATCCATGAAGGAACGCATTCTTGACGTCCAATTGACGAAGTTCCCATCTTCGAGAGATAGCAAGACAAAGAACTGTGCGAATTGTGGCTGGCTTGATTACTGGGCTGAATGTTTCTTCATAATCAATGCCTTGTTGCTGATGGAATCCTTTGGCAACAAGCCGAGCTTTGTGACGTTCGATTGAGCCGTCCGGATTTCGCTTGGTACGAAATACCCATTTGCAGCCAACTGTGTTGTGGGTTGAGGAGGGAGGGACAAGAGTCCAAGTTTGATTCTTCAGGAGTGCATTGATTTCTTCTGTCATAGCATTGCGCCACACAGCCTGTTTGGAAGCCTCGGTATAACATGTTGGTTCAGAATTCTCAATAGCAGTGAGAAGAGCTCGAGGAAGAGGATGTTTGACTGGGAGTGTGCCATCTCTAGAACGGGTGGTCATTGGATGTTGGGTAGGTGGAGGACGTGCCGCACGTGGCTGATGGGAGGCTGGAGACGGGACTGAGCTGGTTGCAATCTCTGTTGCTGGAACAGAGGCAGTGGCGGTTTCTGTGGTTGCTGTCGTCGCTGCAGGTTGAGATGGGTCAGGCACTGGGCTGGTGCGGCATTGATATGTGATTAAGGGTGGTGGCGGCTGCAGCGTCTCCTGGGAGGAATGAGGCGAGTCATTTGTGGGAGGATGAGACTCTGTAGATGGGCCAAGGGGCCTTGGCTGCGAAGAACCGTGTGATGGAGTGAAGAATGAGGTTGGGCTTGGTAAAAGAGCAAATTCCAATGGACCAGGTGCTTGTACCTGCATATTTTTGTAAGGAAAAGAATTTTCGTTAAAAATAACATGCCTAGAAACATAGAGACGACCAGTGGTGGGATCGAGACATCTATAACCCTTATGCTGAGGACTATATCCTAAGAAGACGCATTCGATACTACGACTCGATAATTTATCAGAGATATAAGGACCAAGATACGGAAAACAAGAACACCCAAAGACTCGAAGGGATGAATAGGAAGGAGGACTACCATAAAGACGATGATGAGGAGTGTCCCAATCTAGAACAGATGTAGGTAGGAGATTAATAAGATAGACGGATGTGAGGACGGCTTCGACCCAAAGGTTGTGTGGAGCACCAGAAGTAAGGAGGAGGTTGCGGGCCATGGTGGCAATGTGACGATGTTTTCTTTCGGCAAGCCCATTTTGTTGTGGGGTGTGAGGGCACGAGAATCGTTGTTGAATGCCCAAAGAGTGGCAATATTTAGTGAATTCATGATTAACATATTCTGTACCATTATCACTTTGAAGAAATTTAATAGTGATGCCAAAGAGATTT
>CM031085.1:11426646-11438715 GCA_018257905.1 Gillenia trifoliata | reverse complement strand
TGTAGAAACTGTATTTTCTTGATTTCATTGATGTAAGATCTGTACACTATATAGCAGAGTCTAGGCATAATTACAGGAGATGATTACATGTGGAATAAATTAGTGTGATTACAGAATCAAAGTCTGATCCTAAACATAAGCTATATTTAGAATCAAATAAGGTCAGACAAGCTATATTTAGAATCAAATAAGGTCAGACATGGGTCAGACATGATTAAGGCTGTGATTGTGAGTGATGTGCTGATTTTGTGGAATTACTTTAACATCCCCCCGCAAACTGGACGGGCCTTGACGGACAAGTTTGAGAGCAAGAAGAGAATGTCGGTGCTTATGAAGAGGCTTGGTAAGAAGGTCAGCCGGCTGATCAACAGAAGGGATATAGCAAACACGATGACTACCAACAGCAACTTTTTCGCGAACAAAGTGATAATCGAGTTCAATGTGTTTGGTCCAAGCATGGAAAACTGGATTGGAGGCCATATATGTTGCACTTAGATTATCACAGTGGAGCAAGACAGGGAAATGCAGATGAGCGCCAAGTTCATGTAGTAAGAAAGCTAACCAAGTAGTTTCTGCACTAGCATGAGAAAGCGCACGGTATTCAGACTCGGCGCTAGAGCGAGCAATTGTGGGCTGCTTTTTGGAACACCAAGAGACCAGATTGGTGCCGAGAAAACAAAGATAGCCAGAGGTTGATCTGCGGGTGTCAGGACAACCTGCCCAATCAGCATCGGAGTAGGCAATAAGATGTGTTGGTTGACGCTGAGGACCAAAGAATAGGCCTTGATCAAGAGTACCCTTTATGTATCGAAGGATGCGCTTTGCAGCTACTAAATGAGGGGTGCGAGGCTGACTCATGTACTGAGAGATTGAGTTTACGGCATAGGCAATATCTGGGCGAGTTATCGTCAAGTACTGGAGAGAACCAACAATTTCCCTGAAGGCAGTGGGATTGGCAAGAATATCGCCATCAGAGGAAGTGAGAATACTTTTGGCTGACATGGGTGTACTGACTGGATGAGAGAGAAGCATGTCATGCTTGACGAGAAGATCATGAGCATACTTGAGTTGGCTGATGTGAAGGCCATTATGTTGAGGAGTGACCTGTAAGCCAAGGAAATAATGCAAAGGGCCAAGATCTTTGATGTCAAAACCACGACCAAGTGCATCAATGAATCCCTGAAGGAGCTGATTATCACTGCCCGTAACCACTATGTCATCCATATATAACAAAAAATAAATTGTATGGATGCCAGTACGAAAAATAAAGAGAGAGGAGTCAGCCAAACTCTGAACAAAACCAGCAGAGATGAGGAAAGATGTCATTCGGTGAAACCAAGCTCGCGGAGCCTGCTTGAGACCGTAGAGTGCCTTGTGAAGCTTGCAGACATGATTGGGTCGAGATGGATCGACGAAACCAGGTGGTTGAGTCATATAAACATCCTCCTTTAGTAATCCATGAAGGAACGCATTCTTGACGTCCAATTGACGAAGTTCCCATCCTCGAGAGATAGCAAGACAAAGAACTGTGCGAATTGTGGCTGGCTTGATTACTGGGCTTAATGTTTCTGCATAATCAATGCCTTGTTGCTGATGGAATCCTTTGGCAACAAGCCGGGCTTTGTGACGTTCGATTGAACCGTCCGGATTTCGCTTGGTACGAAATACCCATTTGCAGCCAACTGTGTTGTGGGTTGAGGAGGGAGGGACAAGAGTCCAAGTTTGATTCTTCAGGAGTGCATTGATTTCTTCTGTCATAGCACTGCGCCACACAGCCTGTTTGGAAGCCTCGGTATAACATGTGGGTTCAGAATTCTCAATAGCAGTGAGAAGAGCTCGAGGAAGAGGATGTTTGACTGGGAGTGTGCCATCTCTAGAACGGGTGGTCATTGGATGTTGGGTAGGTGGAGGACGGGCCGCACGTGGCTGATGGGAGGCTGGAGACGGGACCGAGCTGGTTGCAATCTCTGTTGCTGGAACAGAGGCAGTGGCGTTTTCTGTCGTTGCTGTCGTTGTTGCAGGTGGAGATGGGTCAGGCACTGGCCTGTTGCGGCGATGATATGTGATTAAGGGTGGTGGCGGCTGCAGCGTCTCCTGGGAGGAAGGAGGCGAGTCTGTAGATGAGCCAAGGGGCCTTGGCTGCGAAGAACCGTGTGAAGGAGTGGAGAATGAGGTTGGGCTTGGTAAAAGAGCAAATTCCAATGGACCAGGTGCTTGTACCTGCATATTTTTGTAAGGAAAAGAATTTTCGTTAAAAATAACATGCCTAGACACATAGAGACGACCAGTGGTGGGATCGAGACATCTATACCCCTTATGCTGAGGACTATATCCTAAGAAGACGCATTCGATACTACGACTGGATAATTTATCAGAGATATAAGGACCAAGATACGGAAAACAAGAACACCCAAAGACTCGAAGGGATGTATAGGAAGGAGGACTACCATAAAGACGATGATGAGGAGTGTCCCAATCTAGAACAGATGTAGGTAGGAGATTAATAAGATAGACAGATGTGAGGACGGCTTCGACCCAAAGTTTGTGTGGAGCACCAGAAGTAAGGAGGAGGTTGCGGGCCATGGTGGCAATGTGACGATGTTTTCTTTCGGCAAGCCCATTTTGTTGTGGGGTGTGAGGGCACGAGAATCGTTGTTGAATGCCCAAAGAGTTGCAATATTTAGTGAATTCATGATTAACATATTCTGTACCATTATCACTTTGAAGAAATTTAATAGTGATGCCAAAGAGATTTTGAATTTTTGCAACCAATTTTTGAAAGTGGGTGAGGACTTCATTTTTCCGGTGCATTGGATAAATCCATGAATAGCGAGAAAATTCATCAGTGAAAAGTACGTAATATTTGAAGCCGCAAGTAGAGGAAGTAGATGAAGACCAAACATCACTATGAAGAATATAAAAAGGTGAACCAGCAATTGATTTATTGGAATCAAATGGTAATTTATGAGACTTGCTAAGAGCACATTCACGACAAAAATTGGAAAAAGAAAGTTTAGATCCAATAGAAGAGCTTAAACGAGATAAGACATCGGATGATGGATGACCAAGGCGATTGTGCCAGATGGAGGAGTGTATGGCGGCAAGAGCTTGTGGAGTGGAGGAGGTGTGGGACAGCCGAAGCGGATATAGCCCATCTTTACAAGGGCCCTGAAACAATAGACGACCAGAATGTGAGCAATATATTTGATAAAAATTAGGAGCAAAGAGAAAGATGACATGATTATCTTTAGTAAAACGAGCAACAGACAATAGATTTTTGCGAATGGAAGGAATATGAAAGACATTTTGTAAGGAAAATTGGGAAGATCCTAATGAAAGGGGTAGGTTACCAGTATGGGAAATGGGCATTGAGTCCCCATTACCCATAAAAACATTATGCGGACCACCATATTGTTGAGGATTGTTGACAGGCATGGCAGTCATATGATGGGTTGCTCCAGTATCCGGGTACCAATTTGGATCAGCAGCAAAATGAGCTCCAGCGAAGGGTGCAACTGTATTTGGGCCTAAGAACCTGTGAGGGCACTGTTGTGGACCATGGTGGTTTGTGTGACAATTGGAGCACCAAGTTGGAGCGGGGCCAAGAAGCCCATTAGATGGGTGAGATCGAGGAGCCCAACTTGGAGATGAAGGAGATCCAAAAGGATTGTGTTGCTGTTGCTGGAATTGTGGTGGCTGAAAACTATTCTGCTGCTGCTGGGAGTTACGAATTGAATTGTACCGCTTGGATCTATTGAAGTTTCGGCCATTGGAATTGAAATTCCGGCCGTGCTGTGGACGATTTTCACGGCGATTGTTGCTGTTATGAAAGAGAGCCGTCGTGGTTTCCTGGTGACGCGGCTGCTGAGCATCAAAGGCAAAGATTCGAGCGCGTAGCTCAGTGAAATTAGGAAGAGAAGAGTGCTGCGAGAGAGCCGTCCGGAGCATAAGGTAGTCTGATCCAAGTCCATGAAGTGTGGCAAGCACTAGATCTTCGTCAGAGACAGGCTTGTTGATGGCGGCCAATTGATCGGCAAGTGACTTGGCATGACGAAGATAATCGTCAATTGATTGAGAGCCTTTGTTGAGTTCAAGGAGTTGAAGCTTAAGGCTGGAAGCACTGGCGGCAGATCGCTGGGAGAAGTGGCTAGCTAGGCAATCCCAAATTCCTTGGGAGGTATCGTAGCCAATTGTGAGCTGGGAAACATTGTCAGTCAGAGAAGTGGTGATGAGGCTGACGATTTGTTGATCCACTGTGAACCAATCCTCATATTTGGGGTTAGGGACTTCTTTGGCTGGTTCGGTTTGAGTGGCAGCAGTCACGATGGTCTTAGAGGGTGCTGGTATAGAGCCATCAACATATCCCCAGAATTTGGCACCATGAAGATAAGGCTTAACTTGTCTCAGCCAAGTCAAGTAATTTGTTTCAGTGAGTTTTGTGAATTGAGCTGTGTTTTGAGAAGGAGAAGGAGCAGTTGAAGAGGGTGCGGAAGCCATGAGAGAGAGAGGTAGAGGACGTAGAGAGAGAAGGAGACAGACAAGAGAGAGAGAGGGGTAAGAATCGATATTAGGCGGATACCATGTAGAAACTGTATTTTCTTGATTTCATTGATGTAAGATCTGTACACTATGAAGTCACAAGCATAATTACAGAATGATTACATGTGGAATAAATTAGTGTGATTACAGAATCAAAGTCTGAGTCTAAACATAAAAGCTATATTTAGAATCAAATGAATTGAGACATGGGTCAGGACATGATTAAGTGTGATTGTGAATGGTGTGCTGATTTTGTGGAATTACTGAAAGATAAAGAAAGCTTTCAAAATACCTGTACAAACATTATGGGAATAGAAAGTTGCAATATCGTTTTTCATCTCGCACTGCTCCACATTCATGCCCCTGAGGCCAAGGCACCCGGATCGGGCACACAAGTTCGCATATTTACAAGGGATTGGGTAGAAGTTCATTAGGTCAAAACATCAGCTTTGAAGGGGTCAATGAATGCAGATTTTTCTTCTTCAAAATATCAGATAATTTAATCTAAAGCTAGTTTCAACATCCATATGTATTATAGAAGATTTACAGCAGTGATTTTATGCCAATAAGCGAGAAAGGAAGAAGGAAAACAAATAATAAAAGAGCAAACACTTGTACGAGAAATGAGATGCAGGAATAACATCAGAACAGAACCTTTGGTGGGTATCCTAAGCAAATTATTGCTGAAGCATGAATATCTTCCTCGCAATACCATGCACAGCTGATTCTACATACCAATAGAATCCAAATTCATAAAAACAAGGCCGAATATGATTGCAGAAAAGAATGCAAATACGCATGCACTCATTACTTCTCTATCTTATTGACATGCTCCATTAATTGAGGATCACGGCATGTAACAACAATACTATATTAATGAAAAATTATGGGTTTGTTTGTACACAAGTTCCTCTACAGAGGAAAAACAGTCCAATCAAAGATTAAATACGTAAGCAATACATCCTATATCATTAACAGTAAACTACTAAGAACTGAAACTTATACTACAGAAACAGGCGACTGAAGTCAACACTACCTTCTATTAATAGCATTTTAGGGCTAGAGCAAATAAACCAGCACAGTAAATTATAACCTTGAACCCATAGATTTCCCAGCTAAAATCAACGGATGTCCGGGTACTTAGCAACTGCATTTTTTTAACACCATCATGAAATCGATAACTTTTCAGCCTTTGGAAGATATCTTCTTCCCACCAGAAATATCTGCCAATAAACACAACTAAGATTATACAAATACAATGAAGGCCAATTTCATGAATAACTCAGAGAACTATTTTTGCCCCAAAAGCAGAAAATTTAGCAAAGAAAACAGATAAGCTCACATGGGTAATCGAAGGTAACAACTTCTACAGCATTTAGTGCTTTTTTTCCAACATATCCTTCACAACAAAAACCACAAACTAAAAGCTTCAAGCTTTAAGCGATTTAGTTTTCTGCAATTTCCAAAAGAAGCAAAAATTGAAGGACCTGATCATCAGTCCCGGAAGAAGAAGGAGCACCAGCACCATGAGCAAAGACCACCACAGGATAATTTCTCAGTGCGGACGAAGATGCAGCTGACGGGTCATCTGCTTCGTCTTTGCTCTGGTTTTACGCCGGCGTTTTGACGGTGGTGATGAAGCCATTCTTAATCGAGGAAAAGCCCTTTCGAAAATGATTTTGTTCAATCTGATCGAAACCACAGGGCCGTTTGAGCCTGAACTGATTTTCGCCAAATGGTGGGAAATACCCAACTAGAAGAATGTGTCCACGCGCCACATGGCACTACATAGATCACCCGCCAAGTGAGTATTGACAAAAATTGGGTTGGGTTTTATCAGTCGGAAAAATAGGTTTAGGTCGAGAAAAGCCCAATTTGGTTTTTCCGTTGGTCAACCCAACTTGTTTAAAGCCAAAACTTACCTTGATGGAAAGGATTAGGGTCCATGAAGTTAGTTTGGGTTTTATCACCACAGGGCCTGCAAGCTTTCACTCACCAGACTGATTGATGCCTGAACTTTAAAACCGATCACATAGATGCCAGACTTATAAAAACAGAACTTTGTGATACTTCCGTCCCAGTCCGTTATCTCTCCGTCAATCTAAATGGGTTTTTTATCACCCACGGGCACTGACTTTCACTCACCAGACTGATTGATACCGAACTTTAAAATCGATCAGAGATGCCCAGACTTATAAACAAGGCTTTGTGATACTTCCGTCCCAATTCCGTTATCTCCGTCAATTAAGAGGGTAAATATGTCATTTCGCACCATATGTTTGATGGAAATGACCTTTAAGGCGCGTGATTATAGTCCGATCTTCCTCCTTCTCTTTCGATTACCTCCCAAATTGGTTGAAATTTCCCTCCTTTTCTTATCATTTCCGTCCAGAATTGACCCAACCTCTTAATATTCTTCTGTATAGAACATTCAATTGAAATGAAAATTTAGCATAAATCAAGTCATTGATGATGCAAAATTGTTCAGTGTGACATGTGGAAAATAAGTATCATTATTGATTGTGTACAAACATACACAATACTAGTGTGTAAAAACATTGTTTTGAATTCAAGATAATAGGTGCATTGTTTGTGAAGAGCGAAAAGTTATATTATTGCAAGAGTTGACTAATTATAAATTTATGGTATGCAAATAATTTACTTATACTTTTTATCTAAAATAGAGTTAAATTAATTTTAATCAAATAACATGCCTCTGTTTTTGTGCTAATTAATTTACCTATATATAAATTTAACTCTATGATTAGCACGTTATTTATTTTTGTAGGTAAATTATTTTTGCATGTATTATTATTTTATATACAATAATTGACCTATATTTTTATGTAAATAGGTAAATTATTTTGCATGAATTTTATATATTGAACATTTGCATAATTATATATGTGTATGTGTAAAATAATTTACCTACATTTATATGTAAATATAATCTTCGTGACATTAATTAAGCATGTATTATTACATATTTAAGGCATGTTTTATTGTTCTTATATATGAGCAATGAATTTATAACATTAATGTTTTTTCTTTTGTAAAATCATTAATTCTCGCTTACAGATCGTAATGGAATTAATTGTGTACATCAAACATTCAAATATGGGTATTTTAGGCATCTAAAATTTTAAATGTTGTAGTCAAACATAATTAATGAATTTGCTTATGTGAGTCTAGTCAATGGGTTATAATCGAGTAAAAAAACTTATGTCGGATTTATGTAGGGAAAATTCAAATTTGGGGACTAAAGTCACATTTTCAGTTATTTTGTCTTTTATCAATTTTATACCAACATGCAAATCCACATTGTGAATTTTGTTTCATTCAATATTTCAATTATTGATTCATCGAATTAATTTACTTGCATCTAGAACAATGTTCATTCAATATTTCAATTATTGATTCATCAGATTAATTTGCTTAGGCGTAGCCTTTTATCAATTGAATGTTCTATACGGAATGACATTAAGAGGTTGGTCAGCCAATTTGGGCCGAAAATGACGCGTAAGACAGAGGAATTTCAACCAATTTGGAAAGCGCGGCATCGAGAAGCAGCTCGAACCATATAATCCAAGGTAAAAAGTCATTTCATCAAACATATGGTGCGGAAATGGCGTATTTACCCTCTTAATCAACAGAAAGATAACTTGAATTGGGATAAATATCACAAAATGCTGTTTTATAAGTGCAGGCATCTGTGATCGTTTTAAAGACCGGGCATCAATGATACGTAATATGGGCCGAGCCCGTATGGTGTCGCCCATTTAGGCTGCTGGGAAACAGAGACGAAATATCACAAGTCTTGTTTTTGTAAAAATGCGAACGGCGGTTTTCTAAAGTCGAGGCATCAATCAATCCTGGTAGTGAAAGTTCGAAGCGTGGGTGATAAACCCTTAGTTTTATATGCTACAATACCTTAAACTCTTCTTCTCGGTACACCACCTTATTATTTGTTTTGCTAATTTTAAGACAAGCGATATTCCTACTCTAAGAAAAGTGGCGAGCTTGAACTTGAAAACGTAGTGAGGTAACCTATTGTTTTCAAGTCCTTATAATTGAGTGACAAATTCACTTGTATTATTATATACAATTGGCGCCTTTCTTAAATTTTGATATTTTATCATAGGTCAACCCATTTATGTGGTTTGGACTCTCTACTTTATTTAGTAATCTGAAATTTTGTGGTTCCAAAATTTTGCATTGCAATTTTGTTTTTCTAGAGTCTCAACAGTCACATCTATATATTGTGAATTTAAAGATGATTCATGTGTAATATTGGTTTTATTAATAAATGACTTGAAACTAGGTGTTTTATTGCATTGATGATTTGAATTTTAATACTTTTTTAAGCTTTTAAGTTTTGAAGTTGGTTATTTTAGATTTACGGTTTTTATAATGACTAAGGGTTTAGGGTGGTTTGGATTTAAAATAGATGATGCAGTACAAAAGTTTGAAGCCAAATAAATGGGATAGCCTATTAAAATAAAAATTTGATAAAGGGCAGATACATGTGTAATAGGAGTAGTACTTGTAATTTTTGTTTGCTCTGAGTGCATTACTGGATTAGAATAGAACATTAACATCTTGTTAATGGTCTATTCTAGGGATTAAGTACGGATATCGACTCAACTTTTAGAAGCAATTTTAAATTGGTCTCAACCTTTTAAAGCATTCTCCGAATAAATATCTAACATTTTACAAAATAGACATATGTTAAGTCATAAATGTTAAGTGATGACGTCACTAACATTAAGTATTGATGTAGACAAATAATATTGTTTGTTTTTACTGACACGTCATTTATAAATTCCGAATCACTAATGGACCCCTTTTAGGCAACTTAGACCTTATTATTTGTCTGACTAAAAGGATTATTTTGGGAATTTGGAGTTCTATAAATGAATGAGATTATGAGAGTAAAAACTCGCTTCAATACTTATCAGCGTCATCACTTAACGTTAGTGACCTAACAAATGTTCAGTTTTTAATACTTTAAGTGGTTATTTAAAATGTGGTAGCTAGGTCATCGTCCACTTCGATATGGATTAGATTCGATTTGAAAGGAATTTATATGGTCTCCAGCTCGTAATGTCCGATGAAAATAAATGTTCTCTACCTCTAGTTTTTTGCCACAATATAGAGCAATTTCGGTATCCCCTCCCTTCATATATGGTAACACAATATCTTATCATCACTAGCATCAAAAAGCATTTGGGCACGTGCTAAATGCTGTAGAGATCTGTGGCTGATGATCATTTAAGAAACTCAGGATCCAATAGAGACTAGAGAGATATGGGCAGCGGCTGTGGAGATATAAAGCAAACAAAAAGCTAATATTACTATAGAAGGTGGGATAGGAGGAATGTCAAACAGGAATTGAATTTATATCTGCATTGACCCCTAGCCTTAATGAATCAGATCAAAGATAAGGTTTTGATGCCTTTAAGGTCCTTAAGCTGCTTTAATTTATTCTTTTTTGTTAAAGATAAGCCTAATTGCCTTGTCAACGTTCGTAAGGAACAAATCTCTCTCTTTTGTTTATGATCACAAAAATTTCAAGTTGTAAGGAAAGTGATTTCGGACACTTATTTTCTCTGTATTTATACTTTTTTTTTATAATATTTGAATTGAATATATTAAAAGAGAATTAAGAGACAAAAATAAAGCGAAGTGGTCACAAAGTGTTCGGAAATTATTTCTTTTGTACAAATTGCTTTAATTAACCAGGACCCTTTGAATAAAGTATATCTTTTGTTGTGGGAAATTCACCTTGGATTGGTGCATTGATTAGGTAATGTTATTTTATTTAATTAGGAATGAAAATCTTAGGAAGCAGGAGGATCTGATTTTTTTTGCCACCAAAGGTCAAGTGCCAAAATATGTACACCCCACCGATATAGACTAATCTCTATAATGCTCAATTTTCACCACATAACCTTTGTTTGTTTTTTTTTTTTGTGGCTTGAAGATCTATAAAAGGGCTTCTAAGCCAATCCTTTCGTCAACGAATAAGGCAAAGCGAATTCAATTGAATCTTATTACAAGGCAGTGATTGCTCACTCTCCCTCAAGGGCTTCTCAGCTTAAGGCAATAATGTTATACCAAAGTCCTTAGTTTGAGGGGATATTTTGTATATTTTAGGCTGTGAAGCTTGTTGGGGGGGAACGACCAAGCTTTTGCCTTAATTTGTAGCAGGCTTTGAATGTCATCGACGGATGGATAGACTCCAAGACATTTTTGTTGCTCACTCTCCCTCAAGGGCTTCGACCAATGCCAGTCATGGCGAGCTCGAAGACTTGGGGGAAAGTGAATAAAAAGTGTCTTGATTATTATATGGCAATGACATTTGCTGGTGGTTATCAATGATTGTGCATCCCAAGCTCAGATGATTTTGAAATTTTCTTTTTGGAAAGGTTAGTGATGCTTACTATTATCATTTCTTGCTCAGGTAATTTTTGGGAAAATATCATATAATATGCATGCATGCTCACACACACATGCACACGCATGCATCATACATATATGGAAACAATTTAGGCCCGTTTTGGGAAAATATCAACTTTGACAATGAACTAAATTAACTAAATTATCATATGAGTGGGCAAGAACTCAACGCTTGACATACATGAAATTAATTATTGATGAGTTTGCTTTCCATCTCCGTTTCATATGCTCTACATGTTCCAGTTGATGGACTATACGTCCCTTTTTGTAATCTGCAACTTTGAGCTCCATCAAATTGCATATGAACGATCGGTCGGCCCCAAGGTAATTTGATTGCTCACTCTCACTCTCCCTCAAGGGCGTCTAGCAACGCCAGACATGGCGAGCTTGAAGTCATTATGTAGAGTGAACATTGTTAACCATATCAGAAACACAGAGAAGAAAGAAGAACAAATAAGAAGGAGAAGAAGACTGTTTTTTTTAGGGTTTTTATCACCCACGGGCCCTGAACTTTCACTCACCAGACTGATTGATGCCTGAACTTTAAAACCGATCACAGAGATGCCCAGACTTATAAAAACAAGACTTTGTGATACTTCCGTCCCAATTTCGTTATCTCTCCATCAATCTAAATGAGTTTTTATCACCCACGGGCCCTGAACTTTCACTCACCAGACTGATTGATGCCCAAACTTTAAAACCGATCACAGAGATGCCCAGACTTATAAAAACAAGACTTTGTGATACTTCCGTCCCAATTCCGTTATCTCTTCGTCAATTAAGAGGGTAAATATGTCATTTCGCACCATATGTTTGATGAAATGACCTTTAAGGCCTTGATTACATGGTCTGATCCTTTCTCTCCTTCTCTTTCCGATTTTCCCTCCCAAATTGGTTGAAATTTTCCTCCTTTTCTTATCATTTCCGTCCAAATTGGTTGACCCAACCTCTTAATATTCTTCCATATAGAACATTCAATTGATAAAAGGCTACGCCCAAGTAAATTAATTCGATGAATCAATAGTTGAAATATTGAATGAAATATTGTTCTTAGATGCAAGTAAATTAATT